>CM050528.1:2874188-3316688 GCA_027563665.1 Antrozous pallidus
CCTTCGGACTGAAGGGTCCCAGGTTCGATTCCGGACGAGGGCATGTACCTTGGTTTCAGGCACATCCCCAGTGGGGGGAGGGGGTGTGTGCAGGGGGCAGCTGATTGATGTTTCTGGCTTTCTATCCCTCTCCCTGCCTCTCTATAAAAAAATCAATAAAATATATATTTAAAAAAAGAATATATAATAAATTACTGCCAAGATTTAAAAAGTCAGGAGAGTTCACAGAATAACCTGACAAGAAAAGCAGCTTTTACATTTCTAGTCCTGATGGATCCCTTCCTTTCCTACTGTCCTGACCGGGTTTCATGCCAGTCTGTTTCTCTTCTGCTCACTTCCTGAGAACAGAAATGGGATATGAGCTGGCAACCTCTGCTTTACAGACACATTGCAACTGCCTGGTCACTCCAACCCACCAAAATCCCTTTCCTGCTAACCCAGGCCCTGTGAGCTGCGTCACACACTTCAAAACCTCAAGCTATCTTACAGTATTAGTTACCTTTTATTTTTATTTATGTATTTACTTATTTTTAGTATTAGCTACCTTTTAGAGCACTCCGGGAATTGTAAGTTCCCTGAATGCAGCCCCAGCACCCAATATTGTACCAGGCACATTTTAAGCCCTCATTAAATATACGCCGAGTAAATGAAATCATGAAAAGTAATCATTAGACTCTAGTAGAACTGCATACTTATTAAGAATCTTACGACATTTGCCGAATCTGAAATCATTTCAAAATTATTTTATTTTAAATGACTTTTCTATGTCCATCCTATGTTAAAACACTTCACAAATATCTTTTTTTTCAGGGTGCTATGCTTTATTGCAGGTGATTTGAAAAGAAAAAGTACAAATATTTTCTTCGAAGTGTCTCCATGACAACCTCGGGAGATACTTAACGGTGTGCCTGTCTCCCAGCCGGAAAAGGTGGGACTTGGAGAGGTGAAGCGACCCGATAACACAGGCTGGAAGAGGGCCGTGGACCCGTCTCAGCATAGCCCGAAAGCTGCTCCCATCCGTGCTACACACAGCGCCCAGGGAGGAGCATGGGGTCTGGCATCGGAAAAATGCGTTTACAACGTGCATGAGCTCGAGTAAGTGACCCAACCTTTCTGGTGTACCTTAATCTGGATAAGAAAACTTCTCTACAGTTCATGGTGAGGGTTAAATGAAACACTGTACATTAACACAAGGTTTAGAACATAGCGAGTAATCAATTAGTGTTAAGAGATTACGGGAAAACCAGTGACGTTATAGTTGGACAAGGTGTCAATAAATATTTACTGGGTATCAATTGTGTTCAAAACTGTCTTAAGGGGGGTTTTATGCTGCTTCCAAGGCTGAGAGAACACGGTGGCTGAACTGCAGGGCATCGGGCGCACTCACCGCAAAGCGCTCCGCTGCCGAAAGCGCAGGGCGGCGGTCTGCATCTGCAGCTTGGTCCTTCGGAAAACCACGTAGACCAACCAGGACTTCCAGGCCCGCCGCAGCTTCTGCTTCGCATCTAGACGCGCCAACGAGATTTTCAAAAAGGGGCAGGGGAGCTGGGTCACTCTGGGTCACGGTAAAACTCATGGGATTCTGTACTTCTCTCGCCTTTGAATGCCTAAATTCCTCCAGGCTTCAGGCGCCCCCTGCTGGAAAAGTCGTGAAGTTCTACCAAATGAATCAAGATGCAAGAGCCTGTGAAGAATGGTTTTATAAGCGATGACAGTTACAAAACATTTAAAGGGAAAAAATCAATACACTGCCCTGTTCAGAAATACGTTAAAAGCCCTTTACTTTTTAGAGCTGTGATGTGTAACATTTTCCATATAAAATGACGGGAGTAACACAGGAAGTAGAGAGGTGAGACTGGTATGAGTTGATGACTGTGGAAACTGGGCGGGTGTTTGGACATAGAGGTTCCTTATTCCACCTTTCAGTTTTGTAGAGATTTAAAATTTTCCATAATATGGAGTTTAAGGACTAAGAAATCATGTTATAAAACTTGCTGTTTGAAACCATTTTAAAATAGCATGAGCAAGACGGAAGAAAAGGCCACTATCTCTCTCTCTTTGGGAAACAGAATAAGAAAGAACAGCAATGATCCTGGAGGAGAGAGAAGTTAGTAGATATGAAGGTGCAGTGGCAAATTCCATTTTTATTTCGGAAGTTATCACTAATGAAATAAATTTCTTTTCTTTTTAGCATACAAAGGAGAAAATAAAATTATACAAAGCATTTTCAAACTATTCTCCAAAATGCGGTCAATAGGACTAGAGCTCTACTTTATATTTCATAGTTGTTGACAAGTCAACTCAAAATACGAAGAAAAATTTAACACGCAGCTTCCTCGAGCCCACACAGGCCTCAGGAATCAACACACCGTCGGCAACAAGGTCTACAGCACGGAGCTAAGGTTTCAGGTTGGGATAAGAGGCCGGGTTTGAATACTGGACCTTGTCGTTTAGCTGGTAAGTAACCTTGCATAAGTTCCTTATCTATTAAATGACGCCTCCTTAGAGATATTTGCAAAGAGTGAGATTATCTATGAAAAGTGTCTCCAGTAAGAGCAAGCTGTTATTTTCTGAGCATGGAAATGCCAGGAATCTGCATTAATCGTCTCTACCTAGAGTCTGATGACGATTTGAGGACCATTCCTCCCTCAGGCCTACAAGCAGCTGCAGACTTTTCAGTTAACAGTGAAAGAGGGAGTGGACACTCCCCCAGGTCTAGGATATGGTCTGAAACAATGGCAGATGCCAGAAGTAACTTGAACGTTTAACAAAACAAAATTTGATAAACTGGACTTCATCAAAGTTCAAAGTTTTTGCTTTGCAAAGGATAGAGTTAAGAGAATGAAAAGACAAGCCCCGAGTGGGAGAGAATATTTACAAACGGGGGGAAACTATGAATGTGTAGGGACAGACGTAGTTGGGTAATCACCGTACCTTCCCCTCAGTTTTGCTGTGAATCTAAAACTGCTCCCCCAAAATAAAGTCTTCACAAAAGGAAAATAAAAGCCAATCCGGGCATTTCCTGTAGGCGGGCCCTTCCGTGCCTCACCGTAATTCTCGGCTCTCGCGGCCTTGGCCCGCAGGCCCTGCTGCTGCTGCACGTGGGCCTGCCAGGTCTGGAGCGTCAGGCTGTACAAGTAGTACCTGGGGGCCAAGAAAGGAAACGGCGTTTCTTTACGACAGCTCCTCCTTCACAGGCTGGGTGTTCTAGTCATATTTTAGTCATCTTTCTTAAAATGAATATTATTTTTAAATATAAATTTTTATTGATTTCAGAGAGGAAGGGAGAGGAAGAGCTAGAGACATAAACGATGACAGAGAATCGTTGATCAGCTGCCTCCTCCTGGATCCTCCCTACTGGGAATCGAGCCCGCAACCAGGGCATGTGCCCTTGACCAGAATCGAACCCTGGACTCTTCAGTCTGCAGGCTGACGCCCTACCCACTGAGCCAAACCTTAATATCCACAGTATGAAAAACATTACCTCTCCTCTGCACGAACACTTGGCCAATGACATTTTCTTTTTTCCTTCTCAATACATACACTGGACACATTCAAACTGTCAGTCCCTCCATATTTTCACTACACCATTTCCTTAGACTTGATTTTTCATACCATGCCAGCTTTTTAGAATTATTCAATGTATCTATTTTATCAAAAATATGTTAACCAGCCCTAGCTGGGCTGGCTCAGCGGATAGAGCGTCGGCCTGCACACTGAAAGGTCCCAGGTTCAGTTCCGGTCAAGGGCGCATGCCCAGATTGAGGGCTCAATCTCCGGGGGGGCTTGCAGAAGGCAGCTAATCAATTATTTTCTCTCACCATGGATGTTTCTATTGCTCTCTCCCTCTTCCTTCCTCTCTGGAATCAATAAAAATATTCAGATATGTGTGTGTGTGTGTGTGTATCAGAACCCTTAGCCCAAAGAATCTAAATAAAGTGACTAAAAGAGAGCGAACACCATTTTTTTAAAGTACAATTTCCTTTTCCCCCCAGAGAACTTCTCTTCAGTCCTTAAGGACTCAGCTCCTTCCGTGGGCTTTGGGGGAGGCGGTGGGCAGCACCCGCAGGTGAATCAAGGTGGCGGGGTTGGTCCTTCCGGGCCTCACGGGGAGGAATCCTGGCCACCTCGCTGCGAAGGCGCAGCTCACAGTCATGACCTTGCACATGCAGCCCGGGAAGCATGCAGGCAGGGAAGACACTGGCCTCGGAAGTGTCCTAATGGCCAGGGCCTCTCTGTTTCAAAGGACGAACTCCTCGTCCTTGGGCACGCACCGGGGCAGGCGGTGTGCCTGCCTGTGGCCAGGCCTTCTGGCACAGACCAGTTCCTGCTTTGCTGGGCCCTGTGAGCCAGGGCCCGAGGGCGAGAGCGAACACCACTGTAAACACACGTGTCAGATTTACATATTGGGCATGTATTTTCTCCTACAGTCAGTACAAATTAAAGAACAGACTATTTCTCAGAGTAAGAAATTATATTCAAGTGAAAATCAAGCAGAAAACCTTATTCAAATCACTAGCGTGAGCAGCACATAATGGTTATTTGACGTAAGAGAAGCATCTCTTGTGTGTGCGTGCGCACTAATGTGCATGTGTGCTTGGGTATAATGTATGATTTGGATCTTGCCGACTCTAAAATAACATGAAGAAAAATAGAAAACGATTCAGACCTTGTCTCTGTTTGACCATAAATATGACAAGGAATCTGTATATATAAAAGTCTAAGTGACCATTCAACCATTCAACCATTAGCTATGAAGAGCACTAACCACCAGGTGGCAGATGCTCAATGCAAAGGCATGAAAACATGGAACAGACTGAGGAATCTCAGAGGGAAGTGGGGAGGAGGGGAGGGTGGGAAGAGATTAACCAAAGATCTTATATGCATACTAGAGGCCCAGTGCACAGATTCATGCACCGGTGGGGACCCTCGGCCTGGCCTGCAGGGATTGGGCCAAAACCGGCAGTCCAACATCCCCCGAGGGGTCCCAGATTGCCAGAGGGCTCAGGTCAGACCGAGGGACCCAAATCTGTGCACAAATCTGTGCACCGGGCCTCTAGTTACCTGATAATGTGCACCACTAAACTTGAAGTCACATAAATGCAATCTGACCTGTAGTAACAGTCTGCTCGGACACAGAGCTTCCACTCCCGCTGGGAAACCCACCACTCTCCTTTCCATTCTTCAAAGACCTTCCGGAGCACCCTTTGCTTATAGTGACACCTAGGGCAACGGGAAAAATCAGGGGGACGTGAGGCTATTAAAGCCCATCTCTACTCCCAAGTCACAGTTTCATTTTATCATTGCTTTCACATAGTAAAGTGTGGCTCATTATTTGATAACACCAAAATACATGAAAAACAGACATTTTAACTTTTTCAGACCAAAACCTTATATTATAGCTCTTACCAACTAAAGGCATTAAAATAAAAACCTGACTTTTCAAATACCATAATGAATTGAGAATTATTCTTAATTTTTTTCATGCACCAGACTAAAAAATATTTTTGAGACCTGGACAGTATAGCTCATTGTCCTGTATACCAAAAGGTCATGCATTCAATTCCCAGTCAGGGCACATACCCAAGTTTTGGGTTCGATCTCTACCCTGAAGGGGGGTAGGGGGAGTGAGGAAGGCAACTAATCAATGTTTCTCTCTCTCTCCCTCTCTCCCTCTCTTTTTCTCTGCCATCCCTCTTCCTCTCTCCTTAAAATCGATAAAGAATATACAACTTCTAAGCCAACATGAATTAAAAAAATAACAAAATCAAGTGATTTCTGATAATGGCAAACCAGGTAATTCAGATCGATTGTCCTACTGAGAACAAGAAAAGCAGATCAAAAACACTGTCTGAGGGCGTTAGAGAGCGGCCACGGCAGGGAAGGAGGGCCAGGCCCAGAAGGGAGAGCGGAGGTGAGTGAGCCCCGGCACCGGCACCTACACCTGCACGGGCTCTGCCACACTGGAGCATCGCTGCACCCAAAGGAGACGGGAACCGTGAGGCCCCACAAGGCATTCAAAGAAAAGGGTGCAGAGAGGACAAACCTGCTTGAGAGACCTTGACTCCAGAGGCCTTGGGAGATGCTCCAACTGAGAAAGCCAGGCTCAGAAAGTAGACCAGGAGAGTGGGCAGGAGGCGAGAACTCGTGACATTTGTTTAAAAAACGCTTACATTCTCAATGGTTGCCAATTCTCCCTCCAAAAAACACCCTACACGGCCCCTCCTCTCCCCCCGACTACTTGCTGCACAGCGCCCCGGACCCTGGGGCGCCCCCTGGCCGCCCATTCTGGCCGTGGCAGCTAAAACTATCAACCACAACCCAAAGCAGTGAGCGGTGGATTACACCAAGTGAGGCTATGGCGGAGGGACTGTCTCCTCACTAAATTTCATTCCCACTGCCAGTGCCCGCGTTTTCCGCAGAACAAGTCCATTTCTTGCCAGTGCCCTTAAAAGGGCTCACTTACTCTGGGCAAATACTTTTTTCCCCCAGAGGCTACTAGCTGTGCTGGTTTGTTTTCTGATTCCTTCATACCCTCATTCAGCCCAACTAATACGTATTAAATTACCATTTTATTACATGCCTGCTGGAGGCCAAGGGAGGGGCAGGGAAGGACTGTTACATGTGCCACAACAGACGTTACGTGTGGGCTCACTACAAAAACAAATGAACACGACAGAACGAACACGGCAGAAGCTCGGTGTTCCGAGCAAATACTACCTGGCTTTACAGGGAAACACTCTTCCAAAAGTTCTTCGAATCCACAAATACAAGAACTTCCTGGCCACACATCTGGAAGATGAAAAGAAAGGACATGCACATTTTAAAACTCCTTTTGGCCTATTTCATCCATTTTCTGGAAAGGAGAGGGAGACTTTTAGGTCCCAAAGGGAGAGATGCTAGTGTGAGTCAAAAGGTGACTCATAGCTAATATTGCATCAAACAGACACAGGATGGGGCAGATTTATAAAGCTAAAATCAAGCAGATTTTTAAAGAAATACTTTCAATATAAAGTATTTTGGCAAGGAAGACTTCAGCCCAGCCAGTGTGACTTAGTGGTTGAGGTCAAGACTTTACTCCCAACGGGGCTTGATCAATCCTCAATGTGGGTTGTGCAGGAGGCAGCTGATCAATGACTCTCTTATCATGGATGCTTCTCCCTCCCTCCCTCTCCTTCCTCTGTGTGTGTGTGTGTGAGTGTGTGTGTGTGTCCTATCTAACAAAAGAGTAATATGCAAATTGTGCCTTCACCACACCCACCAGCCACTCAGGAGTGGGGGCGGGACTGATGTGGGTGGGGCCGACGCAGGCCAGAGCAAGGGGGTGGGGCCAAGCGACCTGGGCCGTAGTGGGGACAGGGCTGAGGTGGCCTGGGCCATGGGGGACGGGGCCGAGGCGGCCGAAGCCAGGGGGCATGGGGCCAAGGCCACCAGTGCACACTGGTCAGGGCAAAGGTCTAGGCGGGAGGTGGGGTGGGGAGCTTGGCTGGGACGAAGCCAACCATCGGCCCCATTTTGGGGCAATGGCTGGGTGCCCAAGGCCTAAAACTTCGGCCAGAGGCTTTAGGCCTTGGACAGGCTGGGGTGAATGGTTAGTAGGACATCTCCTGAGGGTTCCCAATATGTGTGAGGGGGCAGGTTGGGCTGAGGGATCACCCACCCCCAGTGCATGAAGTTCGTGCACCAGGCCCCTAGTGTGAGTGTGTGAGTGTATGTGTGTGTGTATGACTTCGGGGTTTGTATCATTCCTCCTCCCTAAAACGCCTGGCAAATGCCCACCATCAAGACTCGTCTTTAATGCCTGCTCCTATGTGAACCCTCCTTGGACCTTCCTCAACCCAAACAGGGCGCATGCCTGGTGCTCTCGGCACTCCGTTCTGTTCTGGAACATTATGACAGACGCCACATCACAGTCACGGATTTGCAGGGGCCTCTCGTTCCCTCTGCCATGAGCTCCTGAGAGCAGGCGCTGGGCCTTACCGTCTCCCTAGTACCCAGTGAGCACACACCAAGTTGACTTGTCTTGGCCAGCTGACCCCGGTTGAGTTGGGAATGTTTTTCTTCCTCCTGCCCTTTATCTGGCGTGTTCTCACACCACCCTTCAGGAAGGAGCTGGCTTACCCTCCGCTTCCTGCAGAAAGTCACTGCGGACGGCACTGGCATGGCTGTCCCCGACACACGGACCGGCCTCTGGTTCCACATCCTCTCCTTCCACTGCCCCCCCACACTCTGTCGTTGGGACTTGTTTAACGTCTACCAAGCATCCCTGCTTTTAAGCTTCTGTGAGGTCAAGAAACCAGGAATGCCTGCTTCGCCCTGTATTGCTCAGCATCTAGCACGTCACTGGCAACACGGGGGCGTGCAGGAGGCACCTGGTCAATTTTACCGAATGCATAATGCCCTTGATGGTGCTAATCAAGAATAACAGAAAACAGACAGTTTTCCTAGACCATGTTTAGGCTTTTTTTATATATAGCTTACACATTGTGGGGTACTAACTGGAGAAGGTGAATGAAGACACTCAATGACAGGTTTTATGTCTGCTGAGTCCTAAATATTTCTTTTTCTTCTGAACATTCTGCCATGAAAAGCAGGCATGCAGGTGTCCAACTAAATGAGATAGGAGAATAAG
Organism: Antrozous pallidus; assembly: GCA_027563665.1. NCBI lineage: Eukaryota > Metazoa > Chordata > Mammalia > Chiroptera > Vespertilionidae > Antrozous > Antrozous pallidus. The sequence continues at coordinate 2,882,821 of CM050528.1, forward strand.
AATCGTCCCTCAATTTTTTTTTATTTTTATTTTTTTACTAAAACATATTTACAGAGGGAGAGATAGAAACATCACTGATGAGAATCATTGATCTGCTGCCTTCTGCATGCACCCCACTGGGGACCAAGCCCACAACCCAGGCACGTGCCGTTGGCCAGAATCGAACCCAGACTCTCTATCCACTGAACCAAACCAGCCAGGGCTCATCCCTCTATCTTAACCGAGAAGGGAGAACAACGGGAAATTCACTGCAGGCGGGCGACCACTCGCACGCTCACCTGATGCGCAATTCTTTTAACCGCCCCCTCTGGGGGCCAGCGCGGCCCGGCGCTGGGCGGCTGGAAGGAGCTACGGCACTCCGGGTCCCGGGGAAGGCGGAAGGCTTCCTGTTGGATAATGTCTTTGGGGAATAAAGTTTCTTCACTGCACCATCCCTGAAAGACCTTGAATTTGCGGAGTAAGGGAGAAGAGAATCAAATGATCTCTGCCTGTGACACAAATACCTTTACACATATAAGTGAAATTAAATAAACTCTTTGAGACAGATGGATAATAACTACGCTTCAAGGACAGCAAACAGCCCAATCTCTGACAGAAGTACCTGCAGGCTCTAGGGGTCCCTTGGAGTCCTGAGTCCTAACATCTGAATGTCATTTTAAGAGTAATCGTTTGTAAATAACATTCTTTTATATAGAAAGCAACTAGGAATGGTTTTCAGATAATGTGACTTTTACAACAATATGAAACCACATACTTTTACTTAACACTGTATTTCTGACCTTTAATCATGCTTTAGAAACATTAAGAGTTTATATTATTGGGACGAACTCATGATTTCAAAAAATGTTTTTAATATATATTTATTGATTTCAGAGAGGAAGGAAGACATAGAAACATCAATGATGAAAGAAAATCACTGATGGGCTGCATCCTGACGCCCCCACACAGAGGATCGAGCCCACAACCCAGGCACGCGCCCTTGACTGGAATCAAACCCTGGATCAAACCCTTCAGTCCACAGGCTGATGCTCTCTCCACGCAGCCAAACCGGCTAAGGCTGAACTCACGATTTTTAACAAATGTGTGGCAGGTGCCCTCCCCTCCGGGGAGTATGGCCCTGTGCCATTCCCTTCTCCCTTTCGTCCTCCCCCCCTCCGCTGTCCGTACCCCCTATCCTCTAAGGGACCCCATGAGGCTTGCAGCCAGGGGAGCAATGGCCAGCTGCAACTCGTCCAGGGCTAACTCCTTGAACCTAGCTCCAAACAACAGGCAGCTGCACCTCGTCCAGGGCCAACTCCTTGAACCTGTCTCTGGCTTCCCCGTGAGCTCAGGCAGCCCAACCTAGGCTTTCCTGGTGCTTCTCGATGCCCTGCCTTGTCTCACTGCGCTAAGTATGTTTTCGCTGCAGTCAATAAATTCTTACTTGCTTTTCTTAAAAAAAAAAAAAAAAGGAAGGGGGGGCAGGGAGGAAGAGAGAAATATACGGCAGAGCTCTACCTGCAGGAAATACTTGGAAGCAACGATAGTCCATTAGCAATGCACATACACAGAGCTTAAATACTGTTTATAAAGTACCATTCCCTCCCAGAAGGAACCAGGGCTCCTTGGAGATATGTTTGCAGGTCTGAAACATGGGACATACAAGATGAGCCTGGAATACCTTTTTAAGTAGACAAAGAAGTGTTCAAACAATGATGGGGGCAAGTTAACCATCTGTATGCCACAAGCGTCTATAGACCCAAATGGCGGATCTTCTTAAGTTAAATTCCAAATATTGTGGCAGTTAACTGGTTAAAGACACAGGCGCCAGCTTGAAAGAGCTCCCACTGGCCAAGTCTGGGACGATGTGAACAGTACAGGTGAAAACACACTGAATGAAATAGAAACTCATAAATCCGTACTGATATAAACAAACAAGTGAATAAATAAATATGTGTGAGAGAATGGGAAGCTTTCCTTGGCAGTAAAATGCTCACTAATAAACTTTAAGGAGCCACCAGCGTGATTCGGTGGGTGAGAGTCGACCTATGAACCAGGAGGTCACGGCTGGGGTTCGAGTCCCCATCAGGGCACATGCCCTGGCTTCGGGCTCAATCCCCAGTGTGGGGGTGTGCGGGAAGCAGCCGATCAAGGATTCCCTTTCACTATTGATGTTTTTCTCTCTACCTCTCCCTTCCTCTTCTCTGAAATCAATAAAGACATATAAAAAATAAAAGTAAACTTCAGGGAAATCAGAAAAGCATCATTGAGGAACCATCACAGTAATAACTGACTCAGGTAAGAATCATGGGTGGATACAAAAACAAGTGGGGGCTAGTTTGATAAGGAACAGGGTGTTAAAGGAGTTTCAAAAAGTTACCTCCCACTGCCCTGGCCGGGGGGCTCAGCTGGTTGGAGCGAGCGAGCAAACACACACACACACACACACACACGTGTCCCTTTCAACTGCTATGCATCCAATTCATCAAAGAAAATAACAGATGAGGGAAGAAGGACACATGTAACACCTTAATCAATAAAGAATTTTTTTTTTAAAAAAGAAAGAAAAGAATGGAAGGAGCCACCATTCCGGCTTTGTGGACGCTCTAACAGCTCTTCCAGATTCACCAATACTTCTCCATTAATTCAGGTCCCTTTATGCCAGAAACATCCAGCCCCCTCTCAATGGCCAGAGCCTTTATAATCATCCAGGTTATAAAGCGTTCAGGTGGCCCCTACAGAACTCCTGCTGGTGGCGGAGCACCCCTGCGGGGACGGACAGACTGCCCGCGACCAGAGCCACCCCACAGCCTGCTGCAATGGCAGTTTGCTACTTCCCAGTCCTCTCTCTGACCAGGATACCACTGACACATCCACTGCAACCTCCCTCGCCGCCCGGGGCCCCCAGAAACCAGAGTGACCGTCACCAACCCCGCCTCCCTGCCGCCAGGGGGGTCAGGCTGCTTCTCCAGGTGTCCCCGAGAAGGCAGGGGGCCCTGTCCCACCCAGCGCTTCCCTGGGCGAGGGCGCAGAGAGGACACGGCCCAAGCTGTCTCATTCGCTGGGGTGGCCCCAGCACCCAGCGCGGGGCCTGGCTCCATCAATGAATCAACATCAAAACGCTAACGAGGGGTATTTCCACACATTCTGACTGTAACCGAAACGTGCATTATACTCTACCCCCAAACAACAAATCCTTACCCAAACTTCCTACCCCACCTTTACTATTTCCACACACGAAATATTTACAGGCTTTTATTGGAGCCATCATTTCTGTTACTTTCTTTCTCAAGTCACATCACTCACCTGGAGTCAACCTTCCTCTCCATTCTCCGCTTAATCTTTTTTTTTTTAACGGAAATCCCACCAGTGGCTGGATACACACTCTGCTGAGTGGGCAGACTGTTCATGAATCAAAGCATTTTCTCTAACAACAAGAAAGAAAAAGAGAGAGAGGGTGTGTTTTTTGAGAGAGGACATAAAAGAGAGCAAAATCCTTTGGCTGCCTTCCCGGAGACCCCCGAACTGGGGATCGAACCCGAGACCCAGGTATGCTGCCCTTCGGGGACCTGAACCGGCAACCTTCCGGAGCACGGGACAGCCCCCCAGCAGCGGCGCTGGCGGGCACTCGTCACCAGCTCTCCAACACAACCGCCCCGGCAGGGTGGCCAAGGTCACCAGCTCCAGTGGTCAGCAAACTGCGGCCCGCAAGCCACAGGCGGCTCTTTGGCCCCTGGAGTGTGGCTCTTCCACAAAATACCACGGCCCGGGCGAGTCTATGTTCAAGAAGTGGCGTTCGATAGAAGTTTAAGTTTAAAACATTTGGCTCTCTCAAATGTCAATCGTCGTGCTGTTGATATTTGGCCCTGTGGACTCATGAGTTTGCCGACCACGTACAGCGGGGACAGGGGCTCGGATCCCTGCTCCATTCATGCCCCAAACGAGGTCCACCTGCACGGAGGTTCGCGAGGACCGGGACGGCCTCCCAGCCGCTGAAGCGAAGCCCCCCTCGCCCTGGGAGGGGAGGCTTCATCACCACGTCGCCCCCCCCCCCCCCCCCCCCCCCCCCGGGGCTCAGAACGGGGACCCTGTGCGGTGTCCGCACTCACCCCCCGCCAGCCACGCAGCAGGGACTTAGAGACACACCAACACCCTGAAACATGGTGGCAATCATCTCTGGTAAAACTGCTGAAACTTGCCGAGACCGGTGTGGCTCAGTGGATAGAGCGTCGGACTGTGGACTGAAGGGTCCCGTCCAGGTTTCGAGTCCAGTCAAGGGCATGTCCCTTGGCTGCGGGCACATCCCCAGTAGGGGGCGTGCAGGAGGCAGCTGATTGAAGTTTGTCTCTCATCCATGTTTCTAACTCTCTATCCCTCTCCCTTCTTCTCTGTAAAAAATCAATAAAAACATATATAATTTTTTTAAGGGTAGTCTTCAGCTTTCTGCTTTTGCGGGACAGGACTACTGCTCCCGCGTCTAGCAAGATACGGGGTTAGAGACAAGGGGCAGGCAGCCGAGTCGATCCCGGTCCGCGGTGACTTTTCTCTCAGACACGGCCCTGCAGCCTGTTCTCGGAACTAAAACGGCGGGAGCTCCCGGTTCAGCCCTGTAACAGCACTGCCTGCCCCCGGGACGGGGCGGGGCGGCCCTGAGTGTTGGGTCTCCAGGCGCGCGGTGAACTTGACCGTCCCCCGGCCCGTTTTCAATCAATCCTCGCTCGCTTATTCCCAACGTAACCTCCTCCGTGGTCACTTGCAACTGGTCGTGGAAGACACCCCACAACACACCCGAGCCCCCAACGGGAGCCATGCCCGGACGCGGGTCGCACGGGGCGCGCGGGAGGATGCGGCGCCAGGCCCGGGCTCCGCCGCACGGACGAGAAGCAGCCGCCCGAAAGGCGCGGGGGGCGAGGGCAAGACTCGGGGGGTGGGGGGGGGCGTCCTGCGCGCTCGTCCCCCGCCTCCTCACGCCCCTCCCGGCCGCGGGGGTGGCAGCGCCGCCGGCACCTCCAGACCCGGAGGAGGAGGACGCCGAGGAGGAGGAAGCCGAGGCCGCCTCAGGACTCACCGGCCCAGGTCCCAGAGAGGTGCCTGCGCCGGCCGCTGGGAACGGCCCCGAGAGGCGGAGCCTCCGGAAAAGTGGGGGGCACCCGGCCCGGGCCTCGTACCTGGGGGAGTCGAGCCCTCGGGAGCAGCGTCTCAGTCGAACCCGGGCGGGAGCCGGCGGACGTCCACCAACTTCCGGCGCCCGAGCGGCCCACGCAGGCTCTGCGCTTCCCGCGCCTCGGCGAGCGGATCTCGCGCCAGGCCCCGCCCACGTCTCCTAGGCGACGCGGCGTGCGTGAGGGACGCGGCGCTGGGTTTCGCGCAGCCGCAGTGCGTCGGGGGACACGCCTCCCTCTGGCATCTTTGCACCGGCGTGGACCAGGCGATTGTCGGTCTGGACTAGGTGCGGGGGGCGCCTTGTTCTGCACCCCCTAATTAAAATGGCCCCAGGCGGGTAGCGTCTCAAGCCTTCCCTTAAAATGCAGTTAACAAGCACCAGTTAGAATTTTTTAAGTTTGGGGTCCACTCTTGATCACCTTTATAAGTTGGGAGTTGGTTGAGGGCAGGTGAGACGTTTTTACATGCTTTCCTCCTGTGCTTTGCAAAATGTCGCTGGAAAGCACACGAGATGTCTTGTGGAAAGAGCAAAAGCTAGCCAGTGTCATACATTTCAATGCTTGAACGGTTTTAACGTTAAAAACATGAGGGGAAAATTTGTTGGGTGTCTCGGGTAATTTGCATTTTTGCCCTATTCTCATTAATTTAACTATATTTTTTATTGATACCAGAGAGGGAGAGACAGAAACATTAATGAAGAGAAAGAATAATCCATCAGCTGCCTCTTGCACACCCACCCCACCCCCGTACCCCCCCCACCCCCCACCCCCGCTCCCCCTTCTCTAAACTGGCGATCCAGGCAGCAACCCAGGCATGTGCCCTTGTTCAGAATTGGAACTCCAGACCCTTCAGTCCGCAGGCTGACGCTTTATCCACTGTGCCAAACCAGTTAGGGCTGAGCAGAACTTGAAAAAAAAAATTTGCCAAAACCAGTTTGGCTCAGTGGCTAGAGAGCATCAGCCTGCAGACTGAAGGGTTCCAGGTTCGATTCCAATCAAGGGCATGTACCTTGGCTGCAGACACATCCCCAGTGGGGGGTGTGCAAGAGGCAGCTGATCCATGTCTCTCTCTCATCGATGTTTCTGACTTTCTATCCCTCTCCCTTCCTCTGTAAAAAAATCAATAAAATATATTTTAAAAAAATTTTTTTTCTTGATCCAGGTTGTGGTTGCATGAGTGAGTTTGCCTTGTGAAAATGTATTAAGATGAGCCCTTAGAATTTGTTTAGTTTTTTATGTGTATATAATTCTTCAATAAATTTATTTTTTATAAAATGCTACAATGAAACAAGTCATTACAAGCACAAGTAAATGTAGTTTACAGATGTCCCCCTTTAGTCAATTATTACCTTTATTTCTAGATAATTGTCTTCTTTCACAAGCACAAATTGAGATGGAGAGAGAGAAAGTTGAGACCAAGACATTCAAGAGCCTAGGCCAGTGGTCGACAAACTCATTAGTCAGCAGAGCCAAATATCAACAGTACAACGATTGAAATTTCTTTTTTTTAAAATATATTTTATTGATTGTTTTACAGAGAGGAAGGGAAAGGCACAGAAAGTTAGAAACATCGGTGAGAGAGAAACATCGATCAGCTGCCTCCTGCACACCCCCTCCTGGAGATGTGCCCGCAACCAAGGCACATGCCCTTGACCAGAATCGAACCTGGGACCTTTCAGTCCGCAGGCCGACTCTCTATCCGCTGAGCCAAACCAGTTTCGGCAAAATTTCTTTTGAGATCCAAATTTTGTCAACTTAAACTTCTTCTAACGCCACTTCTTCAAAATAGACTCGCCCAGGCCGTGATATCTTGTGGAAGAGCCACACTCAAGGGGCCAAAGAGCCGCAGTTTGCCAACCTCTGACCTAGTGGAAGAGCACATCCTAACTAGGATGAGCCAGAGGGCCTACGAAATTAGCCCCAGGCCAAGCCAATATCATGAGAATAAATTGCCCCTTGAGATTTAACTTGTGACTCGTGGCCCTTTTAAAGCAGGCTCACCCCTTCTTTTAACACTCCCCCCAGATAAAGGTGGAGTCTAAGTCCCTCCCCTTGAACATGGGCCAGGCCCGGTGCCTCCTAGCTGAAGAACACCGTGTGGCACGGCAGACACTGAGTGGACTGGAGGCTAGGTTGGAAAGGAAAATTCACCAACTCCCTGTCGCTTTTGTCCTCTCTGGATGCCTGCCCTCGGGATCCAGCCGCCACCTTGCCACAGAGAAAGGCCGTGTGTCAGTGTTTCAGCCAATTCCGATGGGCCCAGCTGACAGCCGCCGTCAGCCCTCAAACGTGTGAGCTGCTAGGATCAGTGGCCGGCAAACTCATTAGCCAACAGAGCCAAATAGCAACAATGCAACGATTGGAATTTCTTTTGAGAGCCAAATTTTTTAAACTTCTTCTAATGCCACTTCTTCAACATACACTCAAGGGGCCAAAGAGCCGCATGTGGCTCGAGAGCCACAGTTTGCCGACCACGGCCTAGGTGATCCTAGCCCCCCGGCCTTCCACCACCGCGGCGGATTCTCAATGGAGCAGAGGCCAGCTGTCCCAGATAAAACCGCCCAACCTGCAGACTGGATGGAGCGCAAAATACGCGTGGGGTGAAGCCACTGTTTTGGGGTCAATTATTACACAGCAATGGATGACAGGAACCGTGTTTTTAGTGTGTCCAATGCCCGCTACAAGCTTAAAAAGGAGAGACTACTCAGCAGTGTCGCTCAGCGGCTGAGCACTGGCCCAAGAGGGGGGAGGGGGAGAGGAAGAGAGAAAAACCTCTACGTTGAGACAGACTGATTGGCTGCCTGGCACATGCACCCCGACAGGGGTGGGGATCAGCCCTGCAATCCAGGCACCTGCCCTTGACCCCTTGACTGGAACGGAACCGAGACCCTTGGTTTGCTGCCAATGCTCTAACCAAGGTACAACGGCACAGCTTGGTTTTTAAATAATAATGAAAACGACCATTGTCTGATCCCTGTATAGGGTTAAAATAAAATTTAAAAGACAACAGCTTTACAGAGGTTGTGGGAGGCCTTCTGCCCACCTTATCCTATTTAATCTTGACAACAGCGATATCATCGTCCCAATTTTTGCAGATGAGAAAACCAAGGCTAAGAATAAGTAAAAGTCCTAGTTCCCCCCAGCCTGTAGGGTGTGGCAGAGCGGGGAGGCAAATCGGGCCCACTGGCAAATGCTTCTCTGCCTCCTGCCGGCAGAGAAAATATCATTTGTAAGAAACACACTGTCATTTCGTATGACAGAGGAAAAGAAAAACGTTTACATCAATTTTCTCTGTGGCCAAGACCCGTAAGAAAACGTAATGATCAGCGTCCAGTCCCTCGATTTCACAAGAAAGTTCGGCTCCAAGAAAGTAGGTCCCTTAAAAACACAACGTCCACACCCAGGTGTCATTTCACACAAAGCCCTGGCGGTCAGACCGGACAGGGCAGGACCTGGCGGTCACCCTGCCCAGCAAGCTCACAGGTGATCCAGCCTCTTCGGACCGCTCCTCCCGCACCCCGCTCCTCCCGCACCCCGCCCCGCTCCTCCCCGCACCCCCGTCCCTCCCCGCACCGCCGCGCCTTCCCAGGCTCACGCGGTGGGAAGACATTTGCATTTCTGTCCCCTTCATAGTCCCCGCACACGGTACCAAGCGCTTGACGTCCCCCTTCCCCCGAACACACCCGCACTTCCCCGCCCCGGGCGGCCTTCAGGTTATGGCGGGAAAGAACATTTCAATGAACGTGTCCGCCGCCTTCAGCTCAATCACAACAATAACAAGTAATCGCGTTTGTTCCTCCGACATTTCTGTAGAGAAACCAACTTAAAAACAGCGGGACTCAGAGAAGGCAGCTTCGCCCCCAGATCACAGCACGAGAGAGAGCCGGGGTTCGAGCCGACACGCCGAAGCCTCAAACCCCCAGGCTCGCCGGACTCGGTTTCCCCCCCCCGCCCCAACCCTCGCCTAAGCCCCGCGGTTCCCCGCGGGCGACGACCGTGCAGACGCAGCGCCCCAGGCCGCGGGCCCCGGCCTCCGAGGAGAGCGACCCAGCGGGGGCCGCGGGCTCCCCTCGCCGCCCGTCCCGCTCCTCCCCGCCCCGAAGCGCGCGTGGGAACCCGGCGTCCTCCCAGGGGCTGCCCACGACGGCCGCCTGCGCGCACCGGGGAGGGCGGGCGCTCCCCCCGGCCCGGCCTCCTCGCCCCCGCCGCCACCTCCCCCTCCCCGGTCTCCACCTCCTCGCCTCCGAGCGCTCGCGGGAGCCGGCGCCCCGGCGGCGCGCCCCGACGGCCCCCTTCCGGCCCGGCAGCGCCGCGGCCACCCCACATCCGGGCTCGCGGCGGCGGGGGCGGCGCCGGCGCTCGGGTGCGTGGAGGGAGTTGTTTAAGAGGGCGGAGGGCGGGGGCCGGGGCGGAGGGCGGAGGGCCGGGCCGCGGTTACGGCGGCTGCGGGGAGACAGCCCGGACGGGTGGGGGGGCGAGAGCGAAGGCCGCGCCGAGGAGCGCTGGGACCCGCGCGGGCGGCGGAGCGGGGAGCCGCGGCCGAGGAGAAGGGCCTCCGGGCGGCGGCAGGCACCGAGTGAGAGCCGGGCGGCGGGGGGTGCGGGCGCCGCGCCCCGGGGCCCGCAGAGAAGGGGCGCGGGCGCGCTGCTCCCGGGGTCGCGTGCGTTAGCGCGGACGCCGGGGCGCGCGCGCGGGGGGCGGGCGGGGACTCGGAGCCGGCGGGGCGGCCCGCGGGCGGGCTCGTGGGGGCCCCGAGCCGCCGGGCCTGGACGGCGGCGGGCCTGCGCCGGCTCCAGCGCGGAGCGCCCGGGCTCGGGGTTCGGTCTCCCCGTTCCCTCCGGCCCGCCTCCTCTCGTGAGTACAGTCCCCGCCCTTCCTCCGAAGGAGGCCGCTGGCCGGGGCCTGCGCGAGGGGCCGGGGGTTGGGGTCGCGGCCGGGGGTGGGGAGCCGAGTTTCGGAGCCGGAGCCGACGCTCGCCTGACATGGCCACAGGTGCGGCTGGCGGGGCGAGGGGCTCCGGGCTCCATCCCCGGCCGCCGGCTAACGAGGGGCAGCTGGCGCCGTCCATTGGCAAGTGACAGGCACTTGACCACATTCAGCCCGACTTCCCGTATCTCCAGGCCCCGGCCCTTGTCCTACCTGCCCCCACTCCGGGAAACTTCCCCGCGCTCCGTGGCCGGTCTCGGGGAGCAGCAGCCACTAATCTTGGTTCCTTTTTGTAGGGAAGCAGCGGAAAGGCCGCCTGCCCCCTCACTTGGGCACCTCCCCCGCCGCTTTCCTTACCCTTTTGGTGTGTAGGGCACTGGGTTTACTGGAAGAGAGAACCAGGTACCCGTGGTGCTATTTACGACGGGGTTCCGGTTTATAGCACAATTCCGGGCGAAGGTTTGGTTTTTAATGGTAGTCGTGTTAAGAGGGGGGAAGTTTCAGTTTCTTAAAGAGTCAAGACTTCTGACAACGTATTGTTCTCAGAGACAAGTTTTGTGCTCATTTATCTTCCAGGTGCAAAGAATTGTAGAGCCAGGAGCCATGGATAGGAGAAGTGTGGGTGACATGGAAAATGGAGATGCTTTCCTTGACCTGAAGAAGCACCCGGCCTCCAGATCCCCCCATCGCTACACGAAAGTAGGCTTTGTTACTAGTGAGCTAGTGTTTCTTTGTAAAGACTGGTAACATTGTGTAGGTGTGTCACTAGTGTTATCTGAAGGGGTGGTGTCCTACTGCTTCACTGTAGGGACTAAGTAAATGTTAACTGGAAAGCATTGCTGTGAACTTTTTTTCCTGAAAGTGTGACTACCCAGAGTTTAAACGAGAATTTGCTTCTAAGTAGCTTTCAGGCGAAAGGAATGTTGGCCCGGAGCCCATATGAATTTGTGGACCAGTCCCTGTGTGTGGCCATGCACACGTTCTGTAACTGCTGGCATGTTGTTGACTTACATGCTGTAGGGCAAGAATGGCATCTCTGAGATGGCTCACAAAAGCAGTGTCCGGTGTTTTTATGTTTTCTTAAGAGGCGAACACCCCAAAGGGATGCTCTCGGGTGCATTCTAGGTGCTTGGCTAGAGTAATCATATTTTCAGTTATTTAGTTCCTGTCACAAGTTGAATATGGACTCACAGAAGTAAGACTTCAGTTGGCTATTTCCCCTACCTGAAAAATCAGGATTTAAACTGCTCATCTAGATAATCTGCTTTTTCCAAGGGTGGGAGGCAGGTGCAAAACACCTCAATGTCCAATTTTTATTGAAGCTCTTGTTTCCCCCAGGATCTTGCTGGTTACTGAGTGTTTCTGAAGAGGTTGTCAGGACTGAGTGAGCTGTGAGTTCACTCCTGGTTCCCGGCAATGCATTGGGCTGGAGTATATGAAATGTGCTTGGGACTGTTGACGGAAAAGGACTATGGCCTCGTTGGGTCCATAGATATGGAGGACAATGAGGTGGTTATTGTCCCTGGCTTGCTGGGGTACTGATTGGTTAATATTTTAAAGTGAGGCCTTGTTTGTGCACTTTTGTCCCTACGCTTACCTGCTTGGTAAAAGTATCGGATGCTGTCAAGTCATATTCATTTTTAGCATTTAAAAAACCCCTCTAGTGGAGAAAAATGTGTCCGAGTGTGAAAGAGTTCTTGGTTAATTGCCGTCTTGCTGTAGTCTGTTTGGCGCAACAGTGCGAGTTGATAGAAAGCATTTTAGTTCACCCAGGTTTGGGCCTCCCTGGTGAGGTGCCTCTCGAGCCTGGGGGTGCTTGTGGAGCAGTGGCCACAACTTAAATTCATTACTTAAAGTGTTGACAGGTGAGTTTTGAATGGAGAAAAGCTTATCAAGTGAAGGGGAACTTTTATAAGCTTCTGTGATTCTAACTCTGCCAGAATTTTTTGAATAAAGTTCTGTCCGGTAGTCCAGTTGTAGAGTACTGACACTCACAGGCTGACCTGAGGCTGGCATGCGTATTTCATGTTAATGTTTATCCATCCTGATGGGTAAGTCATTTTTAGAAAGTTATTGTTGGTTTCTCTTGGGGTAGAGCATAGGTATGTCTACAGTGAAGATTAAAAGCTCATTATAGCTCATTTTTTATAGTCCAACCTCAATATTCTGTACCTAAAATTGTTAAGAAAAGCATTTAAGTGAATGATAGTGGAGTTTAGATTTAATAGTCTTCTCTACCACATTTAGTTGAAAATAGGCTTCCTTTCCATTCCATTGAAGAGGATTTAGTTAATGGCACTTCCAGGATTGTGTTTGGGCAAAGTTAGGGCAGTGCTTTCTTATATATGTTACTCAACACCCGTAACTTTATGTGAGTCTGAGGCGCACTAAGCCTTTCTTCTTTTGAAGAAAGCTTAAAGCAATCCTGAGTTCTGAGAACCATAATAAGTGGTCTGGTAGTTCCACAACTGGAATAGTGTTTGAGCTCGCCTGTTCTTTATCAACATAGAGATCAAACAGTTGGGATAAGTAAAGTATTTAATACTTCTGCCACTTCGTGTTCATGTGCTAGAAAGTTTAGAAGCAGTAGAAGGAACTGTCCTCAGTGATTTTCGTAAGTGATATTTTGTGAAAACTTTTGTAAGCGTGGGAATTTTGCTACAGGGTCAAAAAATATAAAACAATATAAAAATATTGGCCAGATGAGAGGTTTCTTAACCTTTGACCCTTCGTAGTTGAGCATTCAGTTGTTTTTATGGGATAACATGAATAGTCTGTTCAGAATTTGAGGGCTTTTTCCCCCCATGAAGGTAAGGGGTCCAGATTTTGGCTAAGTGCTTTTAAGGGGAACATACCAGTTTCCTTGTGTCCGGGGATCACCTGTGAACCTTGTAAAGCGTGAATTCTGATGTTAGGTCAGAGGTGGGCTTGAAAATTCAGTTTTTTTAACCAGCTCCCAGGTTGGACACTGCTGGTCCACTCGCCATACTTTGAGTAGCGAGGCTCCAGTATTCCTTGAACAACCCGATGCACGGTGTTGATGTTGTCAGGCAACTCGGGTGCCTTGTTGCTCCCCCTGGTTCAGTCGGTGTCCATTGTGCTTCCATGAATATCTCAGGAACTGAAGTTAGACTTACTCAGGGCACTTTCAGACCTACCCCTCAGTCTCGGGGATGATTAATGGGGACGGTTATAAGTGGATTTTTCAAATGCACCTGTTGTCCTGAGGGGGTTGAGCCCTTAATTTATAAATGATGTAGAGGTCCGTTTTGCCAGGTCAGGTTACTAAGATCAAAAGCTGTGTTTCTGTAGTATGTACTTGTGCGTGTATAAATTGAGTGGGTTATATTGAGAGACTTAGGGGGTTAAATTGTGGGTCTCACCTCAGAGTCATGGATTAGAGTGGTTTAGACCAGCGGTCGCCAACTGGTGGTCCGTGAGGCCCGAGAGGTTGGCGACTGCTGGTTTAGACCTTGGTTCTCACAGCGTGGTCTTTGAACTGGCACATAGCATCATCTGGTAACTTGTTAGAAATATAAAATCTCAAGTCGCATCCCAAAGGTATTGAGTCAGATTCTAGGGATAACGCCTGGTCATTAGCATTTAACAAGTCTTTCAGGGAACTCTGACTCTGACTGTAGTTTGAGAGCATTGGTTTAGGAAACAGAGGAGTAGTGATGTGTGTTAGTGAAGAAACTTGGGGCCCATTCAGTGCTTCTTACCTTCATCAGAGGTCCTTATTTACCAGTTCTTGAGATGTAGCGCTTGCTGTTCTGTTAGTGATATCGTCTTCTGCTTGAAATACAAACTAGAAATGCTTTGGACTGTCCCATTATTCAGATCGATGTGTTTTTTTCTTCAAATGAACAGACTGATCTTAGACCACAGAGCGTGCATACTTAGTGCTATTACTCCTTTGCTCTTTCTCTTCCCACCAACTCCTGCCAGGGGACCGGAAATAAAAACAGAGGACATTCAGAACGTTCATCTGGATAGTGACCAGTTAGTCCTGCATGTTAAATCTAAAAGTGGGTGTTTGATTATCTGAGCTTAATTTCGCACCAGTTTAGCCATCAGTGTCTGTAAGGGATCTTTAATTTTTAAAAAATATATATTTTATACAGAGAGGAAGGGAGAAGGATAGAGAGCTAGAAACATTGATGGGAGAGAAACATCAATCAGCTGCCTCTTGCACAACTCCTACTGGGGATGTGCCTGCAAACTAGGTACATGCCCTTGACCGGAATCAAACCAGGGCCCTTTTAGTCCGCAGGCCGATGCTCTCTCCACTGAGCCAAAGCAGTTAGGGAAACTCTTATGAATTGAATTCACATCACAAAGGTAAAGAATATTTTTCCCTTTTATCATCTATGACTTGGAGTGAAATTCTATGTCACAGTGTCGTCAGCATGCATAGCTGCTTCTCACGGGATTTCTGCAGGAAGAAACGGGGTGAGGATGCTAACCACTCTTGGGCCTGTGCTCATGTTCGTTTGCTTTTACTTTAGTACTGGTCACTAAAAGTGACTGTCCGTGTAAGTAATTCCCAAATGTGTAGATTGTTTGGGAGGCTTGACTTTTTTTCTTTCTTTCTTTCTTTTTTTTTTTTTTTTTAAGAAAGGCTGCTAAAACTAAGAAAATGTGTCTGTCCTCTCTAGAGTGCAGCTTATTCTTGCCTGGTCAGGTTGCAGTGAAAGTAAGAAAGTAAGAACCTGTGCAGAAAGTAAGGTTTCAGGTGTTAACTGGTCTCTTCTCCCGATGACAATTTCAGTGAATTTGTTCACGATCACTAAGTTCCGGTGGGATCTCAGGACTCGACAAAAGGGTAATGTTACACTCCCTCCTGAAATACTCGGGAAAGGAGCACTTCCAGTTGATGGTGGGCTCTTTTTTTTCTTTTTCTTTTTTCAAATATATCTATTGATTTCAGAGAGGAAGGGAGAGGCAGAGAGAGAGAGGAACATCAATGAGGAGAGAGACTCACTGATTGGCAGCCTCCCGCACGCCCCGCACTGGGGATGGAGCCCGCAGCCCGGGCCTGTGCCCCGACCGGGATCGAACCGAAACCTCCTGCTTCACAGGTGGAAGCTCAACCCCTGAGCCCGCCGGCCAAGCCATAGTGGCACTTTTCCAAGTATTTTTTCTTTAGCTAAAGTTGAAGGTTTTCTTTTAAAATATCCCAAAGTGGTACCTTTCCAGGAGTAATTGTTAAGGGCTCTTGAGGAGATAGCAAGTCCTCTTGAGAAACCGGAGAGCTGTGAGGCCGGGAGAGAGGGTCATCTGCCTGCGCTAGCCTGCGCCTGGCCCCCAGGAAATGGTCAGTGGACAGGTACGAGAAAAGCAAACTTGGTGTTGACGCCTCCCCACTTAAGTGGGGGTCCTCTCAGGCTGGGTTACCTGTGTCTTATGCAGTTCATTCTTGGCTAACGGATCCCAGCTCTCTGAGCCCCCGGAGAGGAGCATTCTCATGTCTCCCTAAATGCGCAGGTGGATCTTGGGTCACATTTTGAGAAAGGTCGTTGGTTTAAAGTACGTCTTCTTAACCTCTTTGGGGTTTACTGACACTCACTGCAGAAATGCACAATTTTGTATATGATTCCTTGAGGCCCTGAAATTGGTTTAAGAAGCCCTGCTCTCAAGAACCGTAAGTATAAGTTTACCTAGATGTTTACGTTATTCCCATCAGCATTTACAGTCTGAGAATGGTTTTGTTTTCCCACTTCTTGGCCTATTATTATTATTATTTTTTTGGCCTGTTGTTGAAGAAAGTGGTTCTTCATTCTCTATAGATGTTCCACTAGAGGTGTGCCCTGTCACAAATGGTACTGCTGGCACAGTTAATGCGGTGTGCGACTGGCTCGCTGCTCTACCTGGGGCTCCCATAGGCTGTGTATAGTCAGTCACTTGAGTATTTGCTCAGACCTGGAAAATGCCAAGCATATAAAGTCAACAAAGAAATAATGTGGGAGAGGAAGTTAAAACATTTTTACCAACCTGAGTGACTCTTGTACATGAGAGTAGGTGGCATTTATCAGTCTATGACTGAGTAACAAATCTGTAAGAAGAGAAGTTAAACAAAACATTATCCTCTGGTAACTGAATCACTCACTTGTATTTACTTAAAAGTATTTTTATTGAGATATAATTTAAAAATATAAAATTCACCCCTTTTAAGGTACTCCACTCAGTGGTTTTTAGTAAATTCACAAAGTTGAGAAGCCTTCACTACTAATGCCAGACCTCAGAAAGTGTAACTGGGAATAAGGGGAGACTGCCGTATATGATTTGTAATTTTTCCTCCTATTTTGGGGGTTGTCTTTTTGCTTTCTTAATAGTAATTTGAAACACAAAAATTTCTAAATTTGAAGTCCGTTTAAAAAAATCTGTCTCCTTATAAATTGGCACCTGGTGCGTTTACGAGTGGTAACATTAGCAAGAGGTTTCAGGTGAGCCAGACGCTCCCGTGCCTTGAGGAGCATTCAGTGTGTGGAATATATTATGGGACAATGATTTGTTAGAGAATGTGTCCCGGCAAGAAACTGATCACTATTAGATTATTTGCCAGTTTTGCTTGAGCTGCTTGTAAGAACCTTGAACTGACTCCAGTCCTTTGGGGAATAAATCAGGTATAAATAAATAGGAACTGTTTAAAATGCTTAAGGTAAACACTCAATTACTGAAAACAAAAATAGGCAAAAGTGTGTGAAATATTATTCAAAACCACCTTTTGATTTCTCTTTGTAGGAGGAACTCTTGGATATAAAGGAACGCCCTCATTCCAAACAAAGGCCTCCATGTCTCTCTGAGAAATACGACAGGTGTGTGCAGGGGTGGGTGGGCACTGCTTTGGTCAACTTCTTGTTATGTCAGACTTGGTACCTTTAGAATTGTATTGTTTTGGAGCTTCTTGATAGAATTATGAGTGGGGAGATAGGGGTTTTGACATTGAGCTTCAACACATTACAGATAAACTGTGAACATGACTAGCATTTCATTACATTGTCTTCATTATTTTCATTATTAATTAGCTTTGAGCCATTAATTCAAAGATTTGAACTGCAAGGGACTTTTAGGGCAGCTAAACCAGTTCCCTTTTAACTAATTGGTGATGAAACTAAAACTAAAAAATAACTTGGTCAAAGGTACATGGTCAGAAAGCAAGATGTGACTGGCACACAGGAGTCCTTATCAGGGTATTTTCTCTCTCCAGTGGCTTTTGCATTGTGCTTTGAGGGGCCTTCTTAAAGGTCTGTCCCAGGCAGGCTGATCAGGAGGACTCTGCACCTTTTCATCTGAGCCCTGCCCCCCTCCCCCAACTCCGTCAAACAAGAGCCATTCAGATAAGCCCTCTCGCATCTTGGGCACCTTCCTAAGAGGCAGAGGCTTTGGTCTGACAAGACTGTAGCCAGAAATGTTCTGGAAAGCTCTTACAGTAGCCTCTACATCGCACTTTTAAGGTCCCTTCTTAAATGTCAAGGGAGATGGTTCACATTGGTCTACATGTTGTTTTTAATATATATTTTTTATTGACTTCAGAGAGCAAGGGAGATAGATAAAAACATCAATGATGAAAATCACTGCCTCCTGCATGCCCCCCTGGTGGGATCGATTCCCTTGGCCAGAATCGAACCTGGGACCCTTTAGTCTACAGGCTGACCCTCTATCCACTGAGCCATTTTTAACATACGAAGCACCCATCTTGGCTGAGTAATACACACTCATTTTGTTTCTGTATATAGACTGTTCAGAAGGTTGCTAAAATCTGGCCTCCTCATCTGCTTTACCCTGATGAAAGGATGTTTGAATAACTGCTATTCCAGATGAACTTAGGACTTTTTAATAAGTCTCAGATAATCTGTTGTTTTTCATTAAAGCTGTAAAGCTCTTTTTATGCCTCAGATTGAGTTTTCTTATTATAGCTGTTTCTTCTTGGCATAAAATAAAGTTATTGTGAGTACACATATTGACTTTTATTCTGAAGTGGAGACATCGTGCCTGGTATTGCTAATGAAAACGAGAGGGAAAAGGTTCTCATTCTGCTGTTTCTCATCTCTGGGAATTAAAATGTGTTGGGTTCCTAAACTCGAAGCAATCCTTTAAACGGCACTAAAAGACAGATCCTATCCTTTGAGACAGAGAGCTTGACTCACTTATTCCAGAAATGTTCAGTTGGTACCTGCCATCTAAACACTGTGTCAGGTGCTGTCCAGTACTTCCTTCGTGGAACACTGGTCTGTGGAAGGCACAGACACTCATAAGAGGTTATCGTTACCATCGGCACAGGCTGGGAGGGACAGTGTAGAGAGCAGAGCTAGTGTGGAGTGCGGCTGGTCTGATCTGGAGTTGCGGAAGTCCTTTCTGCAGAAGATGGAAGGCACTTGTCTAAGGTGTCCCTGGTGGTGATGGCAGAGCTAGAATTCAGTCCCAGATCATTGGGTTCCAAAGCTGCTCTGCACACTGTACCACCTGTCACCCCATCATTAGAGAGGGGACAAAATAAAACCCAAACCACAAGTTTTAGGCTCTTACTGTTAAGAGCTTGTGGGGAAAATTGAGACTATGAATAAAAATTCTGGGGAAATACCCACTAAGCATTCTAGGAACTACTTCTAGTGAGAGGATTAGGGGTTTTTCCTCCCTTTTACTAATCTTTTGTAAACTGAGTAATCATATTTGTGGAGCCATATTCTTTGTGTAGAACAGGCATACTTACTGTAGTCCATATGCACCCCAAGGTTTGTGATCTGAATATTTCACTTATGCACAGACCACTAGTTTTCAAGCAACTACTGGTGTTTCATGAACAATAACAAAGTATTACTGAATCAATAGTTGCTTTTGTTTTCATCTTAAAATAGATAACCATTCTAAAGCATTTTTATGGCAACCATGACGTTTCCTATTGGAAAGGGATTTCCACAACTTATTACTGAGGAAGTGGTAAATGAGGAGACATGGGTGGGGCACGGTGTGAGTGCTAACTGTTGGTGCCCTCTGACTTGTAGTGATGGAGTCTGGGACCCTGAGAAGTGGCATGCCTCTCTGTACCCAGCTTCAGGGAGGAGCTCCCCAGTGGAAAATGTGAAAAAAGAGTTGGATACAGACCGGCCTTCCCTGATGCGCAGGATAGTAGGTGAGCACACAGTCAGTCACTCGGAAGTGGGGGCAGCCATTTTGGAGACAGTACTCTTTGCTGCTGGCTTCATTCTTAGCTGTGAGAGCTTTGTGCAATGAAGTAATGAAAGTGTCCTTATCAGGAAACTGATTTCTAATTGAATTTTTCCTGGTTAGCAGAGTAAAATCATAGCCTTCCTGTGTAGCAGCAGTGCCAAGTAGACGTATTAGGCTGTGTGCTTTTGGATGGAAAATGCTAATGTCATTCGTTGACGTAGATAACTGGGTTAGGTGTGGTAGAGAGCATAAAGCTGTGCTGGAACTGGTATAAATCAGTTCTGGCAGTTCTTAATTCGTAATGGATTATGATATATGAATACAGGATTTAGATATGGTTTGAGACTGGAGTAAAGTTTCATCTTCCATACCTTTACCCCTTTAAACTGGAAAACATATTGAAGAGTGAAATGGAAACCTGGCAATATAAAAACTAGTCAAGAAACTTGCTGCAAGAGGAACTCCTTTTGAAAAGGGAAGACGACCCATCATAAAACAAATCTGGAACTGAGCAAAGAAAATAGGGCCGACTTTAGTTTGGGCCGTAAGACCCTCTACAAAGAATCTACCCGTGCGGAAGTGCAGTGATGTCCCTCAGACAAAGATTCGTTCCAACAGAATCATTAATGTGCCACAGACTTCATTCCAGCGATGAAAACCGAGAAGCACCTCAATGTCCATAGCAGAAATGGGTTGAGTATGTGTGAATATTGCATTGGTTAGTTGTTAAAAACATATTGGAGATATGTTTACCAAGTTATATAAAGCTGCCCAATTATATCTTGTGTTGGAAAGAACTGAGACATTGTATAAAAGTTCTGGAAAAGCACACACCAAAATGTTTCAGGAACTGTTTTTGATGAGAGGATTAAAGGATTTTTCTCACTTGGACTTTAGTCTTTCTAGGACATAGTCAAAAGGGATTATGAAAACTAATCTGGGAGAATCGTTTATGATGAGATACATTTATTGCTACTAAAGATCAAAAAGCAAAAGGCTGCCTGTGTAGATGTGTAATGCACCTGTTACTGGGTAACTGTCTTAGTGGTGGCTCTTCCCCAGGAGCCGCACCCCACCAGCCATGGGCCTGTCATGGAGGAGGGAGAGCCGCGCTGGCTGCTGACCTTTTTGTTTCCGGCATCTTTGCAGATCCCCGAGAGCGCCTGAAAGAAGACGACTTGGATGTCGTCCTCAGCCCACAGAGACGCAGCTTCGGAGGGGGCTGCCACGTCACGGCTGCTGTCGGCTCCCGGCGCTCAGGAAGTCCGCTGGAGAAAGACAGCGATGGCCTGCGCCTGATTGGAGGACGAAGAATTGGCAGTGGGAGGATAATCTCTGCCAGGAACTTTGACAAGGACCACCGCCTTAGCGACAAGGACCTGCGGGACTTGAGAGACAGAGACCGAGAGCGGGACTACAAGGACAAGCGTTTCCGGGTTCGTCTTCTGGGTTACTTGGCACCCTGCGTGCTGAGGGACCCGGTCACCTCATTGGTACCAGGTTCTCTGAGATCCTGGCTGAGTACGAGAGGGAGGAATAGAGAGAGCTGGATGGGACGGAGCGGGCTTCCAGTCTACATCATAGTGTCTTCATTGCACTGTTGAGTATTGCTTAATCCATCAGGGCCTTGGTTGAGGAAGAAATGCCTTAACTAGAATTTTCTTTTTTATCTGCATTGTGTACTTTTCCAGAGGGAGTTTGGGGACAGTAAGCGTGTCTTTGGTGAGCGCAGAAGAAACGATTCCTACACAGAAGAAGAGCCAGAATGGTTCTCAGCAGGACCCACCAGTCAGTCTGAAACCATTGAGCTGACTGGCTTCGATGATAAGATACTGGAAGAAGATCACAAGGGCAGAAAGAGGGCAAGGCGACGGGCAGCCTCTGTGAAGGAAGGTCAGCAGAAACGGGGGGGAGGGGGGGAGCTCACGTTCTCAAACGCAATGTGCTTATGATTGACTTAATTATGCACTTAGGAATTGGCACCATTTATTAGGAAGTAGCAAGTTCTTAAAGTTGCAGCCTGGTTTTGAAACTGCTTCCTATACTATCTGCTCAACTTGCTCTGCCTGCAGTGCTAAACAAAGTCCTCACGTCCTCCTGCTAGGAGCATGTGCACACAGAATTCCCAGAGATGAGAAATGTGGTAGATATGATGGGGGCCTCATTTATTGAGCACAGAGTGGTAAGCATTTTGTCTACACAATCCTACTTCCAACAGTCCTGTGAGGTAGGTGCTTTTATGCCCGTCTTGTAAGGAAGCAATCGAAGGCAAGGGGCTTTAGTTACTCGTCTGAGGAAGTGAGTAGTGGAGCTGGGAGTTGAACCGGATGTGCGCTGTTACACTTTTCCCTGGGGTGATGCAGGAAATTGATAGGTAACTTGGGAGACGTTGTTCTTACTTCTCCTAGGTCCCTGTAGGTCCGACTTTTGAGCTGATCATAATAAATGGCCAGTCGTGTTTGTCTGCTCGTGCATATTCCTATTCCTACAGACTCGATTGTCAGGCCCAGTCTGCTTCCCAGAGAGGTTAAAGCTGTACACAGTCTTGGCTGGTGTTGCTCAGTGGTTAGAGCATCAGCCCACGTACTGAGGGGTCACTGGTTCAATTGCTGGTCAAGGGCATGTACCTGATTTGCAGGTTTGATTCCCCCACCCTACTGGAGCACATAAGAGAGGCAACTAATCAATGTGTCTCTCTCACATCCATTTCTCTGTGTTTCTCTCTCCATCCCTCCCTGCCACTCTCCCTTAAAAAAAAAAAAATCAATGGAAGAAATATCCTAGGGTGAGGATTAACAACAATAGAAACTTGTATATGGGGCACTAGTGCTGCTTGCAAAAGCCATTCATCTGTTAAAAGATGTTCCCATCACAACACAGAATTAGAGTGAATAGGATAAAAAGTAAAGTTTCTTTTGTAAATGTGTGAGTTGTCGTTGGGACACAGACCTGCAACAGTGTCTTAGCTTGCTGAACCCTGACTGAAGTGGTGGTGCGGAAGCATGTGTGAAGACAGAACCAAATTACTTTGGCTCCATTTTTAAGCAGTAAGAGACATGCAAAGGCCACTGCTTTAAAAAAAAAAAAATCCTGTTAGGATAATAAGCCAGTACACCAGCAATTTCCAAGCTTTTCCATCTCGTGGCACAGGAAAAGTAATTACTAAAATTCTGTGCACATCAAAAAAATGTATTTTTTGCTGATTTGACAAAAATAGATAGGATTTTTTTATTGATTTACAAAAAATTTAGTAATAATGCTAGTAATTGCCTATCCTTTTTGCTCCAAAGTAACTTTTTAAAAATGTCAGGTGCCTACACTTGTGTAGAAGAATTTCTGGGACCAACAATTAACTCATCATATGCAGTATTATGTGACCTGACCAGTAAGATGCAACTCTATTATATGACCTATATAAAGGGTGTCCCAAAGAATGTGTACACACGCTTTGAATAATTATAAAGGGAGTATTTATTAATACACATTTCATTTTCAAAATTGAGCTATCAGATGTTAAAGTATGTCTGCATTTTTTGGGAGCCCCGTGTTTATGGTTCAAGACAGGGCATTCATACTCGAGGACTATTGTGTTGGCTGTTGTCACTTTTTTAAATTTGGCAATCTAAGGGAGAAATCAGTGCCCCTGACTAAATATAGTCAGGTATTAAAAATTCTTGGGCACACCAGGGGGAAATCACTGTGGGAAACTTGAAGAATGGGCAGAGGATGGACCACAATTCTTCCATAAAAAGACAACTGCTTTTCTACTGAAAATGCTGTACTGTAACAAGAAGTCTGCTTTTAAAGTCACCTATGGCCCTTCCGCATGTGTGATGATGGCCGAGGCCACAGACTAAGTCTATAGCAATTAGCTTGATCAGCCTGCTTCTGTCCTGTTTTGCTTTTAGGCTTAGTCGAGTGCAATGGAGGCGTGGCCGAAGAGGATGAGGTGGAGGTGATCCTTGCACAGGAGCCTGCTGCAGATCAGGAAGTGCCGAGGGATGCCGTCTTGCCCGAGCAGGCCCCAGGAGAATTTGACTTTAACGAGTTCTTTAACCTTGACAAGGTGCCATGCTTAGCTTCGGTGAGTGTAGCAGCACACTTACGAAATGGAGGGTTAAATTTGACCTGTGTCTTTAACGTATGTCCTCTTGAGGTATTGTTTTTGTTAGAGACCCTGGGGGTGGGGGTGGGGGCAGCTTTAGGCTTTTATTTATTTTTTTGTTTACTTAAATCTTCACCCAAGGGTATGTTTCTGATGAAAAATCAGGTGTTAGCCTTATGGGAGCTCCTTTGTAGGTAACAGTTCTCTTGCTGCCTTTAAGATTATCTCTGTTAATTTTCGGTGTTTTAATTATGATGTGTCTGGGCATGAGCCTGTTTGGGTTCTTCTTGCTTAGGGTTCTCTGTGCCTCCTGAACTTGTGTGACTTTTTCCTTCACCAGGCTAGGGAAGTGTCCTGCCATTTCTTCAAACATGTTCTCTGCCCCTTTCTCCCTTCTTGCCTCTTCTGGCACACTTAGGGGGAGGCACTACCGTCAGAGCATCCCGCTTGCTCTGTGGTAAAAATGACTGACTAGATAAACTCTCAAGGATTCTTCTCAGGTTTAAAATGCTTTTAGTTTCTTGTAATTGGCATTTCCAGTAAATGTATATAAAAGTAACTTTGTTTTATGTTTTAGCTATAATAAAATTTAGCTTCTCTAAGTGAAACAAAGTTGGTAGATGGTCAAAATATACCAATGACTTTCTCAACACTTATTGTCATATCTTTAGAAAATGTCCAGATGCTTTATATTCAGGTCCTTTCCTTTTCATGTTCCTTTTGTCTATCTTCTGATTTTTTTCCTATACAGTATTATCAGAGGAAATAAAAGGATTAAAATGAAAAGCCATTTTTGCTATTTATAATATAGCAAAACTTTTCAACATTAAACTGTTTTTAATAGCTGTAGCTTTTAATTACTTTTAAAATAACTCCTATTTATCACTAAGGTGATAGTATCTTGGATACGATTCCCTATTTTTTACAGTGCCACATCGCTCACAATGCTTCTCTTATGCTGTAATTATTGTAAGTACACGTAAAACTCAGCACCATTTAAATGAGTCTACAAGTGGAATGTGATTGAAACTATGACTAATACCTCAGGAAATAGAAGTACCACATATAATGATCAAATTCGTGTCTTGAATGAAAATCCCTTTTCTTAGGTGAAAGGAGTGTTTTGTGGCTTAGTTTGGGTATGTGTTATGAGAAAATTCTTCCAGATAAGAAAAAAAGAATAAATCTTAACTTCCACTGCTGAACTTTGGAAACTGGAGGGTCTAGACTTCAGATAAAAGAGTCACTAACTCTGTCATCCATGTACCAGTTTGGGGGGGATGTGCTTTTTGTTTGTTATTGGTATAGAAGTAAAAGTTTATGCCTACTTTCAAGGATGTGCCTCGTTTTTGGGCTGACATTTGCTTTATCTTTTCTAAATGTTGATGAGAATACTATACTGCATAAAGATCAACTTTGGTATTAACTGGATTTACGATATGGTACAGTTGAAAAATTTATTTTTAAAAAATGTTTAAATCTTATGTTTTAAGAAGGGTTGGTAATAGAAATTACTATTATGAAATAGTGTTGAAAAAAACATTTCTGATCATAGTGCATCATTTAGTTGGCCTTATTATTAAGCCAGAAACCATGGAAGTTGGAATTAAAACAAACACCCGAAAATCCCTCGTTAAGTTCAAAGAGATATTAGAGATGCGTTAAAAGTTCATCTTTCACATTCTGATATTTCCTAAACTTTGACTTGGAATTGTGATTTATGAGCTCTGCTTTTTAGCTTTTGGCTTCTGAAATGACCAGCATTGACCTTTATGATGTTCATTTCAACCATGAGACTGCAGCAAGGATTTTCTTTCATCGCTGTCCATACCTGACATTTAGTTGAAAGCCACTCCTGAGCTTGGCAATGGAATGCTTTTCTCTTGGAAACAATGTCCTCCAAGAACATTCAGTAGTTCATGGATTTGTCTAAAGAGGCAAAGGATAAAAACGCCATTTCTGTGGCACGGTGGTTTTGCTTTATATGCTTAGAAAATACATGATTGGTTATGCTCAAGTTTGGGTTACTCAGAAATGACCCAGGAGGGAAAGAAAAAGGAAAGATGTTCAAAATCCTAAGTTCTGAAAGTGTTTACCTTCAGGTCAGCCGCTTCCAAGGAAGTATCAAAGTAAGTGACCCTTTCTTAAAATTTGAAACTTCTTGTCCCTTTCACATGGAAACTGTGATCTTAACTCCTTCTGTCTTTCCTGTTAGATGATAGAAGATGTTTTGGGAGAAGGGTCGGTCTCTGCCAGCCGATTCAGTAGGTGGTTCTCTAACCCAAGCCGATCAGGAAGCAGATCCAGCAGTCTGGGTTCAACACCCCATGAAGAGCTGGAGAGACTTGCAGGTAAATGGCTTCAGCTTCTGGCCATGGACATAAACTTGAGCTTTCTCTGATGCTGTTCATTGTCTTCATTAGTCAGGGGTCCATTAGGGTTACAGGGTCTCTGGATACTGAAAAAGCCTTCAATTTGTGTCCTTTTAATACTATTTGAAGCTGTGTTTCTGTGCTCTATTGAGGTTAATTATGAATATATTTACTTGCGTTATTAGGTCTGGAGCAAGCCATCCTCTCTCCTGGGCAGAATTCAGGGAATTATTTTGCTCCTATACCATTGGAAGACCATGCTGAAAATAAAGTGGATATTTTAGAAATGCTACAGAAAGCCAAAGTGGATTTAAAACCTCTTCTTTCCAGCCTTTCTGCAAATAAAGAAAAACTTAAAGAGAGCTGTAAGTGTTTTTTAGAGTCTGCTTTAGGTATCTGAAAAAGCTTGAATGCTCAGTCTTAAGGCAGTTAATACTACTTCATCAGAAGTCAAATAAATGGTGGCTTTTGTTGAACATTCTTTAAAAAATATATATTTTTTAATCAAACAGTGCCACCTCTTTGAGAGCCTGTAGTCCGCCCACCCATTGTCCTCACCTGGAGCCCCTTTATAACTAGCGGATGCCATCCTGAGCAGCTTCTGGCAGCTCCTCACATCTTTGCCCAAACTGCCACCTGCTTGTGAGGTCACCAGCTTTCAACAGGAAACCTCAGTGACGCAGGAACCACAGTGCCGGCGGCAATGGGACTGAGGTTGGGCTAGCAGGGACCCCTGCCCCGGTGACAAGCCCCCAGAGGACCGTTATGGATGTCCTCCGACAGGCTGCACAGCGGGACCTTGTCACGTCTTACCGTTATGGCCCCCGTTTCTAGCACTGCAGCATTTTGGGGTTAGTTTATGCCATCTCTTACTCAGTACACAATTATGGCCTTATTTCAACTGAGCAACAATGATTTTAAGTGTCTTCAATCTATTTTTAATGTCATTCTTTTTTACTTTCACCTTAACCATGATGGGAGCCAAAGAGAATTCCTACCACATGTTCCTGTGCTTGACTTAACCTGGACTTTCTCAACTTTCAGCACATTCAGGGGTTGTGCTTTCAGTAGAAGAAGTAGAAGCAGGGCTCAAGGGCTTGAAGGTGGACCAGCAACTGAAGAATTCAACTCCTTTCATGGCAGAACACTTAGAGGAGACCCTGAGTGCTGTGACCAGCAACCGACAGCTCAAAACAGATGGAGACATGACCGCATTCAACAAGCTGGTGAACACCATGAAGGCAAGTGGGACTTTGCCTTCTCAGCCCAAAGTCAGCGTAAGTATTTGACACAAACTCCACCCTTTTCCCCTCTTCCTGTTCCACTTCCCACAATAAATGGATTTTTAAAAAGGTATTCTGAGTAAGTTGGAAATTTTTTTAGTAGTCATTTTGTCCTTCATGCTTTTGTGTATTCTTGAATTATTGCTGTGCTATTTGTTACTAGAAAAAGCAGGTTTGTGGTTAATCTACATGTATTGTGGGTGACAGAATAAAGACTGAAAGAGTCACACATAACTTTCTTAAGTCATTGCTCAAAAACATGGTGATGCGTGTCTTTTTGAACTCCAGAGAAAGTTTTCTGTTTATTCAGCTACTTGTTAAAGTAACTTACTGTGTATTTATAGTCATCTCTTCCAGTTACTTCCAAATACCCGGGCTTACTTACTTTCTTGATTAGGCCGTTGGCAGTTATACGAAACATTTGTCAAACGGGACGGATTTTTTCAAGACAGCTGTATTTTGTTAATAATAGAAAAAGTTGTGACTCTAAACTCGTAAAACACCTTTAGGCATGAAGTCGGGTTCCAGGTGACTGAATGTCAGTAAATTCAGGATGGAGCACATCCCGGAAGCTTGTCAGCACCTTGGAGGGCGGCTCTCCGCCACGCCTATATGTCAGTACTGCTGTCCTTGATGAGAGTGATAAAGGCAGAGGGTAAATCTGAAGAATAAAAACATAGACATTCCATTTGCTGTGTTAGCAAATTTACCAAATTGAGTGTTGCCTCTTGTTTTCTCCTTGTCCAGTCTTACCTGGGAACTGCACGTGTGCCTGGACCATGGGAACGGAACTGACTTTTGGTGTTTCTCACATGACCAGCAGTTAGCAATAGAGATTCCCACAGGAATGCCATTGTTCTGGTCTTACTGCTAGGACTGTCCGCCTCGGAAAGGTGGCATCTCAGGGAGGTAGTCTTCTTCCTGAGTGTCTGACCACACCATCCCAGTTTAGGGGAATACTTCTTGTAAATTGCTTTAGAATTATTTCCGCTCAAAGAATTATTAGATACAAGTGCCAGATTAAAAGATTGCAAACTCTTTGTTCTCCTTCCTTGTTACCTTTGTGTCTTGGTGACTGGGCCACCTCTTGTACCTTCTTTCCGGTAGTGTGAGGAGAGAAATGGGAACAGGAACATTCAGCAGTTCACCTGATGCTTTGGAGCGCTTTGTTTCAGATGCGGATAGGATTGTGGGGTTTGATAGTAGCACAGTTGACCCTGAATTGTTAGAAACTATTTCAGTGTTCTGAAATATATCTGGTTTCACCCAAGGGAAGGAGACTCAAACACCTATTTAAAGGGATGGATAATATAATTCAAGTTGCTAGGCAAAGAGTAACAAATTCAACATAACCTAGAAAAGAAAGCAACAACAAAAAATAATGTAATAAGCACACCAGGCATTATCCCAAAACATTGCGTAATTTGCATGTTGTTGAGTCATGGTCTACATCTAAAATCAAGTTTTTAATTACCGGCTGTGTGTGTGATGTATACTATTTCAGACCTGCCTGTGTCTGCTTAGCTCCAGCCATGTTTCCTCCTCCAGACATGTCGGTGCGGTCTAAACTCCATTTCAAATTCAATTGCACGCTCTGTATAGTAAACCACATAGGATAAAGTTGCCTGTTGGTTTTTTGTTAGAAGGAATTAAATGACTTTTTAGGATATCTCTTATTAAAATGGTCTGCAGTGAGTCCCATTCCCAAACCCGACAACAAGACATCTGGATGCCTTTGGGCTATATTCATGCCCCCGGACCCTGCTTGTGGGCCTTGGCCTCTCCACCTCGCAGGAG
The DNA here is from genome assembly GCA_027563665.1 of Antrozous pallidus. Classification (NCBI taxonomy): domain Eukaryota; kingdom Metazoa; phylum Chordata; class Mammalia; order Chiroptera; family Vespertilionidae; genus Antrozous; species Antrozous pallidus. The sequence goes on from CM050528.1 coordinate 2,911,616, forward strand.
GGAAACTGTCCCAGAGAGAGCACTTAGGCCTGGGGATGTCCTGAAATGCAGGGACGTAATGCAAGCTGGATGCAAAACGTAACTGCGGCCGCATTAAAAGAGCAAAAAGTGAAGGAACTGAATTTCCCCTGTATGTGAGACCCATTTGAAACAGCTTGCTTATAAATAATAAAGTTTAAATTTCCTGAAATATGAAACTCTTGACAGTTCTGGCCTGCATGTTGTTGACTAGATTTTTATAGTCAACAAGCAAGCCCTGGTCTATAAATCTTGTCACAATGTAGCAAAGTTGCCTTAAAACTAAAATCGATAAAGTATCCAAATTTTCTGCATGTGGCTTCTTATATTTTTTTTCCTTTGTTTGGTCAGTGTTAGAAACCTGTGTTTGGTCTGGTGTTGAATGCACTCGAGTTACTACAGGGAGGAAAAGACCTTGTCTGAGGAGGGTCTCCGAGTGGACTCTACATGTACACGGGAAGATTCTTTCTGGTCCCAGATATTTGAAATCTATATGATGAGAGAGTGGAGCAGGTTGATTTAAATTGGTTTTCTTTGACTTTGACATTATTCTGCTGTTACATGTTGACTCCTGAAGAGTTTTTAAAGCTTTCTTGTGGTCCCCAATTAATCTTTTAAGTGTGTAAGAAGGTTAAAACCAGTTTTCCTTTGACTTTTTTAGCGAAACCTTGAAAGCCATTTGATGTCCCCTGCTGAGCTTCCAGGCCAGCCTGTCCCTAAGAACATCCTGCAGGTAACTTCACAAACTTCACCTGAGGCCTCGGAGGCCTCCGCACTGGTCCTCCGAACTGGTTTTTGTAGCGGTCCAGCTTCGGGCCTTAGAGAATGGTCTCTGTTGCCTGGCAGTTGAGGATATGTCGCTGCCCTAACACAGCTGTCGCTGTTCGTCTCAATGTGGGATGGGGAGGGAGCTGAAAAAATGACAAAGCAAGCCCTTGATTTCCAGTTTGCAGGTTTACAACTTCTATGGAAATGTAAAGTAACCTGTATTGGTAGCACTAACTTACAGCAATGTTGCTAAATTGAACTTTCAGAGAAATGTGTCGCATGTACATGTGACAAGTCCTTCAGTGGAGCATGAGGGAGATTCATTGTTGGCTTCTGAAAATCAGTCCCTAATCCACAGCCTCAGACGAGGAGGGAGAACTGGTTGTGTTCACGAGGATTTGACTTTCTGCCTTTTAGGAACTTCTGGGTCCACCGGTTCAGAGACCCGCTTCTTCCGGCCTTCTGAGCGGCCTCATGGGGAGCCTGGAGGCCACGTCGCTCCTGGGCCAGAGAGCGCCGTCGCCCCCCTTGTCACAGGTGTTTCAGACGCGAGCAGCCTCAGCAGACTACCTTCGTCCTCGAATACCATCACCAATCGGTAAATGCCCGTGTAGATGTCCCTCCATGTGTCCATGTTGCAGTTTTGGTTTTTTCTCTTGAGATTGATCTAAATTGGATCCAGCTCTTTGGTCTTTTTCCTTATTTCGGGAATTCAATCCAAAAAAGTTAATTCGACTTCCTGGGTTTTCAGAGTCCCGGCTCTTTACCCGCCTGATGAAGTCGGCACATAATCATTTGTGAGGTCTTTGGCTAATTCAGACTATGAAGGGAAGCACTTCCGGAAGCTATCTTAGCAAAGTGTGCATAATCTCCAGGTGTTCCTACCACCCTGGACTACTTTAGGCCTCCTGCCAGTCATGTCTCGTGAGGGAGTTTTTTGTCATCTTCCCTCCACGATTAGGGAGATAGAATGAAGAGCTCCCCACAAGGCCACTCAGTGCACTGGTCTCTGCTTTGGTATCAGCTGGCTTGGTGATAATGGACCAAATCACTGGCTAGGGAAGCTCTGAAAGGACAAAGCTGACAGCTTAGTGGGGAAGATGGATACAGCAACAATTCAGGTCATTCCGTGCTGAGGTCCACAAAGCCCCTGTCGGGGACGCAGAAGAGGGACCTCAGCTCAAGTACTTCTCAAAAGAGCTGGTGTTCGGGAGCGGCATGTCTTGGTGATAACGCCTCTTTGATGGACATGTGCCGCTTGTCACCCACTGAAACTGTGACTCTTCCCACAGGGTTCACGTCAGGACCACAGCAGCTCCTCGGAGACCCGTTCCAAGGCATGCGCAAGCCCATGAGCCCCGTCGCGGCCCAGGTCCAGCCGAGCTCTTTCTCAGATTCTCAGATGCAGTCTGTCGCTTGCTTTTTACCGTTCTCATTATTTACGGGGTGGAGAATTAGACTGCTACAATTCTTGGAGGTGTTTTTTAACTATAATTCAGGCTTAACTATATAATTCAAGTAAAGGCTAAAAAAGATGGTGAACAGCTGAAGTCATGTTTAACTAGTTAAAATCCTCTTTGGTGGATAGCACGATTCAGGTTGCAGCATTTAATTTTTCAGCTGCTGCTTACAGAGGGCGAAGAGAGACCTCTGTCTGAAGTTCAGGGACTGTCCTCATCCTTCTGGTCCTCTGCCGCTTCTGTTCCGCAGATGAGCCAGCTGGACCTGCAGCAGGCGGCAGCTCTGGAGGGGCTGGCGCTGCCACCCGACCTGGCCGTGCAGGCAGCAAACTTCTATCAGCCTGGTTTTGGCAAACCACAGGTGGACAGAACCAGAGATGGGTTCAGAAACAGGTAAGTTACTAACCCTACCCTTGTGGGGATTTGCAATTTAATTTCCCTCAGATTAGCCAATTAGTTACCCGGTGTAGTTATAAACGCTGGTGAGCATGCCCCCTCAGCCAGATGTGCAGTAAGGGGAGTAATGAATGAAATCTACCGCTGGGCATAGGCTTTTCGTCTTGTATAATTTTTTTCATATTCTTGATTGAAGGGATTCATCTTTACGAATGTAGCTTCTTACTTGCAGTTATGCTATAAAATGATGGAAAGTAAAACTACCTAGCTTCCTCCCGCATGGCTTCCTTGTTGAGTCTATCAAACCGTCTCTCGATGTAGGTTTGTTGATGAGAGCAGTTAAGTGATTACTGACTTCACCCTCCTCCTGTTCTACTAGTTGCAACAAGTAGTGAAATGGAAGGAATCATAAGTTGGGGAGTCGGGGAGTAGCAATCTTGTTTTTATTAGAAAACAAAAAACTGCATTAAGCAAATGTATAAGGCAAACTCCTTTGTTGGCTACTCAGAAGCTCTGTGTATACCCCGTCCCTTTTATGCTCCCATAAGTGTCTAGCCTTTAAGGACAGTTTAGTCCTGCCCATACAGTGCTTGGAAATTAACAAGTGTTTGTTTTGATATGATTCTGAAAATTTGCCATATCTGTGTCTCAGTGTCTTGCTTCAGCTAGTTTTATATGCTGACACTTTCAGAAAACACTGAGACCAGTAAGTGCCCTGCCCCTTTGTCTAAACGCATTCTATCTCTAGTAGCCCTCAGCCTAAACAGAGCTCAGGACCAGTCTGCTAACGCTCCGCCACTGGCTCTCTCTACAGTGTAATGTAGTTATCTAGTATTCATGGACTTAACTCTCACACGCCTTTGCTATAAAGAGCTGCGTTTTAAAGACACAGAAACGGAGGTTAAGTATAACTTTGCTTGAAACTAGTGTCAGTGGAGCCTTCATGTTTTAGATCAAATGTCACTCTGCCAGGCCTTCCCTGAACACCCTGTTATGTTGTGTCTCCCAACAGACATGACTTTCTCCTCTTGCTTTATTCATTGTCCTTAACCACCTTCTAGCATACTGTTTTTAAAAATATATCCTTATGATTTCAGAGAAGAGGGAGAGAGAGAAACATCAGTGATGAGAGAGGATCACTGATTGGCTACCTCCTACACGCCCCCACACGGGATCAAGCCCACATAAGCCCTGACATGGAATTCAGCCCTGACCTCCTGGTTCACAGGTCAGCGCTCAACCACTGAGCCACACCAGCCAGGCTCCCGCATGCCCATAGGAACCCCCCACACACACACACACACTCTGCAGTAAGAATGTAATGAGGCCAGAGTTTGTTTTGTTTCCTACTGTGTCTCTGGCACTTACAATAGTGTCTAGCGTATAGTAGGTGCTCAACTACATTCATCAGAAGGACTCAATTAATTATACCTTATGCAGAATCACCTGATTTGGGGTTTACATCGTAACCACTCAGAGTTCTATTAATGTGTCCCCTCGTTGTCAGGATCAGGGTCTCAGTAGGGCTTACCTGGGAGAGACTGGAAAGAGGGAAGAAGTCCTGGCTTAGGATTCCCATTTGCTTGTGATTCAGAAAACTTCAGAAGCAGGTGGACTTGGGCCTCTGTGGTGCTGGGTCCGACCAGGCTGGTCTGCAGTGGTTTTCATTAGCCAGTGAGCTCACACATTCATTCTTCTCTCAGCCTATTTATATCTTCAGCTGTTTCCGCTTGTCTTCCAAATTAAGGCAGAATGAGTAGAATGTCTCCGGATAGAATGCAAGTCTGTTCTTGTAAACTTCACTTGGGAGGCCTGGGATCAGCCTTGTGTGTAGACGAGGAGTGGTGGGGAATGCTGCATGGAACTAGGTCTTCGAATAGCTGAGACTGTTGGCGCTGCATCTGATTTGAGCCAGTGTCTCACAGACCATCAGTCCTGTGCCAAGCACTGTGCCGGTCGGTGCTGCTCCCCCTCCTCTAGAGCACAGCCCAGACCACACAATGAAACTGCTCGCTAGCCTGCCTCACTGGGATAGTCCGAAAATAAACTACGCATGAGCCGTAGATAACCCTACATTCTCAAGGCCTCACCCTGTCCCTGCCCCTGCCCCTGCCACCTAAATCCTTGTTCTCATCTCACAGCTTCTCAGTGGCCACACTCAGGTCAGTGCAGCTCCCCAGCGAAGCTTGGCCAGTCCCCGCAATAGACGTATCCTATCGTTCCTTCCACCCCTCGTTCTGCCATGACACCTTGTTGGTACCTACTGTCTGAATGCCTTGGCGCGTCCTCGGTCAGTAAGCATCTCCCCCACGAGTTCTTACAAGGCCCGGGACCCTGTTTCAGTGAACTTTTGTCTTCCATCAGAACTTAGCATGTGGCTTTGCATATTTAGACTTAGCAAATGCTTGGGAAGTTGAATTGGATGAGGGAAATGTGAAGTCCTAGGCTGATCTTTAGTATTTTGAGGTTTTAGGACTCAGAGTCTAAGCAGCTTGGGGCTTACACTGAAACTTGGTTTGTTCACAGGCAACAGCGAGTGACCAAGTCACCGGCACCCGTGCACAGAGGGAATTCCTCTTCCCCTGCCCCCGCTGCCTCCATCACAAGCATGGTCAGTGACCTTTGCCTTTGTGACTGCCTTCCAGGGTTCTAAGTTTCTCCTTGTCCGGTTGTGCCTGTGCTGTAACCCGTGTGTCCTCCAGTGCCTTCCGCAGGGATCGCTGATTGAATAGTCTTTCATACCTGTCTGTCTGCTGGGTTTCCCCTTTCAGTCTGTTGGGGTTTTAGCTAAAACCCTTACGTCGGGGAAAGTGAGCACACAGATGATATGTAGTATGTTCAAACAGGTGAACACTGGAGTGGGGAGGACAGCGAGAAAGGGGGGGGGGGCGGTGAGGTGGGGGGCTGGTAACTTAGTATTAGGTCGGTCATGGGGAGTCCAGTGGTGAGTTCACAAACTCAGATCCAGATCTCCGATACGAATTAAGACTGGGACCGAGGGGTTTGCTTATTTGTGGAGACAAGTTTAGTTGCACAGCTGACTCATGTGCCAGCATTATTTTATTGTTATTTTAAGTTTCCTTCCCACAAATTTGTATTACCTAGTTAAAGCTGACAGATGTGGAGAAAACTATTACTCTGTGTTCAGGGTCCCAAGTGGGTCTTTGTACTAAGTATAAGTACTAACACCTTGAAGGCAGGGTCCAGGAGTTTTTCTGTTCATAATTCATTCCCTGTCTCCTGCCATCACGGATTTGGGTTAGTAAGAAAAGTTGCCTGCATGATAAAGTCATCTAAGTAGAAATATGCAGTGAAGCAATAGGAACAAATGACCCCAAATGGTGAGTTCTAGTAGCTGAGGAGAATAGGAAGATATTTTTGAATGTTCTAGTAGTATAGCAAGTTCTTGATTTAGTTTTGTTCAAGGCCATTCGGTTATAATGTTGATGAGATGCTGTAGATATAACTTGTTTTTATCAACTAACCGCAGTGGTCGCGCCACATGCGGCTCTTTGGCCCCTTGAGTGTGGCCCTTCCACAAAACACCACGGCCTGGGCGAGTCTATTTTGAAGAAGTGGTGTTAGAAGAAGTTTAAAAAATGTGGCTCTCAAAAGAAATGTCAATGGTTGTCCTGTTGATATTTGGCTCTGTTGACTGATGAGTTTGCCGACCACTGGTCTAGCCTATAGTAAAGTTGGTTCATTATATGTTTAGCTCAGAGTCACAGAGCCTATCAATAATGTTAGGTGATAAAAAATAATGTTAGGTGAGGACTTGCTGTCAGAGAAGTGAGGCTCTGAGGTTGTCTGTGAAATGTCCTTTCCTGGCTGCAAGTGTTACCCTCCTGGGTATGCTTCTGGCCATGGTCTCCCCTCTTCCAAGCTAATGCCCGGCTGCGGAAGTAGCTGCATAGGCAGGTCCCCATCACCAAGTTAAAGGTTTTTGCTTTAACTTCCTTTACATACAACGAAGTCTAGGTTTTGAGGAAAGTGGGTTGTGAGGGAAGATGCACTGGGCCACCATCTATTTGCCCCTCCTGTGTCTTTACCTCCTGTAGCTAGCGGCCACATCATGGCGTTCACACGTCACCAGTAAGGGGACTCTTCCGTTGGCTCAGTTTGTCCATTTAGTCTTGGCTTGAGTAGCAAAGGTATTAGAGAAGTGCTAATACTAACTGTTCTCTGCAGCTTTCTCCTTCCTTCACCCCCACCTCAGTGATTCGTAAGATGTACGAGAGCAAAGAGAAAAGCAAGGAGGAGCCGGCATGTGGAAGAGTTCTCGGTGACAATAAGGACGACACTCAGAAGGCCAGTGAAGGTACTCGGAGCATTAGGGTGTACTGCCCAAGACAGCATGTGAGGGAGCGTGAATTGGAGTGCTGACGGCATGGCCTGCCTCCCTGCAAAGCGCTAGACGAGATCCCTGACTGCTCTTGTGCTCCCTGACCACATTTCTGAGTTTGACATGGAGAAGGATGAACCAGCTCATAGTCACTTACCCACTTGAAAACTCCGACAAATCTAAGAATACTAATATTAGGGAGGGATGAGCTTTAGGTTTGGACTCTTATTTGGGTTCAAAGTTGAATTACTGGCACATCTATTTGGCAAACTGATAATAGTTCAACCAGTTTTACTTCTAGAAGGTTCTCTCCAGTCTATAGAGACTGTGCCCAACAAACTGCAATGAATGACGCATACAGGATGTGTACAGTCTGTGTTGAGAGGCTTCTTTTAGGAATTGCACCGTTGAGATTGTTACGGACGTGGTGAAACGTTAGGTCTACAGGCCTCGAGCATTAGTAGAAGAGCCTTTTGCCTGTGAGGAAGTTTGGGGTGCGGGGGAGGAAATCCTGTCGGTCTTACTTAAAAAGGCAATTAAGACTCCTTCACCAGGTTCTAGTTGCTATTTGAACTTTATGTCAGATTTCTGTAATTTTATTTGACTTTTTCCTTAGGCTTTGTAAAAGCATGTTAATCCCAAGCAGCTGACTAGGATAGGACGAGCTCCCTCACAGATAGAGCACAGCCATATGGGCAGAGCAAGGTGCCAGCTGAGTTACATCACCAGACGTGAGATGCCAGGCTCACTTGCCCAATAGCTATTCCTGGGTTGAGAGGATTTTAAGAATAAAAACAGGGGCTTAAGAGTTATGTTGTTTTTACTTTAGGGCCTTTGGGTTTTTAAAGTGCAACAAAGATAAATGAGATTTTCTGGATCGTTGGGAGGATAAAGTGTTTGGGAGTTTGCCTACACCAAAAATGTTCTGTCTGGATCCCTACAGAGAATCTCTTGTCATCCAGTTCTGTGCCCAATGCTGATCGAGACTATTCCACCACAAATCCCAAACTGTCAACATTGCAGCGGTCTGCATGTTCCACCCCAGTGTCCCAGACCAGCCGTTACACCAAAGAACAAGATTACCGACCTAAAGCAACGGGGAGAAAAACGCCCACCTTGGCACCCCCAGTTCCAGGAACACCTTTTCTCCGTCCTGTCCACCAAGTTCCTCTTGTCCCCCATGTCCCCATTGTTCGACCTGCTCACCAGCTTCACCCAGGGTTGGTCCAAAGGATGCTGGCCCAAGGAATACATCCACAGCATCTTCCAAGTTTGCTACAAGCGGGTGAGTTTCTGACCTGGCACAACAGTTGCTAGAACTAACGAAGTGCTGTGCTGGGAGCGGTTTGCATCCCTAGAAAGATGTTACTAGATGTTACCATCTAACTGGTGGGCAGTGGATCCAATCCAGTCCACCCCTTAATTCCATTAAAAGATTAGGAACCTAGCTTAAACATTTTTCACTCAATAAACGCTCAGATCAGTAACACTGTACAGTCAAGCTTGAAAACTTCTAGGTAGATTAACTTCTCACCAATTTCTTCTAACAGGTGTGCTGCCTCCTGGGATGGATCTGGCTCATTTACAGGGAATATCTAGCCCAATCCTGAGTCAACCCTTTTACCCTTTACCTGCTGCTAACCACCCTCTCCTAAACCCGCGTCCTGGGACACCTCTACATCTGGCAATGATGCAACAGCAGCTACAGCGTTCAGGTAGGTTCAGGGATGGGCTAGGTGAGCTGGGTGTGGCTAAATAGGCTTTAAAGTTTTGGACCAGTTCCCAGTGAGGGGGATGAATTAACATAGACGATTCGTTCTTTAACCTACCCTGCAAGACTGGGATAAGGGGTATAACCAGAGACTAGGATTATGTAAACCAACCTCTACAGGATTTGGAATTCCTGTTCCTGTTTTCTTGTCCTTGGCCTCTTAGAAGAGGAGGCTGAAAATCCTTTCCACATAGGTTCACCATAGGGGCTGCCCAGAGTAGATGCCCTCTCACCGGCTAACGTTAGTGCTTCTGTGACGTGGCTGCTTGCTGTGGGACGTGGTAGTCATGTAATCTACTAGAGTGTCTTCTGAATAGCTCAGCTTCCCAAGGTCTATCTTCAGGCATTTTGCAAAGGAATTTCCTAGAATAAACTATCAGGTAAAGAATTCTGTTTGGAGTTTTATGGATAAAGTTGAGTGAGGCAACACCTGATACAGTACTTTTCCCCTCATGTTCTAACTCTTCTTTAAAAAAAAAAAAGTTTTTATTTCAGAGAGGAAGGGAGGAGAGAGAAACATCAATGATGAGAATCACTGATCGGCTGTCTCCTACTGGAGATCAAGCCCACAACCCAGGCATGTGCCCTTGGCCAGAATCAAACCTGGGACCCTTCAGTCCGCAGGCTAATGCTCTATCCACTGAGCCAAGCCGGTTAGGGCCTAACTCCTCCTCCTTATTCCCACAGTTCTTCATCCTCCAGGCTCTGGTTCCCAGGCAGCAGCTGCCAGTGTTCAGGCAACCCCACAGAATGTGCCCAGCCGGCCAGGCCTGCCCCACATGCACTCCGCACTGGAGCACCGCCCCGGCCAGAGGAGCACCTCCCCAGTGGGGCTGGCCAAATGGTTCGGCTCTGATGTGCTACAGCAGCCCCTGCCCTCCATGCCCGCCAAAGTCATCAGTGTGGATGAATTGGAGTATCGACAGTGAGCAAGACGGGCAGGCTCGACTCACCCTGGACCTACGGGGGCACCCTGTCAGGACTCGGCTTGGTTTACAGGCTTTTACTTTGGAGCACTCTGTGTAAGGCTGTTTAGGAGGCCTAGGGCGTCTGGTGTGGTCTGCATGGCGGCAGCCGCCGTGGTCTGAACACAGGAGCACAGTGTTGTCGATGCCGGAGTAGTCCTTCTTTTCTTTGTAAGATATGTGAATGAAGTGTTGGTGTGTTCACCAAGAGGTGGCACCTAAGGGTTCTGAGGAAATAAATGTATAGACCCTTATGTACAGACCTGTGTATAAATAATTTTTGTATATACATAGAGGGTAGCTTTTTTGAACTTATACAGCTGTACATAAAAGTAGCTATTAGTTAAGCTTGTGACTACAGTTTGTATTTCTTTCACTTGTACATTTGGGACTTTCTCTTTTGTTTGATTAAAGTTGCATATGCTGTGAATGAAGTGAATGGCATTATTGTATTTATTTCCTCCAGAACCCCTTCCTCCTTGTTTCCAACCAGGATCAATAGGTTCCTCATGGGAAATTAATCTGGTTTTAAGTTTTCTTCAAAACCCATGGCACTGTCCTAGCTGGTTTGTCTCTGGATGGAGCATCGGCTGATTCCAGTCAAGGGCAAGCACCTTGGTTGCAGGTTCAATCCCCAACGGGGATGTGCAGAAGACAGGAGACTGATTCATCATTGATGTTTCTCTCTCTCCCGCTCCCTCTGAAATCAATAAAAATACATTTTTTTTTTTAAATGGACCAGTGTTATCAAGGCTTATAACCTACAAAGTGACTGGCATACCAGGCCTGAGGTGCTTATCATCTTAAGTCGAAAGACAGTGCTCACACAAACTCCAGAAAGACTTGAAACAACTGTCATGAAGAAGACAAAAGAAACGGAAAAAAAGAAAACGAAAGAAACACGTACTAGAGAAGCCTGAGGATGTGTATAATCCCACGTCTCCATCCCTCACAAACTGCTTCTCTAGCTCACTTCATCTGTAAGCTAACTTCTCTTCCTGCAAATCTGTTTCCCTTCCTGATTTTCTCGTGGACTATCATCCCTTTAATCTATAACGAAATCCTTTAAAGAGCAAGTCGACAAGTTTAAATTTCTCCTCTGTACCTAATACCCAACACCCTCTGTCCATATTCTCACTAGCCATTCCACCACACACAGATTTTTGCCAATTTCCCATTATCTGAGCAATCCCTTCAAAATCCCTATTCCCAGCCCAAAACCTGTTAGTAGACTCTCAAGTAGTCCTGACCGCACCCCTAATGTAATCTCCCACCACATGTAACATGTATGTGTACACACAGCCTGCTCTGATCATACCGGCTGCCTCGCCTGCAATGTTCTGCCTCCGTGCCGTCAACCAGGTTATGTGGTTGAGGCCCAGACTGCCATGGGGGTTCGAGCAGAAAGGCTGGGCTATAGAAAAGGGGGCACTTAGTGGCCAACCTGGCAGCATGGTTCAGCTAAACATTCAGCCCAACACTGACAGCCAGCCATGCTCTGACTAGGGCAGGCAGGGAGCACAGGAACCAGTGACGACAGCCAACGTTCAGCAGACACTGCGCTAAGCATTTTACAAACACCACCTCCCTTAATACTAACAATCTCCACTTTAGTAAGTGCTCTTACTGTTCCCTTATTATATGAGGAGACTAAGGCTTAAGTCATTTGAGCAAGGTTCCACAGCAAATTAGAAGTTAACCTGCAATTCAGACTCCAACGTGCGTGATCAGAGTGTTTTATACAGTGACCACGCATCATCTCCCAAGGGGGCCAGCCTTGCGGAGAATAAGCAGTTAACTTACATCCAGCCTTTCGGCGGCATCTAGGAAAGACAGCTCGAAAGGACTGACGGCCACAGCCAGTCGGGTCCCCATGATCAGACATCTAGTTAAGATGTCGCGGCCCAGCTGCTGAGGCTCCGTGGCTGAGCATCAACCTATGAGCAGGTGGTAACGGTTCAGTTCCCAGTCAGGGCGCCTGCCCAGGTGCTCAATCCCTGGTGTTGGGAGAGCAGGAGGCAACCAATGGACGTGCTTCCCTCTCTCTCAAAATCAACAGAAAAACATCCTCAGGTGAGGGTTAAAAAAAAATGCTGCAGTCAGCTCTGACTGGTTGCTCAATGGTTAGAGCACTGGCCCTGTCAACCAAAGGTCAGGATTCAATTCCCAGTCAAGGGTACACACCTCAGCTGCAGGTTCGATCCCTGGTCCCCATCAGGGCTTGTCCCAGTCAGGGATCATGCAGGAGGCAACCAAAGTGTCTCTCTCACATCAATATTGCTCTCGCTCTTGCTCCCTCTGTCCCTCCCTGCTTCCTTCCACTCTCTAAACAGCAATGGAGAAAATGTCCTCAGCTGAGGATTAAAAAATAAATAAATAAATAAAAATGTTGCAGTCACACTTTTATCCAGTTCACACTCAAGACCAAGGTCCCAAGTAACCCCTTCTCCAGCTGCCTCGCTGTACGTCCGCACCCGTCCACATTCAGTCCATCGCAAAACAAATTCTGACAATGACACATGACCTGCACGTGGCCAGCGGGGCCGTCAGGTCCTTTATGCAGTTCAGCACAAGGGGACACCGCGTTAAGACAAGTGGAGTTCCAGTTTGGGCACCTCCGTCTCCCTCCCCTGAGTCCTGACCCAGTGGTGGCCAGAGCCAGAAGGGGCTTGAGGTGGGGCGCCTGGCCGTGGGGAGAGCTGCAGTGGCTGACCCAGCAGACGGGGCACGGGGAAGGCTTCACTTCTTCACAATCTGGATGACATCCTCGTCCTCCAAGGTGTGGTCTTTACCCACTTTCTGAGGGTTGTGTTTCACAGAGAGACCCCAGACCAGGGCGCTGGACGGGAGGGAAAGGACAGTGTAAGCAATCACTCGGTTTAACCACCTGGAGCCGCCTTTCTGCTCAGGTTTAGCGTTCGGCTCCTAAGAGCTACAGTCCTGCGACAGCCAGCATCCCTCTGCCTAGGCAAGCACCACACTCTGCCCTGACCGGTTTGGCTCAGTGTCGGCCTGCAGACTGAAAGGTCCTGGGTTCGATTCCGGTCAAGGGCATGGACCTTGGTTGTGGGTACATCCATAGTAGGGAGTGTGCAGGAGGCATCTGATTGATGTTTCTCTCTCATCAATGTTTCTAACTCTCAATTCCTCTCCCTTCCTCTCTGTAAAAAAATCAATAAGATGTATTAAAAAAAAAAATCACACTCAAAATTCATCAGAGGCTTTAGCTTCCCCAGCAGTGTGACACGCTGGAACTTTCACATACAAAGTAGCATAGGCTTTTGGAAGTTGTGTAATTCCTTGTGTTCCAAAACCAATTTTAAAAAGTCAGAGAGAAAAAACACAAATGAGAAGTGTAACAAGATGAGTTTAAAATTCAGAAGGCATGGGTTTATTGTACAGAAATACCCTGAAATAATTCAGATTGGAAATTAATTCTCAGAAATGGTGTCAGTTATCAACTGTTAAAGATTACCAGTTTATATTGATTCTACTGAAACTATCAGTGGGTAACTGATAAAAAAAAATGTAGGGCCGAACCGGTGTGGCTCAGTGGATAGAGCGTAGGCCTGCGGACTGAAAAGTCCCCCCAGGTTCGATTCTGGTCAAGGGCATGTACCTTGGCTGCGGGCACATCCCCAGTGGGGGGGGTGTGCAAGAGGCAGCTGATGGATGTTTCTCTCCCATCGATGTTTCTGACTTTCTATCCCTCTCCCTTTCTCTCTGTGAAAAATCAATAAAATATATATATATTTTTTTAAATGTAGGAACACCCTTCCTCAGCCATGCAGAAAATTCTCCCTATCAAGAAACCGTAACTGGGCCCTGACCAGGTAGCTCAGTTGGTTCGAGCAGTGGTCAGCAAACTCATCAGTCAACAGAGCCAAATATCAACAGGACAACGATTAAAATTTCTTTTGAGAGCCACATTTTTTAAACTTAAACTTCTTCTAACGCCACTTCTTGGGTTAGAACATCGTCCCAATATGCCAGCGCTGTGGGTTCAATCCCCGGTCAGGGCACATACAGAAATCAACCAGTGAACATATAAATAAGTACAACAACAAAGCAATGCTTCTCTGTCAAATCAATAGATTAGAAATATATATACTTGAAGGTAATTTTTATCCACGGATCTCAAGTACTAAAAATACAGAGCACTACTGATGGAATCTAGCAAACAAGACACTGAGATCTGCCTCAGAGAAGCTAAGAACTATGAACCAAAGGACAGAAAATGGTGGCCATATTGCTGTTGATGCTATGCTAAGAATTGCTAGTTGGTGAAATCGGTAGCTCACCGGGGAAAGGAGGCACCCACATACATGCCCATGATACTTACTATTTAAATTCTTTAATAAGATTTTTGTGAATCTTCATGCAGAAGTCCTCCACTGTGGTCCTGGAGTGAGGCAGCACCACTGGGGACGTGTAGTCTGGCAACTGGCCTTTGGGTTTGGTGTAGCTACAGCAGAGGAGAAGCAGAGGTTGGACTGTTTCGTGTGCTGAATGCAAATCAACCCTCCATCGCCTCTGAAAACAGATGCGCATAACCCCAACTTGAGGGGAAAAGTGCCCTCACTATGGCCTAGAGGTGATAGGAATTAATTTGTGTCTCAAAAAGGACTTTATATTAATGAGCTCCAAAAGACATTGAGAGACAGTCTGGTTTAATTCCCACAGCAATTATTACCCAATCTACCAAGACTTACATCCTCACAAGTTTCAGATAGTCCCAGATCTTTTCTAACAGGTCGTCAAAATTCCAGCGGTGATGAGCAGAGATGGGTACACAGTGAGGTACCTTATAGATGATATCCAATTCCTCAATGGAGATCTGATCGATCTTATTTAACACATAGATACAGGGGATATAAACTCTATAAGAGAAAAACAGGACGTTAGTCTGAAGCTGCTGACAAGACTCCAGAACCCTAAATCAGAGGCTCTCCAAAGGGATCACATGATGCTGATCAACACCAACCCTCCTCCTGGCCCCACAAAAATAAACTCCCTACCAAAATAAAGTAGAACATCCAAAAGGTGACCTACAGGTAACAAAACCCGGGCGCTAGCTCCAGCCATGCAGCTGAGAGAACGTGCTGCAGTGAAAAGAAAACAAGCTTTAGGGTCACTCGGACGGAATCGACTCACAGCTCTCTCATTTCCACAGGTGTGCCCCTGGATAAGTTGATTTCCTACCAAGGTGTTTTCAGAAACGTAAGAATGTAAGTGTATTTCTAATAACGTATTTCATGATAACTTTTAAAGAATAAAAAAAACTTGCCCGGCCGGCGGGGCTCAGGGCTGAGCATCCACCTATGAACCAGAGGCCATGGGTCGAGCCCGGTCAGGGCACAGGCTCGGGTGCGGGCTGGATCCCCTGTGGGGGGCGTGCAGGAGGCAGCCGGTCCATGATTCTCTCTCACCACTGATGTTTCTCTCTCTCCCCCTCCCCCTTCCTCTCTGAAACCAATAAAAATATATCTTTCAAAAAACACTTTAAACACAAATCTGGCAATCCCAATGTCCAATCAATGGCAGCTAAGGTTAGAATTAAATAGACAGGCCACAAATTCTCAGGCTTCAATCGCCTCACTTATTAAATGCCTAAATCAAAGCACTGGTTTTACTTTCAAATGAGGATCAAATAAATTCATCCATCCAATCGGAACAAATGAACAGGAATGCAACTAGAAAATATTATATCCAAATACGAGAAATGATATTAACAGTGGTTTCCATTATTATTTAATTCCAAATATTAATAGTAGTAGTGTTTCATGGATTAGGGTTTTAGCTAAAGCACCCTGAGGTTAGAGAGGACAGACACAGCCCGGCCCACTCAGCTCTATAGGATCGCCTCTAGGATTCCTCACACGGATTAATTCTAGGATCTAAGACCGAGAACTCACTCTCTTTGACCGTCATGACACAGAGCTGAAGGGCCAGCCGAGTCCACAGCAAGTAAGTGAGATGGGGAATCGGACCAGCGTAACGAAATTTCACAGCAAAGAAGGAAGTTGGAAAGCAAGATCACTTTACAGCCAGAGAAACCAAGGCCCACTAATATTCCAGGGAGCAGCACAGCTACAGTTAGAATCAAGCAGAGTCATACACATGACCCAATGTCTCCGCTAAGAGGCTTCAAATCCAAACTGAGGCACCAGCCGCAGTCGGGCCGTACCTGTTTCCTTCCACCACATCAATGAGGTCATCGGCGGTGGCGTCGCTACGCAGAGTCACGTCGGCGTTATGGATTTTGTACTCAGCCAGGATGCTCTTCACAGTCTCAGCGTCCAGCTCGCTCTGAGGGCACTGAGAGAACACGGAAGACAAGGACTGGTCAGAGAGGAGAAAACAAACAAAAAAACTCCCGAGAGTATCCACTGATGAATCTGGGTAACCTTAGCTAAGGTGCAGCGAACTCCTATCGAAAGACCGCTATCCTGGATGAGAATAATGGACGTATAGTAGGAAATACTAAAACCTAAAAATCTTTCCAAACTCTAAGGAAGGTGTTATGGCCTGAACTGTGTCCCCACAGCCCCCACCCAGATTCATATGTTGAAGTCCTAGTATCTCAGAATATAACTGTTTGGAGATAGGGTCCTAAAGGGGTAATTAAGTTAAAGTCATGTGAGTAGGCTCATATAAGAGCAAGAATTTTTGTCTATTTTGCTGCCTCTTCCATCCACTCCCCAGAGCATACAGCAATACTTAGCTCATGGTAAGCACTCTATTAATCTGTGTTGAATGAATAAAAACGTGGCATTGGCAGCCATCTACTTCATGCAAGCATAAGATTGGTCTATACTCCCATACCACCTCAAACAGATAACCCAAAAGAGGAAACGAAATGGAATTGCAAAAGTAAGTCTGCCTACTCTTGATTCTTGTCAATCGTTACAAGGTAACTGTGTCATTACAATTAGTGCTAGAAGTCAGGTAATTTCCAAATGACAGTGTCCCTTAGCTCAATCCATTCCACTCCCGTGTCTTTAGCAGCCTGCCCCACACCACCTTACCCACTTACCGTGGCTGTGAGATTAACGCCTCCCTTATCCTTCTTCTTAAAGCCAATGTTGGGAGGTTTGCTGTTCAAGCGAAGGCCAAAGCCTTCCAATTCATTTTCAATGATCTTCTTATGTCCCAAGGGTTTGAGGACATCCAGAACAATCAGGATCAAGTTACATGTTCGAGCCACTGAAGAATTAAAAAATAAAAATTATACCCAGGCAAAGTTCATTAAAGATTTAAACTAATACAAATACTCAAACTGTGGGGGTGGGGGGGGGGTGGGGGAAAGTCCCTGCACTTGACAAGGGATATTTTTATAAATACATGGACACACATGAAGCTCTTAAGATTAGCAAAGATTTATGCCATGAAATAAAGGGGGCAAAAGAGTAGTGTCAGGGATAGAGGGGAAGAGAATCAAATCAATAATACTTCTTTTTGACTAATGATTGGAGGGGGGGAGGGAAACAGAGAGAGAGACAGAAACAGTGGTTTGTTGTTCCACTTATCTATGCGCTCACTGGCTGCTCCTTGTATGTGCCCGAAGCAGGAATGAAGCCTGCAACCTTGGCATATTGGGATGACTCTCTAACTAACTGAGCTACCCCCCCAGAACGAACGAGATTATTTTTGGAACTGTAAGTGTCTAGGAAAATGTTGACCGATAGGCATATTGGGATGACTCTCTAACTAACTGAGCTACCCCCCCAGAACGAATGAGATTGTTTTTGGAACTGTAAGTGTCTAGGAAAATGTTGACCGATAGGCATATTGGGATGACTCTCTAACTAACTGAGCTACCCCCCCAGAACGAATGAGATTACTTTTGGAACTGTAAGTGTCTAGGAAAATGTTGACCGATAGGCATATTGGGATGACCCTCTAACTAACTGAGCTACCCCCCCAGAACGAATGAGATTACTTTTGGAACTGTAAGTATCTAGAAAAATGTTGACCGATAGGCATTTGGACCATTTGGAAAATATTAGCATAAGCAGGAAAGTAAACAAAACCAAAACAAGGAGATACAAACCAAATGTTCCTTATGAGTATTTGAATATTATGTTAACTAAGCATCTTCTAAATGTCAGCTGCAGGCTTTTTATATACTTTAATTTAAAGTAAATAATTTAGGTTAATTATTTACTCCATGGAAAATAGCACTGAGTAAAAGTTACTTAGACATTACATAAATCATGTAAACCATGACTGATGACTTAACTAAAAATTGTGATAAAACTTTGGAAAAAATGGAGTAAAAGAGTTTATCCTCTACCACACACACAAAGAAAACAAACCAACAGATATCTAAAAGTAATTAGCCCGTGAAATAGCAATTAAAGCATAATTTGTAAAAGTATGAAGGTGGCCTGGCCGATGTGGCTCAGTATTTGAATGCCTGAGAACCAGGAGGTCAGGGTTCGATTCCCGGTCGGGGCCCGGGCCCAGGGTGCAGGCTCCACATCCAGTGTGTGGCGTGCCGGAGGCAGCCCATCAGTGGTTCTCTCTCATCACTGATGTTTCCACTTCTTTCTTTCCCTCTGCCTTCCTCTCTGAAATCAATAAAAATATATATGTATTTTTAAATGAGGTGATGGTGTGCAAACACTTAAAAAAAAAAAATGAAAGTAAGTACCAGAAGAAACAGTTGAAGAGTTGACAGTATAGTTGTCAAAGAGGAGCGACAGTGAAGGTGAGGAAAGGTGGGGTAGCAGATTGTTACAACTGATGATTAACCTTTTATAAGATTTTACTTTAAATAAAAAGAAAAGAAGGAGAAGCACGGGAGGGAATAAGGAAACCTCAGTTCTAATTCTAAAGCACTTCACCTCTCCTGTCCTTAGTGTTTCTCCTCAATGGGGATCTGAGGTCCCTTCAGGTTCTAACAGTCTGTTCTGGTAAGAATCGGGTCAACTAAGCCCTTCACTGTAGTGTCATCTCAAAGCCCACAGTCCCATCCAGAGAACAGTGTCTGGTAAAGGAGTGACATTCCAGGACGGTGGCCCTAGACCACTCACCTGCAATGACTTGACGGCCTCTCCCTTTCCCGTCCTTGGCACCCTCAATGATACCCGGGAGATCCAGGAGCTGAAAGATTGGGGGGGAGAATGGAAAAACTGATAATAAATCTGAGCAGATCAAATAGAATGATTTATTTCTCAAGTACACAAATATAGGAGATACAAACCAAATGTTCCTTATGAGTATTTGAATATTATTTTAACTAAGCATCTTCTAAATGTCAGCTACAGGCTTTTATATACTTTATTTAGTTTAAAATGCCTAACAACCCTGTAAGATAAGGATATTAACTGAGTTTCATAAAAGTGGTGAATTACTCAAAGTCACAATCCTAATAACTCATGTATAATTATAACCCACATTCTGGGGGCCAAATGCACTCGTCTCTATTAATATCTTTCAGTACCACCCAACTTTTTTCAGAGAGAGGGGAAGGGAGGAAGGGTGAAAAAAGAGAAAAACATCCATGTGAGAGAGTTACATCAACTGGTTGCTTTCCGCCCTTGCCCAGACTAGGGCCAGGGATCAAGCCTGCAACCAAGGTATACGCCCTTGACTGGAATCGAACCCAGGACCTTCGGTCCAAGGGCGAAAGCTCTATCCACTGAACCAAACGGGCTAAGGCTGATCATATTCATTAAAAGTTTCTAATGGCTCCTACTTAGGTACAAGATAAAATTCAGCTTCCTTAGTAGGCACACAAGGTTCTTCACAATCCTGCGCCAGCCCACCTTTTCAGATTCCGTTACTAACACCCCCGTCCCAACCTGGGCTCACACCACAGTGGGCTGTTCACCACGTGGCTCCCTGAAGTAGCCCTCGACCTTTACTGGCTGGAGAAATGCCTTTTGAACGTCAAGACCCACCTCCAGCCCTAGCAGGTGTGGCTCAGGGGACACGGCGTCCGGCTGCAGACGGAAGGGTCATGGGTTCCATTCCGGCCGATGCCAGGGAGCAGGCGGGAGGCAACCAGTTAATGTTTCTCTCTCACTTTGATGTTTCTCTCTGTGTGTCTCTCCTCCCTTCCACTCTCTCTAAAAAATCGATGGAAAAAAATCCTTGGATGAGGATTAACAACAAAAAGGCCCGCCTCCAATGTCACTTTCTACATGAAGTTTTTTGTGGGGTTTTTTGCTTTGTTTTGTTTTGTCTTACCAGACCTCCCGTGCACCCGATCCTCAGATGAAAAAGTAGCCCCTTCTTTCTCTGTGTTTTCACAGATCTATCCCACTGTGGTACTAGTTGACTTTACTGCTCTACCTCCCTGCTAGACAATGATCAGAAAGCACAGATCAAGTCTGGCATATGGAGAGCTCTCAATAACTGCTCTGTGAATGAATGAGAGGAGGCATTCCTTCCCGTCCTCGTCCTGCAGGACCGACTCACCTGGATCTTGGCACCTTTGTATCTGATGACACCAGGCACGGTGGTCAGAGTAGTGAAC
Organism: Antrozous pallidus; assembly: GCA_027563665.1. NCBI lineage: Eukaryota > Metazoa > Chordata > Mammalia > Chiroptera > Vespertilionidae > Antrozous > Antrozous pallidus. Next base: position 2,931,822 of record CM050528.1, read on the forward strand.
TCGTAGGCTGCCACCTCAGAATACACCCCGGCCAGGTTACTGAGCAGTGTTGACTTCCCCACAGATGGAAAACCCACAAACCCAATTCGAGCATCACCTGTCTTGGCCACATCAAAACCTGCAAGTTCAACAAATACCAAAAAGAGGAAGAAAGTTGTCTCTGAGTGTGGAGACTCACAAAATTCCTTTTCCATTCTGGCTACCTGTCTAACTAGAACCTATTTCTGCAATTTGTACAGTTTACATGTGGAGTAGAACTTAAGCATACAAAATCTCCCTATAGCAATTTGCAATGTTGAATGGACTGTTCAGGTTTTTTTTTTTTCTTGGTGTTTTTTTTTAACAATGGCTGCAAGCAGGTTCAAAGCCACATTTGCACATTTGTGGCCCTTCTCTAGAAAGTGTACAGACGTTGACATTACTTTTTGTCCTAACCTTCTCTCAATTTCTCTGGCTCAAGCTTATTCTTCCTACCTCCGTGTCCCTTAGCATCCATTTCCTTAATTTTTATCTTGACTGTCTATATCGGTGGTTCTCCACCTTTCTAATGCCTCGACCCTTTAATACGGTCCCTCATGTCGTGGTGACCCCCAACCACAAAATTATTTTCATTGCTACTTCATAACTGTAATTTTGCTACTGTCATGAATCATAATGTAAATATCTGTGTTTTCCGATGGTCTTAGGAGACCCTGCTAGCGGTTCTCAACCTGTACAGCCTAAGATAACACAGATATTTACATGAGGAACTGTATTAAAGGGTCATAGCATCAGAAAGGTTGAGAACCACTGGTCTATCCTCCTATATAATAAAAGAGAAACAAGCAAATTTGACCGTACCTTCGCTCCTGATTGGCTATGCTACCAGCCAATATCAGCCAATCAAGAGTGGGGACGGGGCCAAGTGGGTGAGCACTGGTATGTGTGGAGATGAAACCGACATGAAATGGCAGTGGCAGCAAGCGCCGAGACCCTGGGGCCAAGTGGTCGCAGGCAGCGGCGGGGGGGTGGGGGGTGGAGGGGGGTGGGCGCTGAGTTGAGCAGGGCGATGGCTGGGTGCTCAAGGGCAGGCTGGGGGTGAGCCATCATTTGGACATCCCCTGAGGGCTCCCAGGATGTGAGAGGTGACAGGTTGGGTTGAGGGACCACCCAGCCCCAGTGCACGAATTTAATGCACCGGGCCCCTACTGTGTACATATTTCTGCAAGCCAATGTAAATCTATCAGTACAATACACACATAAATAAACACCCTAATCTATTTAGATAATATCCACTTGCCTTTGAAATCAACAGAATGAACATAAATCAAGAATTTAGGCTTAGAAAGCATAAATTTCCTTTTATAGAAACTTAAAAATTACTTTTGAGCCATATGCCTGTGTTATTTTGATAAAAATTACGCCAGAGGAAAACACAAACCTTCTCCCGGCCCACCGCCGCCGCCGCCCTTCGGAGTGATGAGTTCCCTGCGAAGCTTGGCCAGGCGGGCCTTCAGCAGCCCCAGGTGGTGCGCCGTGGCCTTGTTCTTCTGGGTCCGAGCCATCTGCACGGGGAGAACCGCGGTCCCGCGTCAGAAGCAGGTACAGGCTCCAAGATCCGGAATAAATGCTCCCCCACCTCCGAGAGAACTTTTTCCCTCCGAGGTCCCTCTGAGGTCTGCACACCCCTATGCATTTTAGTCAAATGTTAAAAAATAGTAAAATAAAAAAAAGCATTTTCTCATCACCCAGCCCATTCCCCTCCTGACAGAGAAGACAAACCACGACGTTTACAGAGAAGAGACATGACATTACAAGCAGCGTCCACAGATGAGACTGAAACTCATCTGCTGATTCTCTTTCCGCTGCTTGTACCTGGCGGGCCCCACAGAACACAAGGTCCCCATTTCCCCAGGTTCAAGAGCTCGGAGCGCTTCCAGCGACAGAATCACACACCCATCCGGGTGGGACCAACAGCTTCCACAGAGGTCCATCCATCTGCACCCCATCCCACTCCCGGGAAATGGAGTCATCAAACCAGAGGCTGGGGAAGGGAGGGTTTCGAGGGGTGACAAGGAAAGATACTGAAGCACGTGAGCAGCCAGGGCTGGAGTAAGGAACAGGATTCGTGCACACACACGTTCGTACACAACAAACACACACACACACACACACACACTCACTCACTCGCTCAGAGATGCAGAGAAGCAAACAGAACAAGGAGACGCCAACCAAGGTGCAGGACTGTGGAACGCGGGCCGGTCTGAAGGGAGTTGGAGAACCTGGACCTGAGCATAAGGAAGTCGGGGGACGCGGGACCAGACTGAGGGGAGTCGGGAGACGCGGGTCCGGGCATAGGGGCGTCGGGAGACACAGGTCAGGGTTGAGGGGAGTCGAGAAACGCTGGCCAGGGATGTAGGGGGTCAGAGAATCCGGACCTGGGCATGGGGGAACCCGGGGACGCGGGACCAGGCTGAGGGAAGTCGGAGACACGGGACCAGATTGAGGGGAGTCGGGGGACGCGGGACCAGACTGAGGGGAGTCGGGAGACGCGGGTCCGGGCATAGGGACGTCGGGAGACACCGGTGCGGGCTGAGGGGAGTCGAGAAACGCTGGACCGGTCTGAAGGGAGCCAGAGAACCCGGACCTGGACATGGGGGAACCCGGGGACGCGGGACCAGGTTGAGGGAAGTCGGAGAACGCCGGCCCGGTTCTGACGCGGCTGAAGGGAGTTCGGCAGGAGCGACACCCGCCGAAGCAAGCGAGCTCGGACGGACAGGGAAGCGCCAGTCGCGCCCATTACCTCGGCTTCGATCTCCGCAATCTTGGCTAAGGTGCTGCTCATCGTGGCGAGTCGCGACGGGGCGCAGCCACCTCCACACTTGACTATCTCCGTTCACACGCCCGCCGGCGGACCTGCCACAGCCCCCAGGCACGGCCGTGCGCAAGCGCGGGATTTCCTAGCTCTCGCGAGAGTCCCGCGCGAGGTTTCCCCGCGAGATCTACCCGCGTCTCGTAGTCTCCTCCCCCCTCGGCCAACCCCGCCCCGTCCCGCCAGCCAGCGCGGTGTCATAGAGCCCGCGGGAGATGGGGCCAGAGAGGCCGCCCCAGTCCGTGCCTCCCGGAGCGCGCGGAGGGTCGCGCGCTGCTCGGTCCCGTCCCGCCGGACCTGCGCCCAGGCCCAGCGCATGGTGTGCGGAAGCTGTTCCTTGTTGCGGCCCCCGGACCTGCAGCCCCCCAGACCCTGCAGCCCCCAGACCCTGGGCGCCGGTGAAGCGTGCATCCAAGCCTTCCACCTCTCTTCCTCGCCCGCGCTTTCCGGGTCCTGGAGCCCCCTTTCATGCTGGGGAGACACTCAGGCGGACTTACTGGTTAGGGGCAATTGGGGGAAGACAGTTAGGGGCAACCCCTAAGTTGATGTAGAGACCGATCTTCGACCTGTCTCGCCCTCTTGGAAAAAGAAAATGCTCTTTTTTCATCACTCACAACTATATTTAGGTGTCTGTTTTGTTTACCACCACCACCCCCAACCCCGAGGAGAATGCATGGCACATGGTGAGCCCACAATAAAGGCAAGATTAAGTGGATAATCCCCAGAGAAGCGGTACTGAAAATTTTGAAACTGTGTTAACGCCCATCAATGGGAAAACCGATAAACAATGGTCCTTCTATGCTGTGAAATACTGTTTCAGCCATTAAAATGTACATTCGTGTGGTCTGACTCAATAGATGTCCAGGATATATATACGTATATACATATATTCTTTCAATATGTATTTTTTATTTATTTTTTTACAGAGAGGAAGGGAGAGCAATAGAAAGTCAGAAACATACATGAGAGAGAAACATGGATCAGCCACCTCCTGCACACCCCCCACTGGAGATGTGCTCACAACCAAGGTACATGCCCTTGACCGGAATCGAACTTGGGACCCTTCAGTCCCCAGGCCAACGCTCTATCCCCTGAGCCAATCCGGTTTCGGCTATATACATACATTTTTTTTTAAAGAACACCTGTGTTACGATCCCATTTATGTTTTTTTAATGAGGTATTTATATGGGTGTTCATGTATGAAAGTGCATTGTTTAAAGGCCTGGCTAAAAGGATACACTCTCCACTTCTTACACTTGTTATTCCACACAGTGTGTCGTTGGAATCGTTTGAAAGCTGACCGTATCCATGTGATATTTGTGTAATAATAAAATTAAAAATTTCACAGCACTCCCCTCTCCCAAGTGTCCTGTGAAGAGGAAGCCAAGCCGTCCAGGAGCTTGTGCTGGTTTTGAAATCTGCTTCCTGTGGGACCCATGAATGCCTGTTGATAGATTGATTGATCCAGTGGGAGTGGCAGGCCAGGCTTAACCCACATGGCTGGCCTCCACTCCGCCCCAGGGAGGAAAGTTTATTTATTTAAATTTGTGAGTAAGAACATTTCCAACTTGCCAGAGACAGAAGAGAGGAGGTTTTATTGGGCAAAAAGGGAGGGAATAGAGAAAGGAAAGATTTTACCCAAGATCCCCAAAAGGGTCCGGGAGTTTTGTTCTTCTTTTCTTTAACCTCGGCCTTTTCATAAATAAATTAAGGGGTGATGAGGTAATTAGATCCCGCAAGATCAGTAATGGAGGAGGGCAGGGGAGGAGAGGAAGTCCAGCTGGAATGGGATATGATCAAAGATCGGGTCTTAAAAGACAGATAACATCAAATCAGCAGGCCTTCCCTAACTTGGAGTACTTAAGGAATTAATTGGCTGACAAGATCGAGGGCATCACTGCTTGGTGAATGGGTTCTCCTTAGCAAATCTGTCCCGGGAGACCTGCGGCTGAGTTAACTACCTCATTCCTCAAAGACATCCCGGGACCTACCTTGGCATCCCAAGCCGTCAAGGACGTGCCAGAGGGCAATCATCATCTCCCATCAGGGTCCTGGGTGGCCATCTTATTCATCCAACCAATCCGTAAGGAGCTCCGGCTGCTACCTGGCACTGAACCAGGGCTGGGGACAGAGCAGAGAGTGAATCAGACACTGCTCTTGAACTTAAGAAATTTCTAGGTTGCCCTAACCGGTTTGACTCAGTGGATAGAGCATTGGCCTGCGGACTGAAAGGTCCCAGGTTCGATTCCGGTCAAGGGCATGTATGTACCTTGGTTGCGGGCACATCCCCAGTAGGATGTGTACAGGAGGCAGCTGATGGATGTTTCTCTCTCATCGATGTTTCTGACTCTCTATCCCTCTCCCTTCCTCTCTGTTAAAAAAAAAAAAAAAATCAATAAAATATATTGTTTAGAAAAAAAAGAAATTTCTAAGTTAGGAGGCCAAGGCCAGACCTTCAAGCTTTAGGCTCCTAAGAGCCTTCGGTAACCCAGGTCTGCTTGGTACCAACCATAACAGAGGGCCTTGCATGATGGCTAAACCACCAATGCCTTGGCACTGTGCTTCTAACAAAACAAAACAAAAACAGTAATTAAAAATAGAATGGAGGGAAGGCAAAAGCTTCCCCGCTTGCCCGGGCACCCCAACCAACTCTGAAGTAATTATTCTTCTCCAGATGTGTGAGGATTCTCTGGAACTTGTTTTTTTCCTGCTCAGTATACTATTGTCCCTCCCTTCCCCTCCACCACCCATATCTGGCCCAAGTCTTCCTCACCCTCAGCGTTTTCTGGGCTGTATAATCTCTGAGGAGCATTCCTCGGCGGAGGAGGGGCCGCCTCTGGCTCCCCGGCTCTCAGGTTCTCAGGCCAGCCAGGGTGCAATCGCGCTGCTTCTGGACTTGTCTGACTCACCACCAACCCCCGAGCCCACAAGGGAGGAGCAGGATGTATTTCCAGCAAAAGTGCAGCTACAGCAAACTTTTTTTTTTAACACTAGGGGCCCGGTGCACAGAATTTGTGCATGGGGGGGGGGGTCACTCAGGCCAGCCTGCACCCTCTCCAATGCGGGACCCCTCTCACATTCCAGGACTGCTGGCTCCCAACTGCTCGCCTGCCTGATTGCCCCTAACCGCTTCTGCCTGCCAGCTTGATCACCCCTAACCATTCCCCTGCCTGCCCGATCTACGCCTGAACAGCTCTCCTGCCCTCCCCTGCTGACCTGGTCTCCCCCAATTGCTCTGCTGGCCTGGTTGCCCCTAACTGTCCTCCCCTGTAGGCCTGGTTCCCCCTAACTTCCCTGCAGGCCTGGTCACCCCCAACTGCCCTCCCCTGCTGGCCATCTTGTGGCAGCCATCTTGTGTTCACATAGGGCAAGCCATCTCTGACCACATCTGGGTGGCCATCTTGTGTGTTGGAGTGATGGTCAACTTGCTTATTTCCTCTTCATTATATAGGATATTTTATTGATTTTTTACAGAGAGAAAGGGAAAAGGATAGAAAGAAACATCGATGAGAGAAAAACATCAATTAGCTGCCTCCTGCACACCCGCTACTGGGGATGTGCCCACAGCCAAGGTACATGCCCTTGACCGGAATCGAACCTGGGACCTTTCGGTCCGCAGGCCGACGCTCTATCCACTGAGCCAAACCGGTTTCAGCTACAGCAAACTCTTGAAACATATTTATTAAACAAATGGACATAAAAACATGAAGGCAGAAAAAAATTTATAGAAGCAAAAGAGGTTTTAATTTCTTTTTCCCTAAATGAGCAATTTATACCTTGTTTCAGACACCATAGAAATGGAGAGCTATAACATCTGGGATCTGGTTGATAACATGATACATGGACAAAAAATCCATGTTCTCACTTTTTTTTTTTTTTTTAAGTTTAGCTTCTAAACAGGTCAAAATTCCCCGGATACTGCAGCAGTCAAGACTGGGAAGCCCCAGATGAAGGGAAGTTATCAATATCGTCGGTGAGTGGTAAACGCCTTGCTTTTAGAAAGGAAATTCTCGAGAATGGGCACCTGGGGTAGAATGAAGGCAGTTCTTCTCTATAAACACCTTATCTCATCGGAGCAAAAAGTAAAAGTGCACAAAAGTCTTCACTAAGTCCAAGTCTGAATTTTTATTTTTTTTCCCATTCAAGTGGGTAATGCCTTGACCCATAGAGTAAGTCCTTCCCGTCCTTCCATCTCAGTATGCAGTGCGTGCCAGGGGCTGCGCTGGGCTCGGGGATACAGAGACGAGATACCCGCCCCACCCCAATGCAAGAGGAGAGGAATAGAGATGTGCAGACACCCAAACCTCAGGGACACACAGCCCGGGGAGGTGTCAGGAGGCAGATACGCAAGGCAGGGTTCAGAGGAAGAAGCTCTCACATCTGTTTTGGGAAGAGAGGGGCCTGGGAAGGCCGAGATGGGAGAGAGAAACCGGTTCAGGCAGGTGAGCAAACGCAGAGCCCAGGGAAGCCCAGCACACATCCGTGGGCTCCACAAGTGATGGCGAAATGGAGTGAGAGTGTACACGTTAAGAACACCCCAAAACAGAACATTGTTCTTTTTTTTTTTTTTAATACATTTGTATTGATTTCAGAGAGGAAGGGAGAAGGAGAGATAGAAACATCAATAATGAAAGAGAATCAGTGGTTGGCTGCCTCCTGCATGCCCCCCACCAGGGGATGGAGCCCACAACCCAGGCATGTGCCCTTTACAAGAATCGAACCCGGGACCCTTTAGTCCGTAGGCCAGTGCTCTGTCCAGAGCCAAACTGGCTAGGGCCAGAGCATGGTTCTTGGTTATCAGCACACATGCTGCTCACTGAGACTGTGAGTATGGTCAGCAGGGCCAATCCTGTTTTTTGGTTAAAAGGCAAAATAGTACTTTACTAAAAGTTAATTCACTTTCCTTCATTAGCCTTCTTCTGGAAAAGTTGTAAAAATGTCCCAAGAACTTGTTTGTTCTAAGTACGCTCAAAACAGAAGACATAAGCCGAAAAGAAGTCTTAATGAAAACCCTGGACTAGAAATGTCAATCTAGGCCAGTAAAAGGGGGGCATTGAGAGTTGGGGAGACTAGAGAGATAAATGTGCTCTAAAGGCTTGGTCACAATTTAATTGTGTTTGCTAATAAAATATATATATATATATATATATATATATACCTTTGATTATGATGTTAGCAAGGGGAAGGGAGGTAACCATGGTAGAATTGAAAAGCACAGCCGAGGTTCTGAAATAACAGGGGAATAAGGAAATGTGATTAAGGCAGCAAAAGTAGGGAAAAGGAGAAAGAGGAAGTAATTAAGGAAAATAGGATGAAAGGAATACTATCAATATATCTGTTATTATACAATAAATGCTAAATACCACTCAAACAGAGACTGTCAAATTAGATATTTTAAAAAATCTAGCTGGATCTTAAATATTAAAAAAAACCAAAACCTGATAATGTAACGAAGAAAAGTTAAAAATAAAAGAATGAAAATAAGATTGGTAAATGGTCAAACTATGCTAGGTAAATGAAAGCAAAAGCAAACGGTATTATTCATAATAAGTTAAAAAAAAAAAAAGCACCTGGAAATAACCCAAACATCCATCAACTAATGAATGGATAAATAAAATGTGCTCTATCCATAAAACGGAATGTTACTCGGCAATAAAGGAATGTGCTGATACATGCTGCCCTATGCACGCACCCTAAAAACATCCTGCGTGAAAGAGCCCAGTCACAAAGGACCACATGGATGTGACCGCGTTTCTGTGAACTGTCCAGGTGAGGCCAGTTTTTAGAGACACAAAGATTAGTGACCGCCTAGGCCTGGGCGGGCAGTGGGAAGGACTGCCGAACGGTACGGTTTCTTTCTGAGGTCGGAAAAAGGTTATAAAATTGGTTTTACCTGCCCAACCTTGTGAATATACTAAAACCACTGGCTGGTCCTAAAACAGTTCAAGAATGTGTTGTTAAATCCTCCAAATACGCCAAATAGTAGAAATTACACAACCTGCATTTTCTAAACATGATCCAATAAAATTAAATGGCAGGCCTTAACCTGGATAGAGTATCAGCTTGTGGACGGAAGGGTCCCGGGTTCAATTCCGGTCAAGGGCATGGTTGCAGGCACATCCCCAGTAGAGGGTGTGCAGAAGGCAGCTGATGGCTGTTTCTCTCTCATGGATGTTTCTAACTCTCTATCCCTCTCCCTTCCTCTCTGTAAAAAAAATAAATAAATAAAACAGATTTTAAAATTGTTTAAGAAAATTAAAGATATGAGAAAATGTAACCACTTGGAAATTAAGAAACAATCTCCTAAAGTAAAATTTCAAATCCTCTATAATCTTATGAGTAAAACACTGCATACCAAAACCATAGGACTGTTGCTAAAACTGTACTCAGAGCAAATTGTATAGTCCTAAATATGTTCATTTTTTTAATAAAAAGAATCATTCAAAAAAAAAAGTTGAATTAAATATTCAAATTTTAAAAGTTGTGCAAGAAAACAAAAACAAATAGTACAAGTAAGTCAAAATTAAGTAGACAGTAAAAAAATAAAATCTAAAATAAAAAGAATAACAATTTGTCAAAAGTAGGTCAAGGGACTGAACGGGCCAATAAAACAGAAAGGGCAAGTAGCCTGTCATGCCCGAATAAGGGGTAAAGGACAGAAAAGGAACAATAACAAACAGTGATTGTGAAGAAGAAATTGCTGGTAGTTGGCCTGAGAGCTCAAAGTTAGAGTCTTGGTCAGTGAACAGGCCTTGGATGCGGGGTTATTGTTTTTTGGGATTTTAAAATATATATATTTTCATTGATTTCAGAGCAGAAGGGAGAGGGAGAGAGAGAGAGACATCGGCTGCCTCCTGCACGCCTGAGATCAAGCCCGAGACCCGGGCGTGTGCCCCGACCGGGAGCCCTCCTGGTCCACAGGCGGACGCTCAGCCGCGGAGCCACTCGGCCTGGCAGCACCCATCATTTTAGAAGGCACACGGCTCCGAGGGTTTACAGCTGATGTGTCTTCAATCTTTTTTTTCTTTTTTTAAATATATTTTATGGATCTTTTACAGAGAGGAAGGGAGAGGGACAGAAAGTCAGAAACAACAATGAAAGAGAAACATCCATCAGCTGCCTCCTGCACACCCCACTGGGGATGTGCCCGCAACCAAGGCACATGCCCCCCCGACCGGAATCAAACCTGGGACCCTTCAGTCCGCAGGCCGACGCTCCATCCACTGAGCCAAACCGATTTTGGCTAGATGTCTTCAATCTTAAAGAATAAGCGCTTTAGCCCTAGCCGGTTTGGCTCAGTGGGTAGAGTGTTGTTGGCCTGTGGACTGAAGGGTCCTGGGTTCGATTTTGGTCAAGGGCGCATGCCTGGGTTGCAGGCTGGGTCTCCAGTGGGGGCTATGCAGGAGGCAGCCAATCAGTGATTCTCATCATTGATGTTTCTATCTCTCTCTTTCTCTACCTTCTTCTCTGAAATCAATAAAAATTTAAAAACTTTAAAAAAAAGAGAGAGAGAAAAAGAAAGAAGCGCTTTCGTTGGGGGTGATCGATACGTTCATCGTGTTCATTTCTTCGTTGCTGTGATAGTTCCATGGGGTGTGCACCCACCAGAGCTCATCAAGTGCACACTTGAAATAAGTACAACGATTCTGCGTCACTTACCCCTCGAAAGGGATGTTTGCGAAAGGACAGAGAAAAGTAGGCCTTCCAATAGTGACAAGCTAACCCTGTCATTCTAAGCAGCTTAAAAAAAAAAATGAACCAAATCAGAAGCCATTGTTTTCAGGCATCGGGAAAAACAGGCAAGGTGGGCTCTGATCCTGAGAAAAGGGAAATCGACAAGATGAGCCCCTGTTTGTCCTGGCTCCCGGCCTGGTGCAGTCTCCCGGCTGCGGGGCAGAGAGGTGGGTCCCAAGCAAATGAGTATCTTCCTGCGCTGAGGAGGCAGAACGGCGGGGTGAGGCTGCTGAAGCAGCAGGAATGTGCGGGTCAGGGTTCAGAAGCGGGGGTGGGGGGGTGGGGGGGGGTGGGGGGGGTGGGGGGGGTGGGGGGGGTGGGGAGTGGCACAATAGGAGATGGAAGGAGGCAGGAGTCCCTGCAGAGGAATGTCTCTGAGTCTTTGGTCAAAGAAGGCTGGGCTGTGGGCTGTGTGAGGCTCAGCACAGAACAATGGCTCCAGGCGGAGAGCCGAACAGAAGTAGCGGCGGAGTTTGCTCAGGGTTGGAACATGTTGGAGCTTGAAGCCATGGTGGACATGAGAGACAGTCTGGGCATTCAGTGGAGACTCCCAAAGGATTAAGGACTAAGTCCTAACATAAGGGCCATCCTCTAGGATAGTGGTTGGCAATCTGCGGCTCTCGAGCCACAGCTGCGGCTCTTTGGCCCCCTGAGTGTGGCCCTTCCACAAAATAACCACGGCCTGGGCTATCTTGAAGAAGTGGCGTTAGAAGAAGTTTATGTTTAAGAAATTGGGCTCTCAAAAGAAGTTTCAATCGTTGTACCGTTGATATTGGGCTCTGTTGACTAATGAGTTTGCCGACCACTGGCCTAGGACTAAGAGACAAAACCAAAAGAGATTCTCCTATTGGTTAAAACCAAGCCAGATAGGAACAGGCTTTACCAGTAATTTAACCACCTTCCAGGAAGAAAAACTCACACACACACAAAATAGCCACTTCAAAACCCTTGAAAAGAATGCCGTAAAATCTAGACTTGCTACTATGTATCATTCAAGTCTACTTACCATAAGAAATTATTAATGTGCAAAGGTGAAGGAAAATGAGATAGATGGTTTAGAGAAAGTTAAGAGGCTCTAGATGTTAGTATTAGCAGAAAAGGATTCAACCCAACTACCACAGACTTGTTCAAGGATTTAAAGGACGAAATGGACACAATGAGGAAACACCTCAGCAGACAAATGAAAAATATTTTAAAGGGATTCATAGAACACATAAGCACAGTATCTGAAATAAAAAATTCACCATGGAACGTTAACAAAAGATTTCAATGTGGAGCATAAAGTGTAAATAAACTTGAAGACATGTGCTGGCGGGTAGGGGAGCCTGGGGGGAGAGAGAAAAAGAGAGAGAGAGAGAGAGAGAGAGAGAGAGAGAGAGAGAGAGAGAAACATCGATGTGAGAGAGAGACATCTATTGGTTGCTTCCTGCATGCATCCCGATGGGGTTGAGGAGCGAAGCCATGACACAGGTCCTTGCCCTTGACCAGGAATTGAACCCAAGACCCTTTGGTGCTCAGTCTGAGGCTCTAATCACTGAGAAACATTGGCTAGGGCTTTTAAATTATCTTTAAACACACACACAATGTCATATGTCAACTACATTGTCTTTTAGATTTTCTTTTTTAAATATATTTTATTGATTTTTTTTCTTTTTTTTACAGAGAGGAAGCGAGAGGGATAGAAAGCTAGAAACATCGACGAGAGAGAAACATCGATCAGCTGCCTCCTGCACACCCACCACTGGTTATGTGCCCACAGCCAAGGTACATGCCCTTGACCGGAATCGAACCCGGGACCCTTCAGTCCGCAGGCCGACGCTCTGTCCACTGAGCCAAACCGGTTTCGCCTAGATTTTCTTATTTTCTTTAAAAGACGATTCCAAGAAGAGGAATAATCGTGTGAAAAACCGCTCACCGGGCCCGCTGACCAGGGAAATGCCACCGAGAGACACAGAGGGGCAGCACTGGCCCCCGTCACGCGGGTTGCAGTAGAGAAGTGCCATCGCGTGCTCACGAGGATGGGGAAAGAGAGGCTCTCGTTCCTTGCTCCTGGGAAGGGGAACAGGGTGGTAATGGCTCCTAAAACTGAAGACACACATGCCCTTTGACCCTGCATTCCCACTTTGGGGGATCCCCATAATTCCTACAGAAGTACAAGAATGTCAGTATTGTTTATACTTTAAAAAATAAAGCCTGAAACATCCCAATGGGGCTGCATTCCTTGGTTGAATCTTGAGAGAGAGAGAGAGAGAGAGAGAGAGAGAGAGAGAGAGAGAGAGAAGGAGAGAGAAATACGGATTTGCTCTACTTATTCATGCATTCAATAATCGGAACTTGGCTCGGAGTCAAGGGTGTGCCCCTGTGTCTTCAGCCGAAATGTTACCAACACAACAAGCCAGGGACAGACTTCCTGAAGGGCACCCCAAGTGCACCTGGCCCGATCCTATTCCGTAAGGACAGGCCGCAGAGACACTTGGGAAATCCCAACCAGGTATCAGCGTCACCACTGTCCATGGCCTTCCACCATATTTGTGTCTTTATCTTTGTTTATTTTTTTAAAGATATTCTATTGATTTTTTTTACAGAGAGGGAAGGAGAGGGACAGAGTCAGAAACTCGATGAGAGAGAAACATCCATCAGCCGCCTCCTGCACACCCCCTACTGGGGATGCGCCCGAAACCAAGGCACACGCCCTCGACAAAGACCGAACCTGGGACCTTTCAGTGCCCAGTCCGGTGCTCTGTCCACTGAGCCACACCGGTTTGGGCATATTTGTGTCTTAAAAAAAAGAAAAAGAAAAAGAAAAAAGGATGGCTCGGAGTTAGGAGCCCAAGTCCATCCTGAGTTTCTGTGATCCCAACACGCAGATGGGCTCCTGCAATTCAGTGCCCCCTCCTGCAGCCGGGTGGACGCTCCACAGCTTTCTACGTGGACGTGACGGACAGAAATACAGTACCGGGGGCAGGGGTGGCTGGAATCGACCGAGCGGCGATGATATCCGATCATCTCCGTACGGTCAGGGCCTGGCACAGCTCGAGGTGACTGCTCAATACGCTGGCCAAACTGAATTAGTCTGTGCGCACGGAGGCTTCTAAAGCCTGATGTCCTTCAGAGGAAAAAAGACACCCCGGCTTTTCTGGGGCTTCAGTGGAAGACAGGAAAGCCAGCCCCTCTGTTTATAAGCTGAGCAGTCATGGCCTGTAATTGCATCAGGAAAAGCCCTCATCTTGGGGGGTATCAGGCCAGTTCATAACAATCCTTCCTCCCTCCCTCCCTCCCTCCCTCCCTCCCTCCCTTCCTTCCTTCCTTCCTTCCTTCCTTCCTTCCTTCCTCCCTTCCTTCCTTTCCTTCCTCCCTCCCTCCCTCCCTCCCTCCCTCCCTCCCTCCCTCCCTTCCTTCCTTCCTTCCTTCCTTTTCTTCCTTCCTTCCTTCCTTCCTTCCTTCCTTCCTTCCTTCCCTCCCTCCCTCCCTCCCTCCCTCCCTCCCTCCCTCCCTCCCTCCCTTCCTTCCTTCCTTCCTTCCTTTCCAAATATTTTTATTGATTTCAGAGAGGAAGGGGAAGGGAGAGAGAGATGAAAACTTCAATGATGACAGAGAATTATCCATCAGCTGCCTCCTTCACCCCCCCCCCACCCCCACCCCCACCCCACCCCCACCCCCACCCCCACCCCCTTCCTCCCACGGAACTGAGCCCACAACTGGCACGCGCCCTGACTGGGAAATGAACTGCGACCTCCTGGTTCACAGGTGGTGGCCCAACCACTGAGGCACACTGGCTGGGCTCAGCTCAGGTCCCTTATAAACCCTGGTGCCGCCCCCGTGTCCAGGGGAAAGGGAGGGGCCTGTCTTCCCACGTGGCTGCCCCCAGCCACACTGTGGGGAGAGAGAGAGCAGTTCTCAGAAAATGGATTGTGCCCTAACCAGTCTGGCTCAGTGGACAGAGCATCGGCCTGTGGTCCCGGGTTCGATTCCGGTCGAGGGCACCTGCCTGGGTTGTGGGCTCCATCCCCGGTGGGGGACTTGCAGAAGGCAGCCGATCCATAATTCTCTCTCATCATGGATGTTACTATTTCTCTCTCCCTCTTCCTTCCTCTCTGAAATCAATAAAAATATATTAAAAAAAAAAAAAAAAGAGTTCTTGCCGAGACTGGTGTGGCTCAGTGGATGGAGCGTCGGCCTGCGGACTGAGGGGTCCCGGGTTCGATTCCGGTCAGGGGCATGTGCCTTGGCTGCGGGCACATCCCCAGTGGGGGGGGGGGGGGTGCTGGAGGCAGCTGATCGATGTTTCTCTTCGATGTTTCTCACTTTCTATCCCTCTCCCTTCCTCTCTGTAAAAAATCAATAAAATATATTTTAAAAAAAAAAAAGCTCTAACTGATTCTCAGGATTCCTGACTCTTGCCAGGCCTCCTGCAGCCCCACTACTTTTGGGTTCAGTGAGAGGAGACAGCGCCCTTCCGGTACGTTCCTGTTCTCTTTGCAAAGGGCTTTGACTGAGACAACAGACGCCTGCGTGCGCGTGACAGCTGACATTGGACGTGGCTCCTCTGCGCCTTGCCCAGGCTTCAGATGCCACCTGTGCCGGGCCAGGAGGACGCGGGGAGTGACGGGGGTGTCCCCTCGGGAGGCAAAGAACAAGCCCTGGCAGGACCTGGGTTTCAGTCCTGGCTCCAGACTGTGGGGAAAGCCCCAAACCCTCCCCGAGCCCCAGTCTGCGCATCTCTAAAAGGGGGTAACAGCCCTCACTTTTCTCACCACCCAGACTGGCGGGGTGGTCCGAGAGGGAAGAACTTGTCTGATAACGACTACAAAGCGAACAGACAGCTGTGCAGAGAATCGTGCACAGGAAAAATAACGCAGAAAGCGAAGTAGGAAAATATTCACGTAAAAATTACTAATGCCGCTGGTAACGATTTTACTATAATTCTTCAAATATCTTTTCTATGTGTACTTTCCTTTTTCCTGATGAAATGGGGATCCTGCTGTTTTGTACGGAGTAGGATCTCTACTCTTTGCACTCAACCATTTGTGAGTATTTTTCAAAATTATTCCACTTCATTTTAAATGGCTGCATAGTGTTTCATCCCAAATATGAATTATTTTTCTTTATTGATTTGAGAGAGAGAGGGAGGAAAGGAGAGGGAGGGAGAGAGAGAGAGAGAGAGAGAGAGAGAGAGGGAGGAGGGAGGAAGGGGGAGAGAGAGACAGAGAGAGAGAGAGAGACAGAGAGAGAGAGAGAGAAAGGGAGGAAGGGGGAGAGGGGGGGGAGGAAGAGGGAGAGAGAGAGAGACAGAGAGAGAGAGAGAGAGAGAGAGGAAGGGGGAGAGAGAGAGAGAGAGAGAGAGAGAAACAACATCGGTTGATTCTTGTACGTGCCCTCATCAGGGGTCCAAACCCACGACCTTGGCAGACGGGGTTGATACTCCATCCGGCCAGGCCCCGGAAATGAATCTTACAACCATTCCCCACTCGTTTCAAGACCCCGCGCTGGACACTGAGTCAGGTTAACGGAGGGAGAGGCCAAAGACACTGGGTCAAAGACCAGCTATGGACCAAGAAAGACTTCATTCCAGGAGGACTTTGAATGTTTGTGCCTGGATTACCTATTCAAACGAGGAGAGGGAGGGAAGGCTCCGAGGAGGTGAAATCGGAGCTGGCTGCTGACAGCGGGCAGGACGTGTTTTTAGAGGAAAATGCAGGGAAAGGGGAATTCCTCATGAAGGAACTGAAGCAAAGGTGCAGAGGCAGGAAACAACAGTGGATATGGATTTTTTTAAAATATATATTTTATTGATTTTTTACAGAGAGGAAAGGAGAGGGATAGAAAGCTAGAAACATCAGTGAGAGAGAAGCATCGATCAGCTGTCTCCTGCACACCCCCCACTGGAGATGTGCCCGCAACCAAGGTACATGCCCTGGACCAGAATCGAACCCGGGACCTCTCAGTTGCGGGCACATCTCAACTAGGAGGTGTGTAGGAGGCAGCTGATCGATGTTTCTTTGTCATCGATGTTTCTAACTCTCTATCCCTTTCCCTTTCCCTCTGTAAAAAAATCAATTAAATATATATATATTTTTAAAAAACAGTAAGAGAAAGACCCTGATTTTTGGGATGTTTATTTTTTAATATCTTTAATAATTCTTTTTATGTTAAGGATGTTGACTCTTCCACTGTCAAATATGGCCACTTCTTTTGTGGTTGGCCATTTGCCTTTCGTGTGCGTGTGTGTGTGTGTGTGTGTGTGAGAGAGAGAGAAAGAGAGAGAGAGACACACAGAGAGAGAGAGAGAGACAGAGAGAGAGAGAGAGAGAGAGAGACAGAGCGAGAGAGAGAGCGAGACAGAGCGAGAGAGAGAGACAGAGCGAGAGAGACAGAGAGAGACAGAGCGAGAGAGACAGAGCGAGAGAGACAGAGAGAGACAGAGACAGAGAGAGGGGTGATTTATCATCTGCCACGTCTCCTGCCCCATGCCACCCATGGCACCTGCACTCCCTTCAGTTGGCCAGGAACAAAACACCCCTCACCGATCGGCAGGCAGAACATACAAAACAAGTGCGTGTGAGGATGTTTTGTTGTTGCCGATTAACTGAGAGAGTTGAGGTCCGTCCTGCTGGTGACACAGAAGCAGGAAACATGGCCCATGATAAAGCACAGCCCGCAGCGTCCCTGTCAGCTCTCGCAGACCGCAGCCCAGAGGGGCAGAGATAACGGGGGGGGGGGGGGGGGGGCCTGGCACTCAGAGAGCCGGGCCTCCAGCGCAGGCCGGCGGCGCGCACAGTCTTCCCTGCCACAGAGGAAACGCGGTTTCAAGGAACAAAGGAGCTTGGGGGTCAGTGGAAAGAGCCTGGTGGTTGGAGTCAGGGAGGACTGTGCCCCCACCCTCCACTGTGCAGGCGTGGGCGACCCCCCACTTCCCAGTCACCTGACCTATAAAAAGGGGGCAAATCCTGACCGGTTTGGCTTGGTGGACGGAGCGTCGGCCTGTGGACTGAAGGGTCCTGGGTTCGATTCCTGTCAAAAGCATGTACCTTGGCTGCGGGCACATCCCCAGTGGCGGGTGGGCAGGACACAGCTGATTAATGTTTCTAACTCTATCCCTCTCCCTTCCTCTCTGTAAAAAATCAATAAAATATTTTTAAAAGAGGCGGTGGGGGGGCAATGATCCAACCTCCAAGGAAGGTTGGGGGGCACTAAATAAACCTCTGGCACAGCTCCCCCAGAGCTCCCCTGTCAGCAAGGGGCAGAGCCGGGCCCTGAACTCAGGTCTGTTTGGCGCCAGAGCCTCAGCCAGTGCCTCTGCCCGAGGAGCCAGCCTTGGTCAGCGAGCGAGCTCGTCACTCTTGCTGGGAAGCCGAACTCTGCCGGCCAGTGCCTCTGCCGGCGTCCGGAGCAAGCCTGATAAAGGCAAGGCGGGTGTCGGCTGTTGTCGGCAGAAATGAGGGTGCCCCTCTCCCGTGCTCCTCTCCGTCACCACCTCCAGCGGGGGCCCTGGCTCCTGGCCAGCCAACGGACAAAGCCTGGCAGGCAGCCTGCGTCTGTGGGAAGGCCGAGGAGCAGGCCCCACGGTCCAGGTGCCACTCTGCCTTCCCCAGGCTTTAGGCCAGGCCTCAGCTTCCTCGCCTATAAGATGAGGACCCCAGCTGAAACCGGTGTGGCTCAGCGGATGGAGCGTCGGCCTGCGGACTGAAGGGTCCCGGGTTCGGTTCTGGTCAAGGCCATGAACCCTGGTTATGGGCACATCCCCAGTGGGGGGCGTGCAGGAGGCAGCTGATCGACGTCTCTCTCTCATCGATGTTTCTGGCTTTCTATCCCTCTCCCTTCCTCTCTGTAAAAAAAAAAAAAAAATCAATAAAATATATTTTAAAAAATAAAATAAAACGAGGGCCCTAGACCGGGCATTTCTAGGGTGACAGAGGGTAAACCAAGGACCAGGGCTGGCGCAGCGTTCAAAAAAAAGTCCGCTTACCGTCAGCGCTCTTGGGGAACTGGGAGTTGTGTGGGGAGGAAAAGCCAGTTGTGAGACAAGAGTATAAGGCAGTCTGGCAAACGGGACCCAATTCCGTTAGAAACAAGGACGTTGTGCGCGCGCAGAGAGGGGAAAGGACCAGAAGGACATGCCGGCAGCGCTTAGCTGTCGGTACCGACCTGGCGGGGGAGCCTTTTCCTTTGTGCTCTCGTGTATTTCCTGCTTTTTACGCAATGCACTTCTACAACCAAGAAAGGTAAGTTAATGTCGGATTATGTTGTATGCCTGAAACTAAAACAATGCTGTATGTCAAGTACACCTCGATAAAAAAGAGCAAAAAAAAAAAAAAAGCCAACAAATGAAAGCTCTGAGAGCCGAGAGGAGCTCTCACTTGGGTCCCGGCTCCTGGGGAGGACTCCCCAGAAGTGGGGTTCGAGTGCGGTCCTCAGTGGCGGCCGGATTTGAAGAACTGGGGAGGGGAGCCCAGGAGGAGCCTTTTTATTTGTTTTTCTTTTTAATTTTATTTATTTAAAATATATATATATATATTTTTTAAATATGCTTATTGATTTCAGAGAGGAAGGGAGAGGGAGGGAGGGAGAGATAGAAACGCGGATGATGAGAGAGAATCATCGATCGGCTGCCTCCTGCACGCCCCACGGTGGGGATAGAGCCCGCAACCCGGGCTCACGGCCTGACCGGGAATCAAACCGAGACACTCAAACCATCGCGCCACACCAGCCGGGCCTCTGTTGTTTGTTTGTTTTGTCTGTCTCCTCCCCTAGACTGCGGACTCCCTGAAGGCATGGCCCACGGCCTCGCTTGTTCACTGCTGTGTTCCCAACATCTAAACCAAAAAAAGCTCAAAAAAAACCTGCGGCCTAGTATGTGCTCAATAAATATGGCTCGAGCGACTGAGTAACCTTGACAGCTCCTCCTAGCCCAGGAGACAAGGATGCTCTCAGTCCCTTGTCCAGCTGGTGCGCTGCCAAAACGGAGGTGCGTGGTTTCCATGACAACAGAAGCGGGCCAGCCAGGCCGGCAGCAGGAGACAGGCGCGGGGATGGTGAGCGCTGCATCTCTTCCAGGTGCGGCCTGGACTTGGAGAACATTGTAGTGGGCCTTCCAACAGATGTCCACGGGAAAGGCAACCTCACGGATAGGGCTGACCCAGCTCACCGCTGGTCAGGCTTGCCAAACAACTCGGGCAGGTAGTTGGATCCTTGATGAAGGGTCAGGGGCTCTTAGTAGAAGGAAAGCCAGAAACTCAGGAAAGTTTGGTTCCAGTCTGGGCCCTGCTGTGTGACTCTAGACGAGTCACTTAATCTCTCTGGGCCTCAGCGTGTTCGTTCATAAAACGGGAGGTTCAACAAGCGCTAAAGTTACTTAGAAAAACGCCTGTGTGGTAGGAATGTTAAATGGCTACAAGCTGCTGTTTTCAACAGTTTGATGACTTCTCAAAAAGTTAAACCTAGCCCTGAGCGGTGTGGCTCAGTGGTTGGAGCGTCGGCCAGCAGACTAAAAGGTCCCAGGTCCGATTCCGGTCCAGGGCATGTACCTTGGTTGAGGGCACATCCCCAGGAGGTGTGCAGGAAGCAGCTGATCAATCTCTCTCTCTCTCATAGATGTTTCTAACTCTCTTTCCCTCTCCATTCCTCTCTGTAAAAAATAAGAAAATACTTTTAAAAAGTTAAACCTGGTATTATCATACAATCCAACAATTCCACTTGTAGGTAATATGCCCAAGAGAAATGAAAACAGGTGCGTAAACAAACACTTGTACTCGAATATTCACAGGGGCACTACTCGCAATAGCCTACAGGCCGGGAAGGGATGAATAGAGAGAAGGCGGTACCCATACCATAGAACTCAGCCATAGAAAGAAATGAAGCACTGATACCTCAAAAAATTATGCGAAGTAAGAGAAGCCAGATTCAAAAGTTCTAATATAGTATGATTCCACTGATATTAAATATCTAGAGCAGATAAACGCTTAGAGACAATGCAGGCCGGTGGTTGCCAGGGGCTGGAGGGAGGACTGGGGAGTGCGGCAATTTCCATTTGGATTAACAAAAGTGCTGTGGAGCCGAAACCGGTGTGGCTCAGCGGATAGAGCATCGGCCTGCGGACTGCAAGGACCCAGGTTGGATTCCAGTCAAGGGCATGTACCTTGGTTGTAGGCAAATCCCCAGTGGGGGGTGTGCGGGAGGCAGCTGATCGATGTCTCTCTCTCATTGATGTTTCTGATTTTCCATTCCTCTCCCTTCCTCTCTGTAAAAAAAAAAAAAAAAAATCAATAAAATACATTTTTAAAAAAAGTGTTGTGGAACTTGACAGAGGTAGTGCTTGCACCGTATATATGAATTTTTTAAATATTTTATTGATTTTTTACAGAGCGGAAGGGAGAGGGATAGAAAGTCAGAAACATCCATGAGAGAGAGACATCGATCAGCTGCATCTTGTACGCCCCCCACCGGGGATGTGCCCGCAGCCAAGGTACATGCCCTTGCCGGAATCGAACCCGGGACCCTTCAGTCCGCAGTCCGACGCTTTATCCACTGAGCCAAACCGGTCTCGGCCGTGTATATGAATTTAATATGTGCCACTGAATTACTCCCTAAAATGGTTACATTTTGTGCGAATTTCACTTCAATTACAAACAAGTCCTTTAAGAATGCCTTAAAGCCTGAAGTTGGAGAATGGGATTCTGGGAGCCGAAGAGACGGGCAAGACTGAAGGCTGAGCAATGAATGAGGCCGAGAGGTCATTACAGTCCTCCCCGTACGGTCATGCTGCCGAGCTGACTGCAGCTGGGACACGAGTGTGCAGGACGGGAGTGTGCGTTTGTCTCTGGCTGGACCGCCACGGCGGCATTCTAGGCCCGTGGTCGGCAGACCGCGACTCACGAGCCAGAGGCGGCTCTTTGGCCCCTTCAGGGTGGCGCTTCCACAAAAACCACGGCCTATGCAAGTCAATTCTGAAGAAGTGGCGTTAGAAGTTTTAAGTTTACAAATTTTGGCTCTCAAGAGAAAGTTTTAATCGTTGTACTGTTGATATTTGGCTCTGTCCACTCACGAGTTTGCCGACCACTGCCCTAGGCCGTCCAAGTTCCCTCAGCCTCAGGCCTCCTATCTGCAAATTGGGGCTGACGCACCTTTTTCTACCAGGGATGGGGCCTGCAACCTGGGCATGCGCCCTGACCGGGAGGGAACCAGCCTTCTGGTGAGCAGGAGGGACGCCTCACCAACTGGGCCTCGCTGGCCGGGCCGGCACCCTCTTCTAAGCACAGCGGACTGAGAGCCAGTCCTTCCTTTGGGGGGGAGCCAGCAAGCAGGGTCAGCAGCCACTGGGAAGGCAGGGCCACACTCAGGGTTAACCGGTTGGGTTTCTGTCTGGCCTTGGGCAAGTCGCTCATTTCCGTTTCTTCAGCGACAGAATGGAAATAGCCGTGTCCACCTTGGAGGGAGGATGGGGAGGATGTGCATATGGCCATGGGCACTCAGTAATCAAATCCCACTGTGGAACCCCAAAAACTGCGGGGTCCAGAACCCACCCCAGAACCTCTGAGCTCTGGCCCAGGGAGGTTGAGGCACTAGCCTGAGGTCACACAGCGCGTTTTGGCTTAGAACGAACACAGATAGTCTGGCTACGGGTCCAGGAATTTTCCTCAGGTTTCTAAGCTCCTTTTTTTTCTTTTCTTTTTTTCCCCTGCAAACAGGCTTTTAGCCCCTACTGCGCCCTAGGAAGGCGGAGGTGTGTAAAGAGGCAGCCAGCCCAGAATCAGGTGCCGGCAAAGACCCAGGAATCCTCACTTCCTGAGACAGGTGCGGCTACCTCCGGGCCCACGTTGGCAAACAGTTGAGCCCAGAGGCTCGGAGAGGCCAGCTGACGGGCGCCAGACCACATAACCAGAAGGCGGGGTGCTCGAACTCGGGTCCTCCCGCGGCGCCACCCGCGGCAGCCCCCAAGGCGCGCGTGGCTGGGCGCAGAGAAGGCAGGCGGCGGCCGGAACCCCGACTGGAGCTGGATGCCTGGCCCGATCGTTTATTTGCACGCTGATACCCAGAATGCTCCCCCTCCCTTCCTCCTCCCCCACCCCCTCCCCTCCTCTCAATGGAAGCGCTCAGTTTGGAGTTTGGAACCGTGGAAAGTTTGGAACACACACACTCGCTCCTTCTTTGCACAGGTGGGAACTTCCCGCCCGCACACGCGGCGCCTGCAGCTCAGAGCTCCGAGTCGGGCTGCCCCACGGCAGCGGCGTCTCCCCGGCGGGCAGACCTGGGTCCAGCCCGCACGCGGCTTCATCCTCGGGCCAAGCGGGGACAAAGCGCCCAGGCCTGCCCGCGGGGCCTATGGCCCGAGCGCTCCGGGGATGCTCCGGCCTCAATAGGCCGAAGGGAGCGCCCCAGACCCTCCAGGACCTTCACTTCTCCGGGGAACAGTGCTGGGGTGCGCGCGGACCCCTGCTCCTGCCCATCGCCCTTGCGCCTATGCTGTTGTCTCCCTGAGCTGTTGACTATCCGCTCCCCAGGCACAAGGCTCGGCGTGGGGTTTTTTTTTTGGGGGGGGGGAGGGGAGAGCTTGGAAGATGGCCCCTTCTCCCCAGCTCCCGGACGCTCAGCCCCTAGGGATCTGTCGGTGCGTGGGGTGCAGAAGCGGCTCTGGAGGTCCGGCCTGCCCCTAGCCAGGACCTCGGGCTCTTTAGGGTTGGGAGCGGGAAGGCGGCTTCTGGGTATTTCGCGCATCAAAGGAGGGCTCTGAAGGGGAGCCAAAGCCCGTTTCACTTACTGGTGCACATCGAAAGCTAGGAATGGGGGCCCCAGATCTGCACCCCTCTGTCCCCCTTCCCCCACCGGTCCGTGCACAGCCACTCTCGGCGGGGAGGGAGGGGCAGCGGGACCCGGTTTGCTGGCTCGGCGCTTCGTTTGCATTGGTCCGGGGGTGCTGAGGCTGCAGCCCCTAGCCCCGCGGGTGGGGTGGGGAGGCGGGGGCCGGACGGGGGCTCAGCTGCGCTAGCATTGGCGGAGCTGGAGAATGGGGAGGGGGGGCAGGAAGCGGGGGAGCGGAGCAGCGGGGGGGTTGTATAAATAGGGAAGGGGGGACGTGCATCCTCGCTGGGTGAGGGGGGGGGCGCTCGGCACAAAGAAAGTGGAAAGTTTGCAGCGCGGGGCGGCCGGTGCCAGGAATCCGGGTGCGCACGTGCAGGGCCGGGGGCGCCGGGAGCCCCCCACACCAAGCTCGCCTTTCCTTTTTTTTTTTTTTTCCTGCAAGCGAGAAGGGGGGGTGTTGTTGGTATCGCCCCCTCCTTCTCCTCCCCCCAGGGGTGAAAGTGCAAGAGGAAGTGCAGCCGCTGCCATCTTTCCTCCGCTCCGAACACACGGAGCCCGGGGCCGCAGCTCGCCGCCGCCTTCGCCCGGCCCGGGGAAGGGCCCACCCTGCCTTCGCCGCCGCCCGCCCCGCTCCAGCCTTCGCCGCCGCCGCCGCCCGCCAGGCTTCGGAACCCAGCCCGGGCTGCCGGCCCGGTGCGCGCCCCGCCGCCGCCGCCGCCGCCTTCGCCTTTTGTTTCCTCCGCTCCGGCGCCCCCGCCCCGGCTCGCGCTTTGCAGGGGACGCAGCGCGCGCCCCCGGCGGGCCCGGGAGAAGCCGCGGCGCGCGCGCTCGCGCCTGCGCGGCAGACCCCTCCTCCTCCCCACGCGCGCGCCCCTGTTGGCCGCGCGCCGGCGCCGCCTGGCGGGCGGGAGGGGAGGTGGCAGGCGAGTTCGCAGGAGGGGCGCACCTCTTTGCTCTGTTACTACCCCGGGAGGTAGACCCAGAGGGGAGGCGGGCGGGCGGGCGGAGAGGAGAGAGGAGCGCGCGATCCGGCTGGGCAGGGGCCGCTATGTGGGGGGTGGTGCGCCCTTCGATCTAGACGGTAAGCTCTGGGCAGGGGGCGTGTGCGCTCGGCGCACCTGCGAGGCTACAGAGCCCGGGGCCGGCACGTGTGGGGAGTGTAGACACGTCCGCTGCGCCCCTCTTGTTCCTGCCTAGGGGGAAGGGAAAGGGGCGGGCGAGAGCCGCGGCCGGGTGCTTGGGGAGGGGGCGGCGGACATGGAGCGGGTGAACGACGCTTCCTGCGGCCCGTCGGGCTGCTACACCTACCAGGTGAGCAGGCACAGCACCGAGATGTTGCACAACCTGAACCAGCAGCGCAAAAACGGCGGGCGCTTCTGCGACGTGCTCCTGCGGGTGGGGGACGAGAGCTTCCCGGCGCACCGCGCCGTGTTGGCCGCCTGCAGCGAGTACTTCGAGTCGGTGTTCAGCGCCCAGTTGGGCGATGGCGGAACTGCGGACGGGGGTCCCGCTGACGTGGGGGGCGCGGCGGCGGCCCCGGGCGGCGGGGCCGGGGGCAGCCGGGAGCTGGAGATGCACACCATCAGCTCCAAGGTGTTCGGGGACATCCTGGACTTCGCCTACACTTCTCGCATCGTGGTTCGCCTGGAGAGCTTCCCCGAGCTCATGACGGCGGCCAAGTTCCTGCTGATGAGGTCGGTGATCGAGATCTGCCAGGAGGTCATCAAACAGTCCAACGTGCAGATCCTGGTGCCCCCGGCCCGGGCGGACATCATGCTCTTTCGCCCCCCTGGGACCTCAGACTTGGGCTTCCCTTTGGACATGACCAACGGGGCGGCCTTGGCAGCCAACAGCAATGGCATCGCAGGCAGCATGCAGCCCGAGGAGGAGGCAGCTCGGGCCGCCGGGGCAGCCATCGCCAGCCAAGCCTCCTTGCCCGTGTTGCCTGGGGTGGACCGCTTGCCCATGGTGGCTGGACCCCTGTCCCCCCAACTGCTGACTTCCCCGTTCCCCAATGTGGCATCCAGTGCCCCTGCCCTGAGTGGCAAGCGAGGCCGGGGCCGCCCAAGGAAGGCCAACCTGCTGGACTCCATGTTCGGGTCTCCGGGGGGCCTGAGGGAGGCAGGCATCCTGCCCTGCGGCCTGTGCGGGAAGGTGTTCACCGATGCCAACCGGCTCCGGCAGCACGAGGCCCAGCACGGTGTCACCAGCCTGCAGCTGGGCTACATCGACCTTCCTCCTCCCAGGCTGGGTGAGAATGGGCTCCCCATCTCGGAGGACCCCGATGGACCCAGAAAGAGGAGCCGGACCAGGAAGCAGGTGGCGTGTGAGATCTGTGGCAAGATCTTCCGTGACGTGTACCATCTCAACCGGCACAAGCTCTCCCACTCGGGGGAGAAGCCCTACTCCTGCCCCGTGTGCGGGCTGAGGTTCAAGAGAAAAGACCGCATGTCCTACCATGTGCGGTCCCACGACGGGTCTGTGGGCAAGCCCTACATCTGCCAGAGCTGCGGGAAAGGCTTCTCCAGGTGAGCAACGGCGCCCTCCCCCCACAGCCTGTTCTGTTTCTGACCAGGGGCGGGGGGGGGGGGGTAGCTCCTTGCCGAGATCGGGGAGCGCGGGGGTCACTGGGCCTTACAGAGGCCCGTCTGGTTTGGGGAGTGCTTGAACGGCCCTACTTTTGAGATGACGCGGCCAAGACGCCGCTCTCTCTTCCCCAGGGAAGTTCGCTGGCTCCGGGCATGCCCTGCCTTCCTCTCTTCCCTGGGGCCCGGTTGGAAGCCGCCCCCCCCCCCCCCCCCCCCCCCCGGATTCCTCAGGCCGCAGCCACCGGGCCTCACCATTCTTCTCCCTGGGCTCCCTTTGTGTTTCCGGCACCAGGCATGGGGCCCCCTCTGGGGGCGGGAGGCTGGGCTCCTCCAGCGACTTTCCCCGCTTGAATGGCTGCCGAGGGAGACGCTGAAACAGGAACAAGTGTATGTCAGGCTCCTTATGCTCCTGTGCCACCACGTCCCCCAGCACCCAGCACAGCACGGGCACGCAGATCAGCGAGCTCCAGCTCTGCCCCTCGCGGGCACTCAGCCTGGCACCCAGAGTCTCATCTTTGATCAGCTCTGATCTGGTGGCCCCTGAGCCTAACGGACCCCACAGGTCCCCTTTATGACCTCAGGACACAGAGGGAGGGGGCAGGGTGATTTTCAGACGCACTTTCCAGCCCTCCCCGACTTGTCTGGGAGTGGAGGGCTGTTTGTCTCTCCTCTGGAGAGAACATCCAGGATAAAAGGCTGGTTTTAACTTGCCTGGATACTAAGGAGACCTTGTGTGTGGGACCCAGGGATGGAGAACTCCCTCAGAGGGGCCCCAGTCAGGAACCAGTCCTACCGGTCAGGCAACCCCTGCCCACCTGCTCTGGCGGGCATCTGGCTCACCAGCCCAGCCGGGGACTTAGGGCTCCATCCCCTGGCCTCTGGGGACTGGATTCCATCTGGGTGGCGTTCACTGGCTGCCACGGCAGGAGAGGCTGGGGGAGGGGAGCCCTGAGTTTCTAAGGGGCTTTAGTCTGGACAATGACTCACCCACACCCCCTCCCGGGAAGGCCGCAGCGAGGCAGCTTGTCTCATTCTCAAGCCACCTCCTCTGGGCCCTGGAAATCATTGCGTTTCTGGGGAGGGGGGGAGGGGGGGAGGCAAGGTCAGAGACAAACACTCACTTCCCTTCCCTCGAGAGAGGCCTGGGCCTGCCGAGCCAGAGCCGGGGGAGGGAGGCTGTCTTTGTCATGCTGGGGTGGGGGAGAGGGAGGGCTCTCCATCAGGGGGTGCGGTCAGGGTTGGGGGGGGGGGCTGGCCAAGAGCATGGCCCCGTTTTTTGAGGTCTGATCCTGAAGTCTGTCTCGGTTCTCTCTCTTCCAGGCCCGATCACTTGAATGGACACATCAAGCAGGTGCACACTTCTGAGCGGCCTCACAAGTGTCAGGTAGGGCTCGGGCCAGGGCAGCGCGGGGCTGGAGGAGGATGCCCGGCCACGGGCCAGCCGGGGCGTGTGCCGGGCCGCCGCTTGGCACACCTCCTCCTCTGTCCCTCCCTCCTCCCTCCGCTCTTCTTTGTTCTCCCCCTCCCGCCGCTCACGTCCCCCCACCCCCACCCCACCCCCGTCCTGGTTGTTGGTCCTGGTGCCCATCCTGGCTCCTGTGTTGCTTAGCCTTCCTGTCCTGGTGCCGGCCAGCTCTGTGGATGGTGGGCCACATGGCACCCGTGCTGCCCTGGGGCACTGGCATCCCGCTGGGCACAGCTTCTGGTTCTCAGCAGGGTGCGGAGGCCACGTGGGGGGGGCTTCCCCTGGTCTGCCAGGCAGCCTGGGCCACGTCCGAGTCCCCCGAGGTCGCCAAGGGGTGGAGAGGGTGGGCGGTCTTCTCTCGTGCACTGGCACCTTGTCGCCCCCCTGCGGACCGGAGGGCAGGCCGGTTTCCTCTCTCGAGCTCTTTGCGTAGCAGTCGGTCGGGAAGGCCGGGCAGGGTCCTCACCCCTGGTTTGTCTGCTTGAATAGTCCCTGGGGGCCCCGTGGCGCCCAGAAACCTGAGCTTCCTCTCTCGGCCTCTGAGCATTCCTGTGTAGATGGACAACACACGCCTCTCTCTTCTCCTTGGTTACCTCCCCTCTGGTGCCAAGTGGCCGCAATCCAAGGGGCAGCCGAGTTGTGGGGTGCTCACTTCAGTTTCTGGGGGTAACCTGCTTCTCTTTATCCCGTTGGTGGCCAGGAGGGGGAGCTCAGGGAGAGCTGCAGGGAGAGCTGCAGGGAGGTAGGCAGGCCAAGGAGGACCCCCCCCCGCCCAGCTCGGATGGAGGCGCTCACGAGGGAGGCGAGGTGGCCTCTCCAGAGGACGCGAACCCGGGCTGGGGCTGTGGGGTCCATCGTTGCCTTCTCTCTGTCTCTGATCTTCTCGTCACAGAGCACAATCTGGCTCTCCCAGGTAGAGAGCTGAGAGCCGCGCAGAGTAGGAGGCGGCCGGAGGGCAGCGGGGCCGAGCCCGGTGGCCTGGGGGGGTAACCTGCACTCTCTGCCCTTTTTCCAGGTGTGGGTTGGGAGCAGCAGCGGCCTGCCGCCCCTGGAATCTCTTCCTAGCGACCTGCCATCATGGGACTTTGCCCAGCCTGCTTTGTGGAGGTCGTCCCATTCGGTTCCTGACACCGCCTTTTCCCTTTCTCTAAAAAAATCCTTCCCGGCCCTCGAAAACCTGGGCCCCGCACACTCCGGCAACGCCCTCTTCTGCCCGGCGCCCCCGGGGTATCTGAGGCAGGGCTGGACCGCCCCCGAGGGCAGCCGGCCCTTTCCCCAGTGGCCTGTGGGCTAGCCGGGCCCCCCAGCGAGGGTTTTGAGTGGAGGGACCGGGAGTGGCGGTTGCTCTGAGACCCTTGCGTGCTTTTGGGAGAGGCCAGCAGAGTGGTCCCCAACCACCATGCCTGGCTCCTCCCAGGGTGACCTGGAGTCTTTCCCAGCTCAGGGACCCCAGATGGGATGGCAAGAAGCTCCCTGGCCCCCCCCCACTCAGGCTTCAGGTACCCCTGGGTGTCCATCCTGGCTAAGCATTCCTAGGAGCTAAGCCACTGGCTTCTGTGCTTCCCCTCCCCCCGGCATGACCTCCCCTAAGGCAGGGGTTTTCTAGAATGGTGCCTGGCCACCCCGCCCCCCACCCTGGGACTGATGCCCCTCCAACCGGGGCGTCCCGCTGCCCTGCTCTCCCCTCCCCCGCAGACAGGCCCTGCGTTCACGCCGGCTGGCGAATTGGGCTTTGTGATTTTGAGGTTTATTAGCAGGTCTGCTCAGGAACTAGACTAACCAGTAGTTTTGTATCGGGTCACCCCAGCATCCGGCTTTGGGGGCTGATGAAGCAGATGTATGTAGTTCCCCCCTCTCGGATCCTGTTGGCGTGCCCTTTAGCCCCCTCGGGCTCCGTGGGGTAACAAGTGATGATAAAAGTTTTAATTCTAACATTTGAGGCTTTGTGTGTTTTGTCCTTGGTTTGTGCCATAACACTGACATCATTGTCCCTGGGTGTCCACGCCCGCTCAGCCAGCCCGCTCACAGACCCGCCGGCCCGCAGCCAGCCTCCTCTAACGGGGGCCCCGCAGGCACAGGCGTGCTGGCTCCCCAGGGCCGGGCTGGCCGGTCAGGTGTGCCTGAGCTTGGTTAACCAGCAGGGGCATCAGTTCTGCATGGACGATATTCTGAAAGCCTCGGAGGTGACGGCAGCTCTGGGAGTGGGTTCCTTGGGCCCCTGGCAAAGCTGGGCATGCACCTCTCAGCCCCTCCTGATGCCACAGAGGACGGAGAAGCCGGTTACCCAGGCTGGTGCCACAGCTTGAGTGAAGAGGCTAGTTGGATGGCAGGGCACGAACCCTCAGGTTGGCAGTGGCACACAAGGCGTCTCCGGGCTGGGCCTGAGTGTCCTTCACTGGCGGCATCTCTGAGTGCAGCGGGCTAGGACAGTGGTCGGCAAACTGCGGCTCGAGAGCCGCTGTTTGCCGCTCTGTTGACTAATGAGTTTGCCGACCACTGGGCTAGGACATTCACCCCTTGGAGCTCAGCCTGCAAGGGAGAGGCCAGAGCAGCTGAGACATCTCCCTTTGCTTCCAGTGGCCCCACTTCTCAGGGGTTAGGGGCCGGCTTGGGCTGGAGGGAGAGCTTGCTAGAAGGAATGGCTAGAGGGACTAAGGGAGCTGACGCCCCCCGGGAAGAAGGGGGCCAGCAAGGCATTGCCCTTAGACTTTCTCTGCGGAAAGGCTGCTTAGGGCACTCCTGAGGCTGGCCAGCTTCCGGGGCCACCCAAGGTCAGGTGTGCGTTCGTTCCTGGTACCCCCCGGGCTCTTTCTGAGCCGCTCCACCCTGGGAAGAAAAGTCTCAGGAAGTCCGGGACAGGCAGAACCTGGCGCGGGGAGGGGTGGAGGCAGAGTGAGCATGTCGGGGCTCAGTGTGGAGTGGCGATGAGCAGAGGTGACCCAAGCTCAGGCTGGCTGGGCTGGGACCTGGCCTCTGTGCTTAGCAATAGCAGGCTGCCCAAGCACGGGCTGTGGGCAGGGCGGCCGGGCCAAGCGCCCCCGGCAATCCGATCACACCCTGCGGCTCGCTCTCGTCCCATCAGGCTCCCTCTCTGTTCTCCCTGTGACCCGGAAGGGAAACGTCTTTCCCTGGAGGTTCTGGGTGACCCCTTCTTTGATTTGTCTCCCCTCAGCCACTGTCCTCTGTCCTGTCTCTCCGGGGTCACGTGACCAGCCTCTTCCTGTCCTGTGGTCTCTGAACTCCTGGCAGGTCTAGACTCAGACTCACCCACTCTCCAGGTCCCCGCAGAAAACTCGGAAGGGTCGGTCGGGTTTTGTCACACAGTGAGTGAGAGTGGTGGTTGTGCTGGTGTGTCATTTTCTCAGCAGCAGGTGAACATTCCGGATGCTGTTTGCCCGGCCGGCCGAAGTGAGCCGTCATTCCCGGAGAGGTCGTCAGTGGGGGATGGCGGGGGAAGCCGGGCCGGTCTGAGCTTTTAATTTTGCCGAGCTAATCCTCCAGGTGGGTAATCCACTTGTGGGTAATTGAGGTTCGGCTGTCCGTTGTCTTGAGCCGGCGTTAAAGGACGGCTCCCAAAAGCAGGCTGGCGGGGGAACAAGGCGTCTCTCTCTCATCCGCCCGGCGGCGTCTCTCCCGGGAACGCGAGACAGATCCTGAATGCGCGCCCTCGGCCGCGTGTTCTCACGCCTGGGCCGCGTGCGGCTCCTCTGAGTTCTGAGGCACAGGCCACCCAGCCTCTCATCGCAGGGGCGGTGGGTGGGGGACGGCTGGCCACGCTGGCCCCTGACTGGGTCCGTCGGCCAGAGCGCCCTCCAGAGGGCGTTTACAGCAGCCCTTGCTCTGGTTCTCGGGCGGCTGGGGGGCGGGGTGGAGACTCGGTCTCTCCCCCCCTCACTCTGGCCCATAACTGGGTCTCTCGGTCCCAGACTGAGGTGGGGCCCACCTGCGGGCATGAGACCAAGCACCCATGATGCTTTCTGAGGCATCCACAGTCCTGCCACCTCTTCCTGTCGGGAGCCCTGGCCACCGAATCCACGGTGTTAAAACGTCCCAGCACCTTTCACTGACCAGAAGCGACTGCTACTGAGCTAGAGATGGCGAGAGCACAGGCTGGGGGGGGGGGGGGGGGGGGCTCATGGCCCAACTGTCCCGTGTCCTCTCGAGGCTTCCGTCTGCCCAGCAGGACATCAGGGAAGACGGACCCCGGGGTAGCCGGCAGGATCTGGAGGGTTTTGTTGTTCAGACCGCTGCTTTCTCTAGTAGCTGAATGTGCTTTGGGCAAATCACTTTCTAAACTCGGCTTCCTCGTTTGTCAAACGAATAAACTCAATATAAATAAATAAATAAATAAAGGCGGTATCTTATTAATATAAATTGTTCTGTTCAGATCTGTAACGTTTACTTAAAAGATAATGACAGAACAGCAAGGCCTGTCCTGGTGCGCACAGACGCCTGGGCTTAGGGTAGCAGCCGTGGTATCTGTGGCCTCCACAGTATCACGTGGGTTTGGCTGTACAATAAGGGGACAGGTAACTGGACTCGTACAGTAGGGAAATAGATAAGTGCATGTGAGGGCTGTTCACTTACCTTAAGGATCCCAGGTTATGCTTCTGTTAAACGGACACAGCAGGAGCAAGCTAACAGGGTAGCAGGTCATCGGTGGGGTAACCTTCGATCTGGAAGGCACTTCCAAGGGGCAGGTTGCTTCCTCTTGCAGTGCTACAACAGTAAACACACACAGAGAAACGGGTCAGACTCGACTGGAACCCCTGAAACACTTGCGTAGAATCCAAATAGCCTGAGAGCCACCAGCCTGAATGCTCCTGAGGGCTGTCCTGACATTCCGTGGCCCCCGAGGCCTGTGCAAGGCCAGCGGAGGGAAGGGTGCTGGGGGGGGAGATCGGGGACTGAGATTGAGTCAGCTTCCAGACACAGGACGTGCCCGGGGCTCGGGCCTGCCCTCCCAGGGTGCTGACCTCCATCACCCGAGTCATTTGGCCCTGGGACTTGGCCGGGAGCTGGCGGTCACAGCACAGCTCCCTGTGGCCGCGCTCTGGGAAGGTGATAACACAGCCCGCCCCGGAAGGCTGCTGTGAGGATGGACCGCGCGAGATAAGTCCCTCTGAGAGGCTAAGCATGGCCTGACCGGTGTGGCTCAGTGGATAGAGCCTCGGCCTGTGGACTGAAAGGTCCCAGGTTCGATTCCGGTCAAGGGCATGTACCTTGGTTGTGGGCACATCTCCAGTGGGGGGGGTGTGCAGGAGGCAGCCGATCGATGTTTCTCTCTCATCCATGTTTCTAACTATCCCTCTCCCTTCCTCTCTGTTAAAAATCAATACAATATATTAAAAAAATAAAAGGCTGAGCATGGTGCCCGCCTGGCACAGAGTGAGTGCCCAGTCAATGCAGGCTAGCATCACCTTCCTCGTTGTTACCAGCACTTCCTCCGCTTAACATTTCACAAATGCCAGCAAAGCTTCTGGCCTGCTTTCTCTGCTCTTTCTCATGTTGGCGGCATTGACGACGTCATTTTATTGGCTGCTTTTTTCAATACAGACTCCCAAGAACATGGGAGTAATGTGTGGGCTTGGTCCTGCCTTTCTTTTTCATTTCCTTGTGGCCAAGGCCGACAGTCACTTTTGAATAAAGTGAATACATTGAGTTCCTTGTAGGAAGCAACTGGGGAAACCCGGGACGGAGGAGAGGAAGACTGGTCTGTTTATATGCCAGTAACAGCTCTTGTGCCAACTCCCGTACCGTCAGTGCAACTGCTGTCCATGCTGACTGTTTACAAACGAACAAACGCCTCATCTTCACTTTGTGGGGGGAGCATAGGGTGCCGTGCTGTGTAGTCATGGGCACTGGGAATTCCAGCTCCAGTGTCCGTCCCGTGTGGGAAATCAGCAGCGAGCTGGCCTGTTGCGGGGAGAGAGCCAGCCTGGGCCGTGTTCCGAGCCGGGCGCCGAATGCCAGCTTCCCCCTCACCCCGTTCTCCTTTCTGCCCTCAGACCTGCAACGCTTCCTTTGCCACCCGAGACCGGCTGCGCTCCCACCTGGCCTGTCACGAGGACAAAGTGCCCTGCCAGGTGTGCGGGAAGTACCTGCGCGCGGCGTACATGGCGGACCACCTGAAGAAGCACAGCGAGGGGCCCAGCAACTTCTGCAGCATCTGTAACCGAGGTAATCTCCCCGCGGTCCCCTCACTCCCCCCCCGGAGGGGCCTGAGCCCGTGTGGGCGGCTGGGGGCTCCGGACCACCCTGCCTCGGGCTCCATTCTGCACACGGCCGGCCTTCCCCTGCCCCTGAACGACAAACGCGGTCCTCGCCCGGCTAGCCGCTTGCCACCCCTTCCGTCCCGAGAGACTTGGGGTGTTTGGAATGGGAGTTCCCGAGAGACCGGCAGGTGGGAACAGGAAGGGGATTGTTCCCAAGCGGGGCCCGGAACAGCTGCCGCTCAGGTGGCAGGATGGATGCACTTGGAGAGGCCACTGAGGCACTGGTGTTGGCGAGAGAGGCGTCAGACCCCGCCGGGTGGGGAGCGTTGCCGGCTGGTTCGCTGGCACGTGGAATCGAGCAGCCAGGGAAGGAGGCTGAGCTGGCGATGGGCAGGGTCAGGGAAGAAACTGGATGTAGCACGAATGGTCAGGAGAAAGCCCAAACCCAGGCAGATGGCGGCCTTGACGAGAAAGGAGAGTGGAAGGCGATCGGTCTGAGCAGGGGAGCGCGCTTGCTGCTGAGGTTGGCCTAGGTGGCTCCGGCTCCGGCCCGGGTGTTGTGTCGGGTGAAGTCAGGCCTGTCCTGGATCTGAGCTTCCGCCAGGGCTTGGCAGCTGTTGGAAGGGCCGAGGCGTGCGTTTGCACGCACAGTCAGAGGAGGAGGCTGGCGCGTCTCTGCTGAAGGAGGTCGGGCAGCCGTCGGCAGCGGGCGTGAGGATGCTCTGCAGGTGTGCTTGCTCTGGCCAGGTGTGGACTGCTGCGGGGTCCTGTTTCCCCCCCGGGACGCCCTGGTCCCAGTGCTTTCGGTGTGGCTTAGCGGATTGAATGCTGAACCAGGAATCAGGGGGCCTTCAGGTTTAATCCCAGCCGCTTCCACCTCACCCTACTGTGTGTGTGACCTCCAGCTTTCCCTGCCCTCCTCTGAACGTCAGTTTCTTCATCTCTTAAACGAGGTTAAGGACACCCCCCCGCTTGCCCCCCTCACAGGGCTGTGGTGACGATCCCGGCGCACGGAGTAGGTGGGAGTTAACTGAACCCACAAGGTGCTGCCCACGGGAGACCCCATTCTCACGCTTTGTAACTGCTAGGAAAGATACGCCGACACCCCCCCGACACCCCGGCGGGGACAAAGAGAGAGACAACTCCGGTGCCTGTGCGGTCTCCGTGCGCCCCGCTGAGCAGGAGGTGTTCCTGCTGCCCCTCCCTGACGCTGCACACGTGGGGTTTGCCCGAAGGCCACTGGGTGTCACTGTCTGCATCACCAGGAACCCCGCTGGGGAAGCAGGGAGGCAAAAGCCGCTGAAGCACCTGTCCTGTGTTCTGACGTGTCCACGGAGCCCTTCTGGCAGGAAGTTCCCTAGCAGGCGGCGGGGTTGTGCGCACAGGGAGTTACCGGGGTGTAGCTGACCATCTTGACCGTGGCTGCCCCCCCCCCCCCCCCCAGACCAAGTTTGCTGTCTCGTTTCATCCGAACCAATGGCTCTAAACCTGCCGCAACACACCCTCCTCTGGCCTCCTGTCAAGTTTTCAAGGTCGCAGTTCTCAGCCTGAGAACTGGGGTCAGAGCCCAGAAGCAGGAACCAGTGAGCGTGGAGAAAGACGCTAACGGGGAAACCCAGGAAGCCCAGCCCGATTGCAGGGCCGGGGAGGGGCCGAGGACCGGTGGGAGACCCGGGGCCACAGCCCCTGGGGGCTCAGCTCCCGAGGAAAGAGGAGCTGAGAGCAGCGGGGGACAGCAGGGCAAGTGGGCCCAGTTACAAGACAGCCGACCACTACTGTGCCACGGGAGTTGTTTTGCCTGGGGCCGGCAGAGGCCGGGCCGCAGCCCGCAGGCTACACGGCTGGGATGGAGACCGCGGGAGAGGAAAAGCCAGAGGAAAAGCCGAGGCCGCCTTATCTCAGGGAAGACAAGAAGACATCTGGATCATAAGCTAAACAGCCTCGGGCCTGAGTCGGCAGGAAGTCCCATTCTTCTAAGAAGATAAAAGAGGGCTCTGGTCCAAGCTACCCTGGCTACTCCGAAGGAAGAGAAGGTGATTTCACTTTTTATTGGCAGAGAAGGAGCAGGGTTCTGTTTCTGGACTCATTTCTTGGGCAGAAAGAGGCTCCAACTGGAAAAAAGGGAAAGAACACCAAAGAGGAAGGCAGTTTTTCCAGGAAGAAAATGACACTCAAGACATCAAGGCACTGGAAATCAGAACGCAGACAGCTCTGGGTCATCCTTTGCCCCTGTCCCCACCTGCCACCGAGGCTATGAATTCAGGGAGGAGCTGAACCAATAAATGGATGTTTTTAACTCTGCAAGGGTTTGAGCAAAGGCTAACGCCAGCCAGCTGCTCAAGATGGTTGAGGTCGGATAAAATGAATTTCAAATGCCCTCTGATATCCTTCAATTCCAACAAGTTTTTGATTCCAGAGAGAGGAAAGGGGGAGGAGGGAAGACACATCAGTTGGTTGCCTCCCACATGCATCCTGACCAGGAATCGAACCCGAAACCCTTGGTGCACGGGACAGTGCTCTCACTCACTGCACCACACCTGCCAGTCTTAGGCAGTCAACGTAACTACTTACGCATCTGCCATGTTCAGTCTTGGCCTGTGGAGGGTGGGAAAGATTAGAGGCAGCTGGCTGCTCTAGGCCGCACCGGAGACAGAAGACCTGGCCTTTGTCCTACAGACAGATCAAGATGCGGGTCAGACCTTCCGGAGAGGAAGATAATTTGTAGTGGGAAGATGGTGAGAAGAGTTTGGTCCTTCATTTTCAGGTTGAGGCCATCAGTTAAGTTGATCGGTGGGAGGGAGAAAAGGATCCAGTAGGTCCCCATAGTTTTCTACCTTCCCTTTAAGATTTCTGTAGCGGGGTCTTTGTGTATATGCGTGTGTACTCATGTGAGGAAGAGGGGGTGCTCGCCGAGAGTGTGCCTCTGGCAGAGACAACATCTGGTCTCCCACATCACAGCTTACACGGCAGAGGAAGGCTTCTTTCCAGAGGTGGGCGTACAAGTTGTTACCAAGGCCAGTCTTGGGGCGCAGACAGCCTGCCATTCTCTGATTCTCTGAGCTGACACACACCAACCAGCGCCCCCCTCTGGCACCAGGGTTTAGACAAGGAGAAAGCAGTCCCCCGACCCCTGCGTGGATGTGAAACTTGCAAAGAAAGGATGTGCTTCTGGATGCGAAATGCAGCGCAACGGACGGGAAAATGCAATGGAGGAGCACAGTAGCCCTTTGGCAGTCAAGTCTTCATCTCTAGGACTCGAGGGAGGGCGGCTTGTCGGTTCCAGCGGAGTCGCGTGTGTGCTCCGCATCTCCATCCTTCTGGGGCCTGGATCGAGCCGCCCTGTTGGTTCTTGGTTAATCAGTGGTGAATGGGCAGGTGAGTTCAGAATTCCAACGAAATGTTTCTGACTTACAAGATGTTTACTTCTCAGAAACTCGGCTTCTCTTTTCGCCCAACAGTTAGTTGGCTGCTGAGTTGCTCTGTGTTTAAATGCTGGGCTTCACGTGGCAGCTGTGGATGCACTCCTCCCACCCCGCCATGTGGCTCTGCTATAGATAGCACTGCCTGCTGCGAGTCACGTGGCGAGGACCCAGCCATGTGTTACTCAGCCTGGCTTTCAGGAAAAAGCAAGTTTTCACTGAGCATCTGCTGGGTTCCCCTGGTCTGTAGCTCTTCTCAGAGAGAGTAACTATACTAATTCCTGGTGCCCTTCCCCTCCCACTCCCTCCCCCCCTTTATTGCCATGGACCAGCTCGGGGACCCCACACCCCTGCGGAGGCCTCAGCAGGGATTAAGAAACAAAGAAGAAAAATTTCCCTTCTAAAGTGGAGTCATCAGAAAGTCCCTGGTGTCTGTGCTGGTTGTTGGGGCCACAGCACCGAGTAGGGAGCTGAGATCCTCTTTCCCATGAGCCTCAGGGACTCATTCCTGACTGCACCTTCCTCTTAGGAATGTTCGTAAGATAAGCCGGTCTGTACCTGGCCCCAGGCAGAGCGCCCTCTCACAGCACGGGATAGCCCGCTCTGCCAGGCAGGACAAGACACCAGCCTCTGACTCCCCCATTTCCTCCAGAACCACCAAGCACTATCGTCAGGGGAGTGTTTGTTAAATAAGCTTCCCTCCGGTCAGCCCCTGTCTTTCAACGGCCCCCGTTCCACTGGAACGGCTTAGGAGACAAGTTCTAGAGGTAAAGGAAGGCCCCCTTGGAGCTTGGGAGTGAGGAAGCTCAGGATAACTTACTACCGTTCCAAAGGCCGTGCCAAGTCAGACTTTTTAAAACGAGTCTTGTGCACAGACTGCCCAGTGCTCTCCAGCCTCTGGCCTGTGAGTTGTGGACCCCGTTGTTACCCTGCAGCCTCATGCTGAAAAGCTTCGCTTCCTGCTGAAGGCACTTGCTGATTCTGGGCCACGAATGGGGTGCGATGACACAGCTTCTTCCTGTGACACCCAAGCCGAAACCCTTTGACGGGCCCACCTGGTCCCATATCCGCAGACTTGTGGGTGGGGCGGAAGCTGGGCCAAGACCTGCTCTTCCCAGCCTGAGAGGTGACACAGCTCACGCTGACCGGAGCGTCTGGGTTGGGCTGGAGTGGCCCCAAGATGGCTGGACTGTCCCTTCCCCCAAATAAAGGCGAAGATCATCCCTGTTTTTTCTTAAACGAGCCCGATGGATGCTCCAGAACGGAACCAAAAGACCACCGTGGATCAGAGATGACTATACTCTTTAACGTGACGTCCTCTTTTTCTTTTCTTCAAAAAGTCTAAGCTCTTCCTAAGTCCGGTTACTCTGAAGGTGCAAACGTAGCAGCTAGAACGTGTCCTGAGGAACAGAAGCAGGGCTGCTCCTGGAGGCATCCCTCTGGGGTTTCACCTCGCCTCCATCCGATCGGTGGTGCCGTTGACCAGTGTTAGCGCGCGTTCTGCCGGCTGGCGGCCCGGGAGCCCGGATGCTTTTCCGTCTCCTTTTCTAGCTGTGGTCCCTGCAGCTGACCTGGGGCTGT
Organism: Antrozous pallidus; assembly: GCA_027563665.1. NCBI lineage: Eukaryota > Metazoa > Chordata > Mammalia > Chiroptera > Vespertilionidae > Antrozous > Antrozous pallidus. The sequence continues at coordinate 2,970,470 of CM050528.1, forward strand.
GGGACCACGCAGACCACTCCTTACTGAGTTGCCAAGCAAGCCTAGAGGCGTCTGGCCTTTGACCTGACATCCATCCGTCCAGGCAGCTGGCCTGGGCCCTCGACCGCGGCCTGGCAGAGTGGGCTCTGCAGAGGAACCGATTCGAGGACAGTGCCATCCTTCGCCCCGAGCCAGGGGGCTCCCGTGGTTGCAGCTGGTTTTGAGCCAAGGAGGGCCCCTTGTAGGTGCAGCCGGCCTGGGAACGCTAGCCAGAGCGGCCAGAGGAGAGGCGTGGGGGACGCAGAGAGGTGTCTCGGTGCTGGCCGCGGGATCTCATCTCCTTTTGTCTTGTTTAGGTTTCTCCTCTGCCTCCTACTTAAAGGTCCATGTTAAAACCCACCACGGTGTTCCCCTTCCCCAGGTCTCCAGGCACCAGGAGCCCATCCCGAATGGGGGAGCAGCGTTCCACTGCGCCAGGACCTATGGCAACAAAGGCAAGCGACCCCTTGCTCTGCACTTTGCTTCTCTGCGCAGACTGTGTTGTGGGGGCGCTGGGCCGGGGGTGGGGGGCGGGGGGCGGGGAGGCTGCCGGCTTGCTGGCCGCCCCGAGGAGGCTCAGCGATCTGAGTGGCAGTGGCCTCCAGGACAGAGTCGCAGTGGGTGTCTCTCTCCAGGGCAGAGAGTGAGGCTTGAGGACCTTGCCATGTGATCCAGCCCCCGCCTCCTCTTCCCCAGCCCCCCTCCCCTGCTCCTGGCCAGCCCCTGCTGTCCCGGAGCGCTGCCACCTGTCCCCGCCCAGGGCAGGAGGAGGAGCCCTGCATGACGAGGCTTGTCTGTCGCCTGTGGCCCTGGAAGGGTGGTGTGGAGCTGTAGCTGAATGCTTTCTCCTTGGGTCCTGCTGGGCAGGGGGAGCCCCGGGCTGGCTCCCCCCTTCATAGGTGCGAATGGTTGCTGGGAGCGCCCTTTCCAGAGGGCCTCTGGCTGTGTCTGCGAGGTGCATGGCGATAACGGAACTACTGACTGGCCTCAGACTCCGAGTTGGTTTGCTTGGTTTGCGTAGAGCTCCCCGAACCCCACCTTCACTCGTTGACTCAGGTCGTTTTGCGGTATTTTTAAGCTGTGGTTGCGTTGGGGGTAATGCCAGGGGCTTGGTGGACGGCAGAGATGGCATGCTCCACGCTCCCATCACAGACCTCCCTTCCCGGCATGGCTCTCCGAACCCAGGCAGGCAGGAAGCTGCTGGTCGGTGGAGGGCTCCATGGTGGGCCGGCTAGGCAGAGCAGTGAGGGCCGTCTGGCCGTCCAGCTTGTCCTGGGCTCTGTGCGGGCCCGACCTGCCGGCTCAGTTGTTCAGAGTTGCTCTCAATCTGTGCTTTGGCCACTTGGCCCGGGAGAGGTTTTGGCAGAAGGCAGGCGGCGAGGGCAGGCTTGTGTTGGCAGCGCTGGGAAAAGGACTGGCTTCTGTGTCCACCGTCTTGGTGTCTGCTGGCTCGGGGATCCCCGGCTCTGGTTCCGCCTTGCTAGGGTGCAGCTAGTCCGGTGCAGAGGTGAGGCAGGCCACCGACATCACCAGGACAGCCGTCTTACCTTCAGAGGCACCCGAGACAGGGCCTAGGAGTTGGGGGTCTTTGAGTTGTTCTGGGGAGAAGCAGTGGAGGTCCCCTCTCTGAACCCCTTCCTTGGAGCAGGCTGAGAGGAGGATGAGCGATACGCACGCACGCACGCACCTGCATGAAGAGTCCTCAGCGAGGGAGGCTGGCAGCCCCCCGGGCCCTGCTGGCTCCCCCCGTAGGCGGGCAGACTCCCAGGCTGACCAGCCGGACCTCGGTGGGTTCTGCCGGGACCGCGGACGGCTGCCGGCCGCCCTCCACAGGCCTGTGAGCTGGTCCCTCCCAGCCCCTCCAGGGGGGCCCTCCCGGAGCCTGGCCTCACGTCGGCCCTGTGTTCTGTTTTCTTCTAGAAGGCCAGAAGTGCTCGCATCAGGATCCGATTGAGAGCTCCGACTCCTACGGCGACCTCTCGGACGCCAGCGACCTGAAGACGCCGGAGAAGCACAACACCAACGGCTCTTTCTCCTGCGACATGGCGGCCCCCAAAGCCAAACCCGAGTCCGACGGGGAGAAGAAGTACCCCTGCCCCGAGTGCGGGAGCTTCTTCCGCTCCAAGTCCTACTTGAACAAACACATCCAGAAGGTGCACGTGCGGGCCCTCGGGGGCCCCATGGGGGACCTGGGCCCCGCGCTCGGCTCACCTTTCTCTCCGCAGCAGAACATGTCTCTCCTCGAGTCCTTCGGGTTTCAGATCGTGCAGTCGGCGTTTGCCTCGTCGTTAGTCGACCCCGAGGTTGACCAGCAGCCCATGGGGCCGGAGGGGAAGTGAGGCAGAGGCTGCGTCCCTGTGGGAACGGCCGTGCGGGGACTGCTGGGAAACGCTGTGAATGCGGAGGAAAATGATGTCATTGGGTTCTGTAGCTGAGAGACTTTTATTCGTTTTTAACACCCCCCCACCCCCACCTTATTATCCCCTCCCTCTCCACCACCCGTCCCCCCTGTGGTCTTTAGCTAGATCCCCATCTGATGCTCTGCAGGCACATCTGTGAGGCCCAGGATGGGGCAAGGGCAGGAAACACTACATGGGCCTTCAGGGCCTTTAAGGCAACATGGATTCCAATCTCTCTCCAGTGAGCAGGAGCTGGAATTCCTGGTGCTCAGTTCTTAGTGACCCCACCCCCACCCCCCACAATCCAAACCCACACCTGACGGCATTCTGGGATCTCGGTGATTCTGGTCCCCTCCCACTTCTCTAACCCCTCACTCCCCCATCTCCTATCCCTTACGAGAAAACACAGTAGGGTCTCCACCCACATATACAACTCTGATGCCCCGCTGTCTTTTAAGGAAGCTGGAAGCCTACAGCACCCCACGGACCAGGGGTAGAGTGTCCTCCAAGATCCCCCTGAGCTTGACCCTTGACCTGGAGGGCCCCAGAATTTTCTGAGCTCTGCTTGGGCGTCTAGCATTTTTGCTTCTAGGACAAGCTGAGCTGTTGAGGACACTCCCAACCCCCAAATTCCAGTTCTTACGTGATTTTAACCATTCAACTTGCTGTTGGGTTTTAATTCTCTAATTATTATTATTATTGTTATTATTTTTTAGGACCAGTTGTAGTGAATTGCTACTGAAAGCTATCCCAGGTGATCCAGAGCTCTTTGTAAACCGCAGTCACAGGTTAGGGTTAGTATTAAACTTTGTTTAGATGTACCATAATTAACTTGGCTAGTTGATTGTTTGGAGTCTATGGAAGAAATAGTTTTATGCAAAATTTTAAAAATGCCCAGTCTGGTCAGGGAGGTAGGGGGTTTAGTGCTATCGGGAGCCAGGGAAGACAGGAGAGCTGGCAGGCGGGGACATTGTGTACCTCAGTTGTGTCACATGTGAGCAAGCCCAGGTTGACCTCGTGATGTGAATTGATCTGATCAGACTGTATTAAAAACCTTAGTACATTACTTTCCCTGCTCCCCGAGTCTGGTTTTTTAGCTGTGAGGGTCTTTGGGACCCAGAGGGTGGGCAATCCACACCCCTGCACCTGGGGGGGGGGATCCCAAGAAACCTGTCTTTTTCTTCATTGCACCGGTTGCACTGGGACTGACAGGTAACGGTTCCCACTGAGGCTGGAGTTGCCAGCATTCACCCATTAGTTCCACACTAGCCCCTGTTGTCTTCACTGCTGTGTGTCATGCCAGCCTCAGACCCCGGGGGCATGGGGGTGAAGGGACCCCCTGGTGGAGCTCAGTGGGAGACAGTTAACAAGGGAGCAGATTGAATTTAGTTCAGATAACCAGTCCAGGGAGAATAAGTGGGCAGGGTAGGAAGGTGTGAGGTAGGGGGCGGGACTCTGGGAGAGAAGATCCGGAGTTAGCCCTAGCCGGTTTGGCTCGGTGGATAGAGCGTTAGCCTGTAGGCTTTGAAGGGTCCCGGGTTCGATTCTGGTCAAGGGCATGTACTTAGGATGCGGGCTTAACCGTTGGCTCTGGCAGGTGCATATGCTGGAGGCAACCAATCAATGCGTCTCTCTCACATCAGTGTTTCTACATGTCTCTCCCCCTACCTCCCACTCTAAAAATCAGTGGGAAAATATCCTGGGATAAGGATTAACGACAATAAACGACTGTGACACACACACACACACACACACACATCTGGAGTTAGAGGGCACTGGCTGGGACCTGTGGAGGGACAAGGTGTAGCCTGAAAATCCTCATGGCCAAGGGGCTCTAAGAAGCTTAGCAACTTGAGTCCCGTCCCCCCAGCCTGCGTTGTCTGTGGGGTAAGTAAAAGGCTGCTGCGGCTCAGTAGTGAACGCACAAAGAGAAGGGGGGAGAACAGCAAACAAGAGGCAAGGAGTGAGCACAGTGGGGAGTTCACAGGAGCAGGAATCAGTGGGACCAGGCTGACTGACGGCAGTCCGGTACCTTGAGAAGCCTCAGGCAAGAGGGAAACCCCTAAACGAATAAAAACAGCATTGAACCCCCAAACGAGGAGGAAAAGGAGAAAAACAGGCCGGGAGGAACAAACAAAGCCCGAGATGGCTTGGATTCGCGTGCACATCAGTAATCACGTTGTTCTGGTTTGAGGGCACACCCAGAACTGGCTTTTTTTTTTAAACCTTCTAAACCGCCCACGTGAAATCTTGGGTGAACTGCTGGGCTGCGGCCTGTGTGGGATGGAGGCCTGGGCCGTTTGGTGTGAGCACTGGAGAGAAGAGCCGCTCCGGAGAGCTGAGACGCTGTGGATGGGTGGCTCTGTGGCCACCACAGCCTCTGCCAGCGGTCACACTGCAGAGAACCTGGCCTTGAACCAGCGGCCTGAGACATGCGAGGCCCTGCTCCCCACCCGAGCCCCGGTTGTGCCTGTGAACAGCGGCAGGAGTGGCACAACCAAGCAAGCAGCAGCTGCTGCCGCCAAAATGCTCATCGGGAGGCCTGAGCAGCAAGCGGGGGGTGTCCCTGCTTGCCCCAAGCACCCCCAGTTTCTGCACCTCCATATGCCATGCCCTTCAGACCATGGGGTGGGGGGGAGAAGCTGTGCAGGACATGGGTACACAGAGGTGGAATGGCTTCTCTTGCCACGGTCCAGGGCAGAGAACCTGAGCTTTGGCTGTCCAGCTCCACCAACTGGTCACTGCCAACCCCGGGCAAATTTCTGAGCCTGTCACCTCATCAGTGAAAGGGGCTGTGAGGACGGAGGGAGACATCACACGAGCTGCCCTTCTCTGTGCCCGATGCTCAGCGTGACACGCGGGGTTGGTTCTCTTACTGCCCCCCTCCTGCAGGCGGCAAACGGGAAACAGGCTCAGACGCCCTAACCGACGACCGGTGTGGCTCAGCGGACGGAGCCTCGGCCTGTGGACTGGGGGGGTCCCAGGTTCGATTCCGGTCAAGGGCACGGACCTTCACTGCGGGCACATGCCCAGTGGGAGGTGTGCAGGAGGCGGCTGATCAATGTTTCTCTCTCATCCATGTTTCTAACTCTCTATCCCTCTCCCTTCCCCTCTGTAAAAAAAAAAAAATCAATAAATATATTTAAGAAAGAAAACAGGCTCAGAGAGGTGAGAGGCACCCTCCCCACCCCAGGTCACAGAGTAAGTGACAGCCAGAATTTAAACGCAGGCTGTTCTCCGACCTTGATGCCCAAGCCCTCAGCAACGGATCGTGCCTTAAGACACATGTAAGTGCCCAGTAAAGGCTTGCCACGGAGGAGGCTCTGGTTGCCCTGCAGGCCCCCAGGATGAAGGCCTGGCAGTGTGGCCGAAAGTGACCACCGAGGAGGTCGGGCTCAGTGCCAGAGGGAGCGTCCAGAGACCGAGTGTGAGTAAGCATGTTCTTCATACTCGGGACTGCCTGGGGGTGATCTGCACCCCATCCCAAGCCTCACTGGACCCCACTGCATGAAGGTGTGCCAGGCCAGCAGCAGCCTGTTTATATATATATATATTTTTTTAATTGATTTTTTACAGAGAGGAAGGGAAAAGGATAGAGAGTTAGAAACACCGATGGGAGAGAAACATCCATCAGCTGCCTCCTGTACAGCCCCTACTGGGGATGTGCCCGCAACCAACGTACATGCCCTTGGCCGGAATCGAACCTGGGACCTTTCAGTCCGCAGGCCGACGCTCTATCCACTGAGCCGCACCGGTGAGGGCAGCAGCCTGTTTTCTAGGCACCGCCAGGCAGAGCTCTCACGCCTAGGAGCCAGTCCAACTGTAGTTTCTGGACTCGGCTCCTCCCACTCAGTGTGTACCAGCCGTTCCCAGCGCCTCTCTTTCCCCAGGGAACACCCTCCACCCGGAGCCTCCTCGTTTTTTTTTTTAATCCTCACCCAAGATACTTTTCCATTTTCAGAGGAGGAGGGAGGGGCGGCTAGAGAAACACGGATGAGAGAGAGAGACATCGATTGGTTGCCTCTTGCATGCACCCCGACCAGGGCTGGGAGTCTGCAACCAAGGTCCATGCCCTTGGCCCAGAATCACACCCGGGACCGTTCAGGCCCCAGGTCGACGCTCTATCCACTGAGCCACACTGGCGATGGCTGGAGGCTCTTTCTTAACAGTCTGTGCTTCTGAGTCTTACTCTGTCCACGACCTCTGCCTGCCTCGCACTGCTTCTGCCCCGCCCTGGCCATCCTCGCTGTGCCCTGGTTCCTGGTGGTCTCTGGAGACAGTGCCGGGGGGCAGATCCCAGAACCCCGCCCCCCTTCTGACCGGGTGCTTCTGCGTCTGCTCGTGCGGAAAACAAGGATGACAGTTCTCAGTCACATGGCTGCTGTGAGGATTAGGTGGACTCATACCTGTAAAGCACATTGGGAAACACTCAAAAAGCTCCCTTTTCATTCACCTCCTCCCCCAGACTACGCTCATAAAAATGAATGACAGCAGGGAGAAGCGAACTTCTTTCGTCAAGAGCCAGAAGGTGGACGCGTTCAGCTTTGTGAGCCATATGGTCTCTGTCACAGCTACTCCGCTCCGCCGCCGAGCAGCCAGGCACAGACAATCCATTCACAAGCGCTGGGCATGGCTGTGGCCCCATAAACCGTCACTGATGGGCCCTGCGACTGAATTCCATGTAATGTTCACGTGTTAGCACATTCTCTTCTTTTGAGGTCCCCAGCCGTTACAAAGTGTAGAAAGCATTCTTAGCTCAGAGGCTGGGCCGCAGTTTGCCGGCCGCTGCACAGGACCCGCTCCCCTTCCCGGTGTCAGATCTTGGATGTCGCCCTGTTGGAATCCTTTTCACGTCCCGCGTGGTTCAGGGTTCCGGTTCAGGGTTCGGGTTCTGGAGAAGGCCGCACGCAAACGGACAAAGACTCAGAAAAGCATTAATTTGGAAAAATGGGGGGCCAGGCGGCAGCCCATCTCTAGTGGAAGGACTACTCTTTGCCTTGGCCTTGCCATTCCTTTTATTTAGGTTCCGGGAATACACCCATTGGCCTTAGGCAGGAAATAAGCCGATTATCTTGTCAGGAAGGATTTACACGGTTACCTGGTGGGGAAACTGCCCTTGGCACCCTTATCTCCATTAGATAGGGAGTGGTTGGCTCTGACCTTTCCGAGCTTCAAGGCTGACTAAGCCTTTCGGGTTCCTTGTCCACGCCTTTCTGTTGTTGAGGTGATGGCTGGTTCCCGGCATCGCCCAGACTCAAGTCCCAGCCAGCCGCGGGCTCCCCGTCCACCTGTGAGACATTAACCCGACACCCGGGGCTCGTGATTCTCCGTCTGCCAATCAAGCCGTTGATCCACGTGGAACGCGATGCCACGTCCCCCAACCAAGATCGCCCTAAGGGACGCCAGAGTCCGCACAAAGATGGGCCCGATGTGCTCAGAATAAGAACTGCCTACCCCATTCGCCCTCCTTTTGGGGCAGGGGCAGGGCAGAGGGCAGAAGGTGGGCAGGGAGCCGGCAGAAGACAGTCGTGGAGGAGACGGCGAATGAGGTCGGGTACGGAGTCCTGCTGTTGTCCACGAGGTTCTCGGGCCGCTTAGCTCCCTGTGCTTTCAGGCTCTCGTGAAAGGCTGTGCTTGGAGGCACCGGGGATAAGCAGAGGGTGACGTTTTCGGCGGTGAAAGCAGAATTTCACAGTCTCTCGCAGGAGTAAACAGTCATGTCCTCTTCCGTTGAGTGACAGTGTTCCCAAGTGCAGCAGATCCCTCTAAGCCCCTGGAGGCGGCGGCTGGTGACTCCCCAGTTTACATAATCCAGACCTGGCCGCGGGGCCTCCAGGCCTCACGCAGCACATCTCCCCCATCTCCCACGCCACCTGCCCGCCCTCCTCTGGCCCTGTCCAGGAGTGGGGGGCGCCTCTTACACGCTGTGGAGGGGTTCTCACCGGGGGAGGAAGAGACCGAGGCGGGCAGAGTACTCAATGTCTGGATCTGCATCTCTTGGTAAACTGCTATGAAAGGAGATGCCAGATGTTTACCTAACCAAACAAGTTTCTGCCGAGGACCAGGCGTGCGGGGGTGGGCGCCTCTGAGCGCAGCCGCTTTGTGTCCCGGGGACGCCCCTCAGGGAGCGCCGCTGCCTGCCTAACCGCCGCTCTGGCAGCGCCAGCCCTCACCAGGCTGCGAGCAGAGCTGGGGCGGCCCTGGGAAGAAAACTGCGTGACTACTGACATCGGCGTCCCTCCTTCTAGCACCGTGGTCGGCAAACTGCGGCTCGCGAGCCACATGCGGCTCTTTGGCCCCCACCCCCGAGTGTGGCTCTTTCATAAGATACCGCGGCCGGGGCGAGTCTATGTTGAAGAAGTGGCGTTAGAAGAAGTTCAAAAATTCTGGCTCTGAAAAGAAATTTCAGTCCTCGTGCTGTTGCTATTTGCCTCTGTTGACTAATGAGTTTGCTGACCGCTCTTCTAGGGCATTTCTTTTCTGAGTTAGGATCTGCGCCCCGGGCCTGCTGAAAGCTTCGGGGTCTGTGTTACGGGCCACAAACTCCATGGGGGGGGGGGGGGCCCTAGGTTAGCTGTTTTTAAAGCTTTTCTACGGATGATGATAAACGATTTGCTTATTCATGTGGTTTCCTCTGCCTACAAAGTACTTGCCTTTTGTTTATCTGAGGAATTCTTAAGCCCAGCTCAGATGGCCCCTCACCTGCACAGCTTGCCTGCCCCCGGAGGGAGACAGCTTGCGTTTGTTCCGTCACCACCAGGTGTCACACCCGTGCCAGGCCCTGCTGTTCCTCAGGGCCTGTGAGGCAGTCACTGCTTTGTCTTCCCTGTCGCTCACCGAGCTCAAGTCACTGCCAGGCCACATAGCTGTGACGTGGCAGAACCAAGACATGAATCCTGACCTGTCTGACCATGGGGCCCACGGCCCCATCCCTGTGTTTTCCTCTGTGCCGGCTCCCTGTTCCACACATATTCCTCCCTTCCCATCATCCTTTTAAAAATACATGTATTTTATTGATTTTTCACAGAGAGGAAGGGAGAGGGATAGAGAGTTAGAAACATCGATGAGAGAGAAACATCGATCAGCTGCCTCCTGCACACCCCCCACCAGGGATGTGCCCGCAACCAGGGTACATGCCCTTGACCAGAACCGAACCCGGGACCCTTCAGTCCACAGGCTGACGCTCTATCCACTGAGCCAAACCGGCTTCGGCCCATCATCTTTTTTATGGATCTCCCCATAGGAGACCAGGTTTCCTTGCAAAGGTAATTCATCTCTGTATTCCCAATACGTAGAACAGTGTTTAACACTGAGCAACCACTAATTCATTCAGCAGGTATTCTGGACGCGTACCGTGTGCTGAGAGACTTAATTCCTCAAAGAGCTTAAGCATACAGAGTAGTACAGGACATGGGACATACACATACACAAATATCTGCACCACCAGAGAGAAAATGACATGACAGGGGAAGGGAAATAAACGCGCTGATGATCTGGAGAAGGAGGAGATGCTGGCCAGGTCTGAGAAGGTGGTGGCATCAGAGAAGGACCTCAGAGCATACTTAGGACTTGGACATAGAGGGCCAGGTGTTGGGGAAGCAGGATGGCTCAGAGAAGGGAAGATATGGGCAAACTTGCCCTTGAAATCCAAACACCAGCTGATGGTCCAAATGACAAGTCCCTTCAGGTCACCGAGGAAGAAAAGGGCCATTTCAGAGTGTGTAGGAGCCGCTGGGACTAGTCAGCCAGCAATCAGAGTGTGAAGAAGGGCTGGTCAGGCAGACCACGAGGCTCAGGTGGGCGACAGCCAGTGTCGGGGCCAGTTTGAACGAACAAAGACAATCACCTAAGAGAAATTTTGCAGCCAGCTCTTAAAATAACAAATATCATTCTAATGATGACCATCACTATGCCATTTATTGATCAACTGCCTCCTGCACACCCCACTCTGGGGATCAAGCCCCCAACCCAGACATGTGCCCTGAGCGGGAATCGAACTGTGACCTCCTGGCATTTAAGATCTGTTTTAAATGTTTACACAAATAAAAACATTCATTTTACAAATGTTCGTATCTGTCTGCCGAGGAACGCAGTTGGTTAGAGTGTTGCCCTGATACACCAAGGTTTTGGGCTCAATCCCCATTCGGGGCATGTATAAGTATCAGCCAGTGAGTGAACCAACAGCCTGATGTTTCTCTCTCCCTTCCTCTGTCTCCAAAATCAGTAATAAAAAAAGGCGAAAAAATGTTCCTCTCAAGCTTCCCCTCAAAGCTCCTGCTCTGCCCGCTCCCAGGGAAGCCGGACCTGGCCGTGGCCATGAAGGTTTGAGTGGAGAGTGGGAGAACGTGGCCTGTCCTCCACCCCGTCCGCACCCCTTCCTCTCTGCGGACGCAGTTCCTCCTACCTGACAGCCTTGGAGAAGCGGCCGTTTCCCTGTTGATTGGCTGCTACTCTTCCGGAATAACTGGCTGTCTTCCTCCGTGTGGCAGCATCTAAAAACTGGCCCTCTTGTGCCATTTTTCTGAATTTCACCTTCCTTATCTGTAAAGTGGAAAGCAAACTGCCTTACGTGGGTGACGTGAAAACAGAGTAAGGTAAGGTACTAGGTATACTGGTTAATAATGCGGATTTTTTCCCAATAGATGTAGCTATATATATATATATATATATATATATATATATATATATATTTGATTTATACATATGCTATTTTGTTGTATTGACAGCAAGCTTCAAAACTTCCTATGTCAAATTTTCTGATTAATTAATTCTTAAATTAATTTCAAGAGAAACATCAAAAGTGCTTGAAATTATCGTGTTTTCTTTGATTACAAAATCCAAACTTTTAACCGGTTAAGAGCCAATTCCCATTTTTAACCACTTAATAGCTAATCCGAATTTTTAACCGGTACAAGATTAGCTATTAACTGCCAGCCACATCCCCAACACCCACTACAGAAATGAATTCCTTTCGCATATTTTCTTTATAATGACCATTTCATAGCTACACCTGCCCAAGTCCAATGGCGATTTTCATACCCTGGGGTTGTGGGGTGGGATCCCTTTGTGTACTGGGGAAAGTCACATGCTTATCTCTCTGTCCTGAGGGACACAGGCCTATTCTCCGTGTTCAACTTTAAGTGGAAAGACACTGGCACTTGGGAGATGGGGTTTGAGAAGGAGGGGGAATCTTCCCTTAGAATCTTCCCATCTTTAACCCCCTTTAAAAAAGATGCCTGCAGCTGATTAGAGCCTAGTAAGATTCATTATGCCCCAGCCCATTTTCGGGAAAGTTGTGTTGTGGAAAAGGCAAATACACACAAACAACTGGAAATGGGTCTGGGGGTGGACAGGTATAGGGAACTTACTGCATTTACCGGAGGTGGAGGGAGGGGGCTCTACCAGAACATCCGCCCGGGGATCCACAGAGTTGTTACTGGTCTTAAGAGTTGGGAGGTGGGATCACGTACATCACATAGGACCGTGAACCCTGGGGGCACTCCCATCCACCTTCACCATCCTCCTTGCCTCAACTTCCACAGAGGCCAAAATAAAACTCTGCGCACTCCCCTCTGTGTGTGCATGGGGGCCATGTCTGACCCCAGGCTGCTTTGTCTTGAGGGAGAAGATGCCCATCTCTGTGGTCAATACGAGGTCTGATCCCCGCGCTCACGATGGGCCCACGTGGTCACGGTACTCACGGTCTTTCGGTGCTACAGGCCCGACCCTGCCCTCCTGACCTGAGTTGGCAGTGGCCACCTTGTACCCCGCCCCTCCCACAGAAAGCTGCACTTCCCAGAACTGTTCTCCACAAGCTGTTCTCTTCCTCCTCGGGCCTGCCTGTACCGGCCTGGGTATTCCACAATGTTCTCCTTTCCCTCGGCAGAACTTGGCTCCGGCTCCAATCCTATGTCCCCAGATGCACCTACTAGTATGTGCCACTGCCCAGGAGCGACCAGCAGGGGGAGCCAGAAATTTTCAGATTGTTTAGCTAGAACAGTGGACGGCAAACTCATCAGTCAACAGAGCCCAATGTCAACAGTACAACGGTTGAAATTTCTTTTGAGAGCCAAATTTTTTTAAACCTAAACTTCTTGCAACGCCACTTTTTCAAAATAGACTCGCCCAGGCTGTGGTATTTTGTGGAAGAGCCCCACACTCAAGGGGGCCAAAGAGCCGCATGTGGCTCGCGAGCCGCAGTTTGCCCGACCACAGAGCTAGACAAAAGAGTTAAGGATAAAAGCTACTACTTCTCAGAAAGCTCAGGTAGTTTTCTCCTTGTTTAAGACGCATTGCCCTAGCTGGTTTGGCTCGGGGGATAGCGTGTGCCTATGGACTGAAGGGTAACTGGTTTGGTGCCAGTCAAGGGCATGGACCCAGGTTGCAGACCCAAACCCCAGCTCTCATTGGGACCGTGCAGGAGGCAACCGATCAATGTGTCTCTCTCACATTGATGTTTCTCTGTCTCTCTCCCTTCCACCCTCTCTAAAAATCAATAGAAAAAAATATCCTCAAGGATTAAAAAAAAAAAGATACACATACTAAGTACTCACCAAGTTAGCTGTGATGTTCATTACTGGCCCCTGTTGAGCTGTTTGAAAACCACTAGAAGCTGGACAACATGCACATCCTTCTATGATGAGATTGCTGGACTGTTCATCCCACTGGCAGGTCAGGACTAGAGTCCCTCGGGAATCCAGAGAAGGGATGTGAAAGCTCTAGAAGGTAAGAATATTAAAGCGATAACACTTTGACCTTTTTAAGGTTCTCTGAGCTGAGAATGCTCCCAAAATTGAGAAGACACCAAACATTATCAAGCTTATTTCCAGATAATTTGGGTTTGCTTAACTAGAACGAGAGGAAAAGTAGAGGCTTGGCTAGGCGCTAGCTTCTGATCCTAGATGGTGGCAATAACAATAATATTAATAACTAGAGGCCCGATGCACAAAATTCATGCAAGAGTAGGCCTTCCTTCCCTGGGCTGCTGCCGGCACTAGCTTCCTTCTGGCACCTGAACCCGGGCTCCCCTCACAGCCCCAGCTTTGTCTGGAAGGTCGTCTGAAAGGACATCTGGTCTAATTGCCATATTACACTTTTATTATTATAGATAATAGCAGAAGTTCTTAACATGTGTGAGGTACTCATCCGAATGCTCTAGGTACATTAACAATCTCATGTTTATTGGAGCAGGTTTTCCTACTGTGTCCAAAAGATTAGAAACTCGGAGCGAAAGCACGTTACCGGCTGATGCCAGGGCCACTCTAGGGACGAGAGGCTTTCTCACAGGCCCGAGGACTCGTGAAGGTGATAAAAGGTTAGGCCACTCAGTGCGGGAGAGGACAAGATCCTAGAAAGTAGAAATCTTCCACCGCTGCCTGGGCAGCAGGGATTTCTTATTTTTAAAATCAGGACAATAAGGATGCTGCTGCCAATACTGCATACGACTCAAGAACACTTCGCAGTGATGGCAGACTTCCAACGGAGCCATCAGAGTGAATGTGGAGGAAATCTCCGGGTAGAAAATAGCACCGGGAACTCAGAGAACACACTTAAGTATCTGGAGCTGGTACTTAATCTTCTATTATTGAACTGCGGGTCTGGCCACGCTGGGGCCACCTGAGTCCATTTCTGACACCACCCGCAACACTGCTCACTTGTTATCTGGTGATTACAGAGGGCGAGGAGGGCAGTGATCAGAACTCAGGGCTGGGCCCCGCAGTTGATTTCTCTCGTCCTTACATTTCCTTTCAGCCACAATCACTCTATGATCTTGTTTTGAATTCTTTTTTTTTTCCTCTCTCCATTTGACTATGAGACTGAAGTATATTATAAAATTAGTACCTCCTGACATACAGATTCTTTAAGGTATCTCTCCCTTTTTGTTAATCCTCACCTGAGGATATTTTTCCATTGCTTTTTTTTTTTTTTTTTTTAGAGAGAGAATGGAAGAGCGGGGGGAGAGACACAGAGAGATAAACATCAATGTGAGAGAGACTCGCTTGGTTGCCTCCCAGGGTCAGGGATCAAAACTGCAACCAAGATACATGCCCTTGAATGGACTTGAACCCGGGACCCTTCAGTTTGCCGACTGATGCTCTATCCAGAGCCAAACCAGCTAGGGTTAAAGTATATCTCTTAAGAGGAGATGGGATGAAACAAGCCATGGGAAAAGATGGGTGGAGAAAGTTTGGAAGAGAGTAATCCGCACCACAGTGCAGAGTGGGGGAGATGGCCAGCAGGGAGCTGGGATGATGGAGAAGGGAAAGCAGTCCCTGACACGGGAGGCAGGCAGGCCCAGAAAGGCTGAGTACCTGCAGACTGACTGACAGCATCAACTGTAACAGTGGAATGAAATACCATGGTTTTAAAGATGGGCTAGAGGGATTTCCCAAGCTCCCTTGTTTTCTCCCACCAGGATATATTGAATAGATGAACATCTGATTTACATATTGCTTACATAAATACAAATGTTAACTACAATTGTGTATGGTAAAAGTAATTCACAATCAGGGCGTGGCATACTTAAAGTACTTAAAATACACAGATGAGCGGGTTTTTTTTTTTTTTTACATTTTGGAGACAGAGCCAAGCTTAGGGCAAAAACACTGCCTTCCCTAAAGCTAACCCACAGAGCCCCTCAGGCCTCGTGACCGCCTAGACTAGGCCTAGCATCTGGCCAAGGTTAATCGCCCCAACTCCCAACCCAGGACTTTCCTTTCCTGTCCCCTTTTCCTGACAGCGCAGGCGCCCCTGGGCTTCATCTCTGAACTCCCCTTTATTGCAAATGCTCTGGTTAAGCTGCGGAGCCTGGATCTGAGGTCTGGTTTCTCACCTCCACTTTCAGACCCAGTTCCCACCCTACCTGCCTCAGGCTTCGAGGAGTTCACACGCTCATTTTTATTTTATTCGGGAATGCTAAGGCTGGAGCCAAAGCTCTTTTATGCCTTTTTTGACAGCCTGCCTTTATTCTAGGACCTGCTTAACTCCACTGCACTCACCTAGTCTTTGACTTTCTTCCCATTCGTCCCATAGCGAACGGTTCGCTGGGCGTTTCTACATGCATGTCTTGCCTTACGCCAAGTTCAAAACCAGTGAGGCCGAATCCATTGCTTGTCCCCTAATCGGCTGCACTGCTTAACAAGCTTCCAAAGAACATGGTCTCCATGCAAGAGAAAAATAAGAGAATGAAAGGACAGTTGAGCTACTGAGGAAGCAATCACCAAGAAATTGTTTAAAAATAATATGACGTGATACTAAAAAAAAACCAGCAAATAAAGTTTCAAAACATAGAACAGAGAACTGAAATGCATAAATATGTCACAATATGTGTTTATATACTATACATGAGGCCCCTAGAACCATAGGAAATGCACAAAATTCACTGTTAATAACTCATTCTCAAATTGTCCCCCTTAAAAATCCAACTGTCCCCCTGTGGGGCATGTGCCCCACTTTGGGGACCACTGTCCTAACTCCGAAAGGCCTAAGTCATACAGATGTGGTGAGATTTAATGATGGATCTAAATCACTGCAAATGGATTGCCCACAGCGTGAGGGGAGGGAGAGAAAACATTTAACTTCCTCTGTGTGACTGGAAGGACAGATTGCTAAGCATAGCTGCGCAAATGCCTCAGTATTTGCATGACATGGAGATGTTATGCAGCTCCTTCTTTGCCATTAAGAACAAAGGCAAGGCCCTAGCTGGTTTGGCTCCATGGACAGAGCATTGGCCTGTGGACTAACGGATCCTGGGTTCAATTCTGGTCAAGGGCACATGCCCAGGTTGAGGGCATGATCCCCAGTAAGGAGTGTGCAGGGGGCAATCAATGATTTCCTCTCATCATTGATGTTTCGCTCTCTCTTGCTCTGTCCCTTCCTCTCTGAAATACACACACACACATACACACACACACAGACACAGGGCCTAGTACATGAAATTTGTGCACAGGTAGGGTCCCTAGGCCTGGCTCAGGGCTGATTGGGGCCTTCCAGCTGGTGGCCAGGGCCTTCCTGCATTCCACACCGCCCCCTGGTGGCAAGCGCACATCATAGCAAGTAGCTGAAATCCCAAGGGGACAATTTGCATATTAGCCTTTTATTATATGGGATTTTTTTTTTTTTAAAGAACAAAGGCAAGTAACCACTTACTCTTTCTCTTCCTTGCCAGTGGCTCATGAGTGGATGGAACTGGGGATTCATCTCCCCTACTCCCCAAGTCTTGTTCTTTTTAGAGCCTTTGCATGGAGGTGTGGCCGGAGCATAGCCCTCCTTCCCCAGCCTCCTCCTTTAGTTTCAACCAACAAGACCTCTTCTGTATTCCTACTACGTATGGCACCCCAAAATCCAAATATAAGCAAAGAAAAATCACTGATCTGAACCCACAAAGATACACTTTTTAAAAACAAGTCCGTGTTCATAAACATGTGTAACCTATAAAGGCCTTTTTTCTTTTTCAAGAAGTATAGCTCGCACAAAGTGTGGCTCAGTGGATTGAGCATTGTCCCATGGACTGAGAGGTCCTGGGTTCAATTCCCAGTCAGGGCACATGCCCGGGTTGTGGGTTTGGTCCCCAGTAGTGGGTGTGTGCAGGAGGCAGCTGATCAATGATTCTCTCTCATCACTGACGTTTCTCTCCACCCCCCCTGAAATCAATTTATATACATACACACACACACATATCTTATATATATAATATACATGTGTGTGTATATATATATATATATGAAGGGGTATAAAGAGTTACTTCTTCCTGGATACCGTTATTTGTATCCTCTGTGGTGTCTGTGATTTTGAGTCCCTCTTGGTTGAAGCTGGCATGTCCTCCCTAAGTTGCTCTGCCCGGGGGACTATCATTCCAGACCTCCCTGCCTCCAATAACGCCTCCTGACAGAACGACTCTCTGCACAAACAGAAACAGGAGAGGTGAAAAGCCCTGCCACCCATCTCAGCCGGGCTCCCTCCCGCAAACCACAGGCTGACTTTCTCCGCCTCTCTCCTCCCTTGGCTGAGCGCCTTCCTCCTCTGGCGATCCTGCCTGGCACCAGCAGGGGGAGAACACACTTCCCTGCAGCAAGCCAGCTGGGCAGCTCCCAGTTCTAGCGAGAGGCTGTTTACCAGAGGAGCCTAACAAGGAAGGGCAGGTCTGGCTGCAAGGCTGGGGGACCGGGAGGGAGGCTGGGACTGCCACCGAGGGGACCCCAACTTGGTCAATCACCTGCAAGAGGAAAGGCGGTGAGGATGCCGCTGGCCTGGGTGCAAACACTCCTCATCAGCAACATGCTCCTCGCAGGAGCCTGTGCATCTGGAGGTAAGATGACAGCCTCTCCTTTCTGCAGCAAACTCAGTGAAGCAGGGAGGGTGACAGCCCCCTATTTCCCAGGCCTCACAGAGGACAGGAAAGGAAGCTTTTAGCCGGTTTGTCCCACGAAAGCTTGCTTGCCCCCCCTCTTCTTTTCCTTGCCAGGGGGGGTTGCAGCTCCATCTTTGCCATTAAGAACAAAGGCAAGCAGCTACTTTCTCTTTCCCTTGCCTTGCCTGTGGCTCAGGAGTGCATGCAACTGGGGCAGGGGGGTTCCTCTCCCCAAGTGCTGTTCTTCTCCGAGGCTTTGCAGGGGTGGTGCTGGCCGGAGCACAGCCCTCCTTCCCCGGGGCCTCTCCCTGGGGGCTCTCCCGCGGAGGGGAGTGGGAGCTTGGGGGTCACCTCCAGGCAGCGTACGAGGCTCCCCCGGCGCCCGCCCCACTTGAGCCGAGGCTTTGGCCGCGTTCTCTCAGGAGAGGGTGTCTCTGGGGAAGCCGTGGCTGCGGAGAAGGGGGGGGGGGGGACCAGAGTTTATGTAACACAGGGACGAACTTCAGGCCTGGCTGCCCACCGGACCCAAACCCCCAGGCCTGCTCCCCCAACGGGGGCCACAGGGGCCAGAACAGCAACCCCCGGCACGTGTCTAGGAGTGCTTTCCGGCTTAAAAAAAAAAAAAAAAAAACAAAAAACGGAAAAAAAAAGAAAAAAAGCGAGAGCTTAGTCCAGCCCCGGCGCAGTTTCCCCGGGTCCAGGGGCTCCCGGCTCAGGGGACCCCAGCTCCCCGGCGCGGCTCGCCAGTCGGTGTCTGAGGGGGCTCCTCTCCTCACAGGCTGCTTGGCGGACAACGGCCACCTGTACCGGGCGGACCAGTCCTCCCCGGCGCCGGGCCTCCGCTGCCTCAACTGGCTGGATGCGCACAGCCGCCTGGCCTCTGCCCCCGAGGCGGGTGAGTGTCCGCCCCGGACCCCGGACCCCGGGCGGCGGGCGGCGGGCGGCCTCTGTGCCGGCCCCCAGCCCCCGCCCATGGCGCCTCCTCTCCCCTCTCAGGCGCCGGCAACCACAGCTACTGCCGCAACCCGGACCGGGACCCGCGCGGGCCATGGTGTTACGTCAGCGGCGAGACCGGCGCCCCCGAGAAGCGGCCCTGCGAGGACGTGACCTGCCCAGGTACCCACTCGGGACCCCGTGCCCGGGAGCGCGGAGGAGCGGCCGTTCCGGCCTCCGCGCCCTCTGATTGGTCAGGACTGTCTCCAGGCCGCGAGCCCGAAGCCCATTGGCTCCCGGAGTGAGCTCAGCTTCCGGGAGCGCCTTGTAAACAACGAAAGGGGGCGGGGCCCAGGCCCCAGGCCGGGAGTTCCCGCGGGAGAGCTGCCCCGGGGCCGGGAGTTCCCGCGGGAGAGCTGCCCCGGGCCGGCCCGATGCCCCTAGCTGAGCGTTTGTGGGTTCTGTGCTGTGTGTTATCTTCTGCTCACAACGCCCCCCTCTGCCGGAAAGAAGTTTTTTGGGGGATCTGAGCCTCAGAGAAGTGACTTAGGGAGGCAATGAATGGCAGCGTTCAGATTTGAATCCCAGTTTCTTTTTCCTAAAAAAAAAATATAGTTAGCCCTAATTGGTTTGGCTCAGTGGATAGCGCGTCGACCAGCGGACTGAAGGGTCCCGGGTTCGATTCCGGTCAAGGGCATGTACCTTGGTTGTGGGCACATCCCCAGAAAGGGTTGTGCAAGAGGCAGCTGATGGATGTTTCTCTCTTATGGATGTTTCTAACTCTCTATCCCTTTCCCTTACTCTCTGTGAAAAACCAATAAAAATATATTTTAAAAATTATATATATATGTATATATATATTATTGATTTTTTACGGAGAGGAAGGGAGAGGGACAGAGTTAGAAACATCGATGAGAGAGAAACATTAATCAGCTGCCTCCCCCTCCCCACCGCTGGGGATGTGCCCACAACTAAGGTACATGCCCTTGACCGGAATCGAACCTGGGTCCCTTCAGTCCGCAGGCCGACGCTCTATCCACTGGGCACCACCAGCCAGATATGAATTCGTTTCTCAGATTCCAGGGCGCAGGTTTGTTGCTCTAAGGTAGCAAGACAGTTTTCTAGGGTCCAATGGATACGTGTAAAGATATAACCCGGGGATTGGCACACACAACAGGGGCTCCATAAATGTGAGCTGCCCGCCAGGGGCGTCGTGGGTGACGCTTGGAGAGGATGGCAAAGGGAGCTGGGTGTCGGCAGATGGCAAGGATTTGGACAGATGAAGACGTGGGAGGCAGGAGAGGCCCTTCCTTCGGGCCTTCCTCTCGCCTTGGCCTTGTCCCCGCGGCGGTGTGGCCCTGGCAGGCCTGGCCTTGCCCAAAGGGGAGTTTGATTTCCGTGTGTGGAGGTCATTCTGAGCTGGGACCCCTGGTCTCCCCCAACACATGCTCGGGAAGGTTCGGCTGCGGCATTCACTCCGACCACTCTCTGATGAGAGTTGTTTTCCACTTCACCTCCAGAAACGACTCCCCAGGACCTGCCAACCTCCGAGACAGGAACGGAGGAGGCGTTCGAAGTGCCAAATGGAGATGAGGCGCAGCTGTTTGCTCCCGCCAACTCCCTGTCCGTCCGCAGTCAGGTGGCAACCGGGCAGCCCGTGATTGGGATCGTCCAGCGGGTTCAGGGGCGCTCCGACGAGAAAAAGGACTTGGGGATCCTGGGTATGACTGCTCCGCCCCCGTCCTCACATGGGATTCGTGGAGAAATACCTGCTTGTTGTCTGGGGCATGGCTAACGGGGGCCTTGTGTCCTGTCCTTGGCAGGCAGTGTGCTGGGCATGGGCATGATAGTGATCATCATTGCCATCGGAGTTGGCATCGTGTTTGGATACACCTACAAGAGGTCAGTACCCGCTCTTCTGGGCGTCCCTCAGAGGGAGGGAGAGAGGTACACACAGTCGAATCAGATTCCTTTATGGCATTCTTACCCCCCCGCCCTCTCGCCCCGTCCAAAAAAAGGGAAGCCCTAGCCCGGTGGGCGGCAAACCACGGCTCGCGAGCCACATGCGGCTCTTTGGCCCCTTGAGTGTGGCTCTTCCACAAAATACCACGGCCTGGGCGAGTCTATTTTTGAAGAGGTGATATTAGAGGAAGTTGAAAAAATTGGGCTCGCGAAAGAAATTTCAACCGCTGTACTGTTGATATCTGGCTCTGTTGACTAATGACTTTGCCGACCGCTGGGCCTAGCCTGTTTGGCTCAGTGAAAAGAGCGTGGGCCTTCGGCCTGAAGGGTCACGGGTTCGATTCGGTCAAGGGCATGTACCTTGGTTGCAGGCTGGATCCCTGTCCCTGGTGGGGACATATGTGAAGGTGACCAGTTGACATGTCTCTCTCACATCGATGTTTCTCTGTCTCTCTCTCCCTTCCCCTCTCTCTAAACATCAATAGAAAAATATCCTTGGGTGAGGGTTACCAGGAGAAGAAAAAGTGAGGTGTGGAGTAGGGGAAGCCAGTGCAAGATGTCTAGTAGACACTTGGTCCTAGCCTGTACCGCTGACCTTGTACAAACCCCTTCCTTTGACGTTTTTCTTCCTCACCCCAAAGCCTTGTGAGGTAGGAGTTCTTGTTCAGATGAGGAAACCTTTGTCAGAGCGGTGAAGTGACTCACCCTAGGTCACTCTGCCTGGGAGCGGCAGAACATGGATGTAAGCCCAGCTTTTTTATTTTTAAATATAGTTTATTGATTTTTTACAGAGAGGAAGGGAGAGGGATAGAAAGTCAGAAACATCGATGAGAGAGAAACATCGGTCAACTGCCTCTTGCACACCCCCCCACTGGGGATGTGCCCGCAGCCAAGGTACATGCCCTTGACCGGAATTGAACCGGGGACCCTTCAGTCCGCAGGCCGACGCTCTATCCACTGAGCCAAACCGGTTTTGGCAAGCCCAGCTTTTTTGACACCCAGTTCCCCGGTGTGGGATCCAGTGTGTCAGGCGTGGAGGTGAGCGGCATTGCAGGAATCAGACCGGACACTCCCTGCGGGGAGCCAGGGATTGCGCTCTTTCTGGGAGTTATAAACTCCTGCTGCTAGGAGAGCACCCCAGCCACCCCCTTTGCGATTGGGGCTTGGATTTCCGGAGCCGTGAGGATCTATCTCCTCTGGGGCAGGAGGGGGAAAGTGAGCTGGAGGACAGAGAGCCGGTTTACTGACTCCTCCTCGCCTAGAGAGCCAAGGAGGCGACCTGGGAAACTCGGGGACATGACCCGGGGCTGGGACAGCAGGAGGAGGAATCCTTATTGGAGAGGGCCAAGAGCTACCACGTGGAAAGCCTATCAATGTCAGTGACAGCTGCGTGATGATGAGCCGCAAGTGCAGTCCTTTTGACAGGACTGACTGACTGTGGGGACATTATTTGCCATTCTTGGGCACAATCAGGGGACCTCAGCCCGATTTTGTACACGCTCAGACCCTGGAGGGTGTACCATTTCTCTCCAGGGTCTGAGAAGGCTTTCTGTACGGGAGGGGCCCCCCGTAGCCTGCATTTTCTGGGGCCACGGCCAAGGCCGAGCCCATAGCCTCAGGGGATCGCCCAGCACTCAGTAAACCTCAGGGGTCCTCAGAGGTGATGCACAGTCCGTCTCCTCATTTACACATGAAAAAAGGAGATGTTTGTAATAGCAAAAGCAACAATGGGAAACAGCTAGCAGGGGCCAGCTCTAACTCCATTCTCACCATCACCCTTATGAGGCAAACAGCTGTTCTGATGCCCCGCTTACAGAGTGGGAAAGAGAGGAGATGCACCCGCCCGAGATCACACACCCAGCATTTTGGGGAGGGGTCAACCCTCAGCACCGCCACTGCCTCGCTAGCTGTGTGACTGTGGGCAAGTTGCTTCTATTTCCTGCCCCAGAGCAGGGCTGTTGCTAAGGCATGTGACTGCTTGGCTCTGTGGCCACAAACTGTTTTTCTTTGCTGTGAAAGAAAAGCCAGCCCTCTCCCTTCTGTGGTTTTCTGCGACTCAGGAAGCAGAGGCGCAGAGAGGGCAAGTATTGACCCGAGTGCCGGGGTCCCCCGAGGGCCAGTCGAAGGTCGTTGCCCTTGGGACTCCGGCGGGATGGCTGGCCGGCTCATTTCCGAGTCAGATGAAACGATGCGGCCCTGAGCTCCTGTTTGCAGTCAGAACCAAGCCACGTGGGCCGAGCGTAGCCCTCCTTCCTCAGCCCCTGGAGAGCGCGGGCTCTGTCCTCCCATCGGGTGACTGTTTCCACGCCTCCACGAGAGCTGGGTGAACATTTTCCCCAGGTGCTGGAATCGAACCCACGGCCCTTCAGTCCCCCAGGCTGACGCTTTCTCCACTGAGCCGAACCGGCCAGGGCTTCATTTCGAGCTCGGTTCTCATGCCCATGAGGGGGCCGGGCCTTTCTTGTAGGTTCAGTCCTCCAGACTGTCATGTGATTACCTTCCGGTAAACTCAGGGCAAGGCACGGCAAACTCAGGGCAAGGCACGGCAAACTCAGGGCAAGGCACCAGTCACCAGACTCCCCGGACCCCCGCCCTTTCCTCTGTAAAAGTACACTAAGTGCAGTACAGACCATATGACAGGAAACCACACTTGGGCTAAAGGCAAGCTCTCCCCAGAATCGGAGAAAAAAAAACTGTTCTGGAAAGAGCTGTTGAGTAGAGATTTTGCTCCTCTGCGTCTCAGTTTCTTGTCTGTGAAATGGGGATATATCCTTCCTCCACACATACCATACCTACCCACCTCAAGAGTATATCATTAAGTTTTTTAAAAATATATATTTTTATTGATTTTTTTTTTACAGAGAGGAAGGGAAAGGAATAGAGAGCCAGAAGCATCGATGAGAGAGAAACATCAATCAGCTGTCTCCTGCACACCCTGCACACCCCCTACTGGGGATGTGCCCGCAACCAGGGTACATGCTCTTGACCAGAATCGAACCGGGGACCCTTCAGTCGGCAGGCCGATGCTCTTAGCCGCTTAGGGCACTGTCAAGTTTTAAATGTAAACAGAACACCGATCCGGTTAAGTAATTACAGTAGCAGCCAACATTTATTGCATGCTTCCCCAGTAAGGAAGGCTGGCCCTAGCCGGTATGGCCCAGTGGATAGATTGTCGGCCTGTGGACTGAAGGGTCCTGGGTTTGATTCCGGGTAAGGCCACGTGCCCGGGATGGGGTCTTGGTCCCCAGTGAGGGGCGTGCAGGAGGCAGCCGATTGATGATTTGCTCTCATCATTCGTTTTTCTATCTCTCCTTTCCTCTCTGAAGTCAATAAAGATATATATATTAAAAAAAAAGAGAGAGAGAAAGCTAGGACAGCAGCCACTGGGTTGCTGTGACTGTAGCTACTAGCACCTGCCCTGCCCGGGCTCTCGAGTGAGCAGAGCCACGCGAGGGGCACAGCCTGAACGGACCCTCTCTCCTCGCCAGGGCGAAGGGCCTGAAGGAGCAGTACGACCGGAAGGCGTACGAGCGGGAGATGCAGCCCATCACCCTGCCCTTCTCCGCCTTCACCAACTCCACCTGTGAGACCCTGGACGAGACGACGGTTGTGGTCCACCCCAGTCAGACGCCAGTGGACCCTCAGGAGGGTGACGCCCCCCTCATGGGCCAGGCAGGCACTCCCGGGGCCTGAGCCCCCCGCAGCGGGCAGGAGCCCGTGCAGACACTGGTGCAGGGTGGCCGACCCTCCTACAGCCGGGAAGATCTACCCTTTCTGTTGTGCTTAAAACCCTCCCCCCCACTTTTTCTTTTTCCCCTTTTGGTTTTTGGTGAGGCCTACGCCAGACGCAGGTTGCTCTCTGTTGGCTGGGGGCGAAACTGGGGAGGGTTCCGCCGATGCTGTTTCTCGAACCCCCCAGAGCAGGGTTCTGTCGCGGCTACAGCAGCGCTGGGAACAAGGGCTCGCCACACTGCCTGTTGTCCTGGAGCTGAATCGGGGACGGCCAGGGCGCGCCTCCGTGCTTTCCGATGGAGCGTGGCCTCGGCTTCCCTTTCTGTCTGCTGGCTGTGGGCTGGAGCCGCCGTTCAGTCTGAGAGGCGACGTTTCAAAAATACAGCGAAACGATGTTTGGGATGGAAGCCCCAAGCTGCCTCCGAGAACCGGAAACGAGTCTGTACAGCAGGGCAGACAGGTGCGGGTTGAGAACGGGACCCAGGCTGGGGGTGCTAGGTGTGCCCCAGTGGCTGGCGGCGACACGCCTCGACAGTAGCGGCCCGCCTGGCCCAGGGACTTCCTCTTTGAAAGGAAGGTGCTCACATCTAAAATTCGTGAAGCGTTACATAAAAAAAAAAAAAAAAAAAAAGGAAGGAAGAATTGACTGACATTTCGCTTAGGAAGAGGGCCCAGGACCCGAGGTGGGCCTGGGGTGCCCCAGACGGTCTCTTTCCAAGGTGGACAGTGACATGGTGGGCTTACCTTTTGTGGGGTTAAGACACAGCTGACCTGTGGGGCGTGCGCTGCGGGGCCTTGTGAGCGGCCTGAGAGGTCAGCCTGGGGGCGAGGGAAGAAGGGGCCTGAGTTTGCAGGTGGCTCTGCGGGGCCCCCCCTCCCCTGGCCAGCCCTTCCCAGTGGGGGTGATGGAGCGAGGCCATGCCCCCTAACTTGTACAACAGTCCTAGAACCATTGGAAGAGACCCCAGGGTTCCTCAGGCCCAGAGAGGGGTAAGGGGACACCCAAAGTCATCAAGTGACCGACCGGCACACGTGGCCGAGAGGACGCTTCCCCGCCCACTGAGCCGCACTGTGCCTGCGGCGCGGCAGGGCCTCCCGGTCACCGACGTCGCCTTTGGAGGCCTTAGCGATGCCACCTACCCACAGAGCTTCCTTCCCCAAGGCCCCTCCGCTGCCCCACGTGGAGAGAGAGGGGCGTTCTGGGGCCGTTCTCTGCAGCAGGTGGATGCTCCTGGGGGGTGGTTTGCTGGGGGGAACCTAGGCCTCAGGGGGGGTCCTTTGGGGTTCAGTGATGCTGAAGAGAACATCACTGGTTTCTACTTTTCTATGAAAGCA
Source organism: Antrozous pallidus (assembly GCA_027563665.1). Lineage (NCBI taxonomy): Eukaryota > Metazoa > Chordata > Mammalia > Chiroptera > Vespertilionidae > Antrozous > Antrozous pallidus. The sequence continues at coordinate 2,996,198 of CM050528.1, forward strand.
TCTCTCTGTGTACATGTTTTATATACCTCATTCTGACACCTGCAGATAAAGGGCAGGAAGTGGCTCTGCATTTTACTTATATAAATAAATCTTTTTTTTAAAAAAGGCCTGCACATCGCCGAGTCTGTGGGGCGTCAGGAATGCTCCTCGTGTGAGTTGGGAAACTGTCGGTTACCTTGTCAACACATGCGTGGCCGGCCGGCCCCGGGGAGTGGCCAGGGAGAATGGCTGGAACCGCAGTCACCCCCAGGAACCTTCCAGGGCGAAGCTGCGGTACAGATGGCTGCGCAGGCATCTCGGGGGGCGCTTGTCACTGCACCCCCCCCCCATTCTTTCCGAGCTGGAGGCAGTTAGACATGCAGGCAGCCCTTGGCTGGGGCTGGACGCGGGCGGGCGGGGGGTGCTGGAGTAGCCACAGGCGGGTGGGGTGCGCAGAGGGGGGGTGTCCTTGGGCTGCCAGGACAGCTATGAGCTGAGGCAAGTCCCCGTGGGGGTGACCCCTAGGGCTCCGGAAGCAGCTGCCAGTGCGAGCGATGGCCGGACTCGCAGCAGCAGTTTCTCAGCCTCTGGAACACCCCGGTGGCCTCTGCCCAAGGCCAGAGACTGGACAGCTCTATCAGCAAGGGGCGCCAGGCCTGTGGAGAGGACTCTAGGCCAGTGGTCGGCAAACTCATTAGTCAACAGAGCCAAATATCAACAGTGCAATGGTTGGAATTTCTTTTGAGAGCCACATTTTTTCAAACTTCTTCCAACGCCACTTCTTCAAATAGACTCACTCCTTGAGTCTCCCCCAGGCCGTGGTCTTTCGTGGAAGAGCCACACTCAAGGGGGCCAAGAACCACAGGTGGCTCGCGAGCCGTGGTTTGCCGACCACTGCTCTAGGACATCCAGGCTGTAGGAGTGGACGCAGAGGGCGGGGGTGGAGGGCCCCAAAGGAGCGACTCGGCTGGCAGGCGGGGACCGGGCCTGCCTCCGGTGGGGTGAGCATGCCGTCCGGAGCAGGCTGGTGACGACACGAGGGGAGGGGATGAGAATCGGGGAGCGTGAGAACGCCCCGCTGGGGGAGTCACGTGACCTGGGCTTGGACAGGCCGGTAGCATTTCCTCTGGAAGGGAACAGGGGAGGCCGTGCACTTCCTGGCAGACAGGCCAGCAGACCCCCGACGTGTGCCCCCCGAGCCAGACCCCGAGTCGCGTTTTACTCTCAGTGTCGTCAGTTACGTTAACGGCTTAATTTATTTGGTCTGCTCAACGGCTCAGCTCGGGCCCACCGCCCCCACGCTCGCAGGGGACAGCTGGGGCGCAGCCAGCCACACGGCCCTGGCCCTGCTGCTGCGGGGGCCCGGGGCTCAGCCCCACGAGCCTGCACACGCCACTCGGAGTCCGGCCTGTGTGACGGAGCCAGAGGGACGCCCAATCCCGCCGCTCATCAGGGCTCTGAGCAGTGTCGCACATGTCACCCGACACACAGACCAGGAGAGTATTAACAACAGCCACTCTCCCGAATCGCTCCCACCCCTCCCGCCTCCCTGCCTCCCCAACACAGCCACCGCGCCTCGCAATACCCCGACCCGTTCCCACCCGACCCGTTCCCACCGTGTTCAGCACGGCGCACGCTCGCTCACGGACACTGAGGAGGGGACAGTCTGTTTGTGTCGAGTCCCTGGAGTTCCGGGACCCAAGGGAAGAGGTTCCCCCAGGGCTTGACGGCACCCACGGCTGTGGCTCAGATGGCCCGTATCAGAGAGCGGTCTCCCCCAGCAGCTAAGCGCTGGGACTCCGCCACCTCCTTTTCCTGCCCACGTTGGCGCCTGGACCTAGGCACGGTGAAGGGTGGGCAGTAGCTGCCGGAGCGCCAGGAGACTGCTCAGAGTCCCACTCCCCCAGCCTCATGCTCCGGGCTGGTGACAAGTCACACTGCTCTCCGGATCCATCCGGCTCCAGGCAACATGTCTCAGGCTCTGAGGGGCAGCGGCCAGGATATGGGCTTTCCAGAGGGCAGAGCCTCTTTCTTCCCTGCCCCCAGCCTCTTCCTGCAAGGTGGGTGACTTCCTGTTACAGGCAGAGAGATGCACATGCCCAGTGCAGTGTGAGAACACGAGGCGGAAGCTCCCCCTCGCGCCGACATGGCCTGGCAGGTGGGCAGAAGCCAGCCCTTCCCGCCTGCTGGCCAGCTCCGCCACAAACTAAGGGCCTCTTCTTCCAAACCTGTTCCCTCGACCCCGCCTGGGGGAGGGCGGGACACGGAGCGAAAGGAGGGTAGCACCACTGTCAGTTCACATCCTTGGGTTGCAGCCTGGCCCCAGTCTTGCTCTCATCCACCCGACCGACCGACCAAACGATTGACCGGCCGCTTGAAGTGCTCCAGTCCTCAGCTGGACCCCAGACCTCGGAGCCCAGGAGCTGGTCCACCCTGGAACCCCTGCCTGGCAGGTCCAGAGCAGGCTGGTCAGTGTCAGCAAGAGCCTGGAATTTCAGGGAGTTTCCCGAGAGGTCACGAGTAACAGATGCCTCCTGGTCAGGGGCCAGCCTGTTTTGTTTTTTTCTTCTTCTTCACAGCTTTCAGGCGAGTGTTGGATGTACAGACAGGAACCAGGCCCCGAAACGTGAGGAGATGCATTTCGCTGGCGTTGCGCCTGGCTCGCCTCCTGGGGAGGTAGTAGGGATGGCTTGTTCTGCTTCTGAACAAGCTGCCGATCCGCAGGAAGCTGGGAGGGCCCTGCCCACGGCAGGGGGCTGGGCCGGGGCTAGGGGGGCGAGTCCCGGGTCAGGCCGTACTGCACGCTCACAGCGTGGTCCAGCTCCTCCAGCTCGGCGGGCAGCGGGATGCCCAGCTCCCCCAGGTACAGCGAGAGCGCCTCGAAGGAGTCCTCCAGTTTGGAGAAGGCCGGTCTGGAAAGACAAGGGGGTTGGAGGCGGGAGAAACGTGGGTAGGGCCACGGGCTGGTGTGGAAGGCACCCCCAGGCCTGTGGCTTCACCACTTTCTAGTTGTCTGAGCTTGGGCGAGCCCCTTAACCTCGCGCCTCCGGGGGAAACGGGGGTGCTGTGACGGTTAGAGAAGCTGTGAGAAGCTGGTCTGGTTGTAAGGAAGAGCGTAGAAACAGACAGTCCAGGAGGAACAAAGCTTCCCAGGTCTCGGAGAAAAGGCAATCATTCAAGGTGGGATTGGACAAAGTGTCTTCAACATTTTTCTTTTAACTTTTCAATATATATTTTTATTGGTGTCAGAGAGGAAGGGAGAGGGAGTGAGAGCGAGAAACGTCAGTGATGAGAGAGAATCATCGATCAGCCGCCTCCTGCACGCCCGTCCCTGGGGATGGAGCCCGCAGCCCAGGCCTGTGCCCCGACCGGCCGATGCTCTGACTTATCGGAGACTGTCTACAAGATAGATAATTCCTGTGCGAGGCATTTTGGTAGTGTGTGAATCTGCTTCTAAAAGAAACATGATTTTTTATAGCAGAAAAAAAGCACAAAGATTCCAGCTTTCTCATATACAAACTTTAAAAGTCCTAGGGCAACTTGGAAACAATGAAAGTTGTAACTTGAGGAAATGAAAGTAATTTTAAAAAGATTTCTTTCTGCCCTAACCGGTTTGGCCCAGTGGATAGAGCGTCGGCCTGCGGACTGAAGGGTCCCGGGTTCGATTCGGGTCAAGGGCATGGACCTTGGTTGCGGGCACATCCCCAGTAGGGGGTGTGCAATAGGTAACTGATCAATGTTTCTCTCTCATTGATGTTTCTAACTCTCTATCCCTCTCTCTTCCACTCTGTAAAAAATGCAATAAAAATAAAAAATATATATATACACAAATAAACATTGCTTTATCTGTGAAGATGTGCTTTAAAAAAAAAAAAGATTTCTTTCAAGAAGGAAATTAGCTAAATGCATGAAGATGCTCCCTGTAGTAATGCCTACTGTAAAGAGAAATGGGGAAACCTGAACATCTACATTATGTACATCATAATATGTTCAGAGTTTCCTAGAATAGGATTTCAGGTAGTTAACAAAAATGCTAAACAGGAAGCCTGGGCAGCAACAAAGAACATACAGGGTAAAGTAAAAAAAAAAAAAAAAAAAAAAAAATTCTCTATTTGATATAATAAATCTATAAAAAATGTGTGTGTGGTGTGTGTGAACATGGACAGGGGAGTATGGAGACATGAAGACACTTATTCTGTTAGAATGGTATAGGTTTGGGTGAGTCCTGTTAAAATTTCTTTTAATGGCTGTGTGTCTGTTACACCCAGGTCACCTGCAACTATGCCCTCATCCCCCCCACCCCCCCCCCCCCCACCCGCTATGTCAGTTGTCTGGTGCCCTCAGTGGTTGACAGTCACATCCTTGAGCTCAAGGCTTCCGCCACCCCGGTGCCTGGGAAGGGCGTGGGGACAGCCAAAGGCGGGGCAAGCCTCCCAGGACCTTGTGGGCGGGGCCAAGGGGCAGACACCAACCTGCTCTCGGGCTCCAGCCTGCAGCAGATGGTGGCCAGGGGGAAGAAGGCGGGGGGGCAGTCTGTGGGGACAAACTTCTCCCAGAAAAGCTTCACGTTGAGGCCGTAGTCCAGTGTGCGGGGCAGGCAGTCAGGGTCTGCGTACACCTGCCCGATGATCTGCCGGCGAGAGGGGGCTGGTCAGACCGGGACTGTGGAGCGAGCGGCCCCCCGCGGGGAGAGGGATGCTGGCACGTGCACAGGAAGCACGGGCAGAAGAGGAAGATGGAAATGAGGTTGGCCGAAACCGGTGTGGCTCAGTGGATAGAGCATCGGCCTGTGGACTGAAGGGTTCCTGGTTTGATTCCGGTCAAGGGCATGTATCTTGGCTGCGGGCACATCCCCAGTGGGGTGTGTGTGTGTGTGTGTGTGTGTGTATAGGAGGCAGCTGAACGATGTTTCTCTCTCATTGATGTTTCTGACTTTCTATCCCTCTCCCTTCCTCTCAGTAAAAAATCACTAAAATGTATTTAAAAAAGAAAGAAAGAAAAAAAGGAAATGAGGTTGAAGAGCCACCCTCCCCAACCCTGCCTCTGGAAGTCTTGTTAATCCCGACTTGTCTTCTGTCTGAGAGTCTGAATACTGGAGGGTTTAGAAGGTCATTACTGCAGTAGAAGCACGTGCTCTGAATCCGGAGGGGCAGTTCCCACACACCCCTCCCTGCCCTGCAGAGCCCAGGCTCTGTGCAGCGAGGGGCTGGGTCTGACACGTGCCTGACATCCTGTGGCACCGCCTGCTGCTTTAGACACAGTAGATACTCAACTGATCTCTATTATGTTTAAAGGAAATGATTTTTGCCCTAGTCAGTCTGGCTCAGTGGACAGAATGTTGGCCTGCAAAGTGAAGGGTCTTGGGTTTGATTCTGTTCAAGGGCATATGCTGGGGTTTCAGGCTCTACCCCCAGTGTGGGGCACGCGGGAGGCAGCTGATCAATGGTTTTCTCTCTTCATTGATGTTTCTATCTCTATCTCCCTCTCCTTTCCTCTCTGAAATTAATTAAAACATCATAATAATTTTTAAAAGGACCTTTCTTCATGATTCCAATCGTCCGCTGTCTCTCTACCACTCACCACTTTGCAGGAATTACAGAAGCCCTTGAATGTATGTGTTGGGCCGACTGCTTCGAGATCGACTGAACTGTGCTCCTAAGGGCAGGACTGTTCCCAGGACTCACTCTGTCCCCGCCAACCCCCCAAGTGCCCAGCACTGGATTGGACGGGCTGGCACTTCCTGGAGTGGCTGCTTCCCCTTCCAGGCAGAGGGCAAGGGGAAAGGCTGCCTCGGGCTAGACAGATGGCCACATGAACAGCCTGCCTTTCCTAGTGGAGTTCCAAGCCTCGCCGTGTGACTGCCCGTGTGACAAAGAGCAAGCCACTCTCCCTCCCTGGGACTATTTCCTCAGCCTTATGGGAAACTGTGGCAAGAGATGTGTGATGAACCGGACAACCCTCCACTCGTGCTGACTTTGTGGCGCGTTACTCATCTTTAGGAGGAGGAGCCTCTGTTCGGGGCGGGGCAGAGCTGCTGGGCCTGCGCCTCAGGCCCTGCCTACGTGCGGGAGCTCACCTCGCAGAGGACGATCCCGAAAGAGAAGACGTCCACCGTCTCATCGTAGCTCTTCCCTGGGGGAACACGGGAGAGTGGGCTGTTAGGTTTGGTCCCTTACCTGCTCTGCACCGAGCCTCGGGCCAAGCCAGGCCCCAGTGAGAGCCGGGACTAGAACAGGATCCATGGGGACACCCCAAAGGCTCCCTGGGACTGGTGGCCTCTGGAAGTCGCCTTTCCTCGGCGCTGGGTGAGCTGCCTTGGAAAGATGTTATAACCAGCCCTAACCAGTTTAGCTCAGTGGATAGAGCGTCGGCCTGCGGACTGAAGGGTCCCAGGTTTGATTCCGGTCAAGGGCATGTACCTTGGCTATAGGCGCATCCCCAATACGGGGTGTGCAGGAGGCAGCTGATCAATGTTTCTCTCTGATCGATGTTTCCAGCTCTCTATCCCTCTCCCTTCCTCTCTGTAAAATATCAATAATATATATATATTTTTAAAAAGATGTTATAAACCAACACTGCCCGTGATGGAGCTGCACGGGAGTGAGAGAGCATGGGCCCTGGGTTCAAATGGACTCTGCTGTTAGCCAGCTGCGTGCTCCTGGGCTAACCACTGAGCTTCTCTGGGCCTCAGATTCCAAAACGGGTTGTATGGTTGTATCAGACAGGTCCTGCCTGAGGCCTCGTGACCCTGTGGGTCACAAGAACCGCAGCCAGCAGCTCTGGCCGGTGTGGGCATTAGCCACCAGAGGGCACCGCACTCCAGCTCTCAGCAGAGAGGACAGGCTAAATCAGGCAGTAGGTGGCCTGAGCCCTCACCTACCCTTGGAGCACAAAAGTCTCGGCCAGAGCTCACCCTAAACCTCCGATGGGACACCGACTAGCTCGTGGGCCTGCGCTCAGGGAGGAAGGAGTTTATGAGGCCCCGGCTGTCTGGCGAGGGACAGAAATGCAGCCTTCAGCTCCGGGACTTGGTTTACCCTGCATAGGCCTCCCGGGAAGCTCCCAGGGCTCTGGTGTGAGAAGTGGCCCCCAATGCCCCTCTGCAGGCGAGTCCCCTCAGGCACCGGGCACTCACCGTTCAGCATCTCAGGGGCCATCCAGTAGGGGTTCCCCACCACCGTGTAGCGCTTCTTGCGGTCATTTTTGCGCAGCGTGCGCTTCTTGCTGGTGGCCTTCTCCACGGGGGGCTTTTTCCTCTCCTCCACGATGAGCCGAGACAGCCCGAAGTCTGCCACCACCACCGTCTTGTCCTGGCGGGACAAGGGCCAGGTCAGGACGCGGGGAGGACATTTCTAACAGGAGTCATTGAGAAGGAGAGAAAAGATGGCAGCAAAGGAGAGGGAGTCCCGGCCGAGTCCTCAGACAGACAAGGCTCAGCATCCCGTTTGCTGACAGTTCGGTGTCTCCTCACAGCCGATTCCCCGAGACCTGGAGGTGCTCACAGCAGAGCCCCTGCAGCCTGGAGCAGGAACGAGAACTACAGAGTGGAGCTCAGAGGCAGGACAGGGGATTTCCTTTGTTTGGTTTGTCCCCCAAAATATTTTCTTAAACATAAATTATTGAGTTTAGGGAGAGAGGAAGGGAGAAGGAGAGAGAGGGAGAGAAACATCGATTGGTTGCCTCCTGCATGCCCCCTACTGGGGGTCAAGCTGCAACCCAGGCATGTTACTGACTGAATCTAACCGGTGACATTCGGTGCACGGGACGACACTCACCACCTGAATCACACCCGCCAGGGCTGCCCCGAAAGATTTCGGGCCAGGGCTAGAATCAGGAGAAGACAGAAAAGACAAGGCGGAGGCAGTCAGCCGGGGACTCAGGGGAGAAAAGCTCTCCAGTTAGCTCTGGGGGCCCCGGCTGGGGTGGCTCGTTGGTTAGAGCACTGTCCCATGCACTGAAGGGTCTCCACATGCCCGGGTTTCGGGTTGGATCTCTGGTCGGGCCACATATGGGAGGCTGCCAATCGATGTTCCTCTCTCTCCTTCTCCTGCCTCTCTTTGTGGAGCCAATGAAAAACATGTCCTTGGGTGAGGATTAAGAAAATAAATAGCTGTGGAGTAGTCATGTGGAAAAGGGATTAAGATGGTTTGGGCGCAGATGGTGAAGCCAGGCACGTTAGCGGGCACCCAGGAAGCCAGACTGCAATCCACAGGAGGAATGGCATTGGAACAGCCAGAGCTGACCCGCCCATGGGAGGAACGCAGGCCCCCAACCCGGTCACTGCAAATGCACTAGCCCTGTGGCCTCGGGCGCCAGAGCTGTGAAATGGGGTCCGCCGGGAGCTGCTTTCGGGACCATCAGGGGCAAGGCCAGGATCGTGAGGGGCTGTGTGCGCAGAGACCCTTCTGACCACACGCTGTCAGAGGCTGCGGCTGGGAGCAGGCGGCACTGTGTCTGCGAGCGCCGGAGAGCTCAGAGGGCAGGGAGGGCACTGCAGGAGCAGGAAGGGCAAACAGGAGTCCCAGGCGACATCTTGTGTCTAAGAAGGACAGTCAATTCTTTTGCGACCAGGAAGCCTGGAGGGCCGGCCCCGGGGAGCCCCAGAACAGGAGACATACCAGCTTGATGAGGCAGTTGTGCGAGTTCAGATCCCGGTGGATGATACACATGGAGTGCAGATAGGCCTGAAACAGAAGTGCAAGTGAGGCCGATGGCCAGGAAGCCAACCACTCGCGGACTCGGACCTGGGCCATCGAACTGGCTCTCGGTCCAGGCCACCCCCGCTCGCCTTCAGAACCCAACCCGGACTCCAAGCCCAGGCCCCCAGCAGTCTCTCCCTTGTCCCAACACCAGCAGAAAGCCAGAGGCCGCCTGGGCTTCCTCTGTCCCTGCTGCCACCTCCTGCCCGTCCTTTGCTGGGCAGCCCCGACCCAGTGGCTGCTCTGAACGCTCACTGCTGCCTCCTGAAACCTCCAACTGTCCCGGGCCCTGGCCTCTTGCATGGCCCCAGTCCCTTTACCCCTTTCGTAGCTCTGGGACACCTGAAGTAAGCACCCAGGCTCCCTCATCCCAGTGACCGGTTTCAGCTGCCCTGGATCCTTCCTGCCTGTGAGCGGGGCATCAGGGACCTCCCCCTGAACCAGCGGGCCCTGTATTCCTGACATTCCCCTCCCCGAGCCTCAGGACACTCCTTGCTCTGTCTGCCCTTTAACCTCTCGTTCTTCCCAACCCAATGTTTCCAAACAGGTTTGTTTGCTATTTCCCCCTCCGGGCCTCCATCTCTGGCTGTTACTCTCTGAAGCCAGGCCCACTCCCAGCCCCTGCAACACTGCTTCCATCCCTTCGCCTCCTGGAGCTGCTCCCACTCCGGGAATTCTTCCTGAACTGCTCTAGCTTGTGCCCATCCCCTCCCAAAGGTACCCACACCTGCCCGAGACTCCTGTACCTGCTTCTTCCTGCCAGCCTCCCCAATGCCAGCCTTCTCAAAGCTATCTTCTCTTCACGTACTGAACCCCACAAACTCCACATCAGCCTCAGCAGGCACCTAGCTCTTCCCAAACCTGTCTCCCAACCATTACTGCCACCCCCCCCACCAACGTCTGCTAAATGACACCGACATACTTCTAAATACCTCAACCCCCTCAAACTCTTCTTTCTCCTTTCACCTGTTCTCTCCCTGCCAACCCCTCTCCATTCAGACTCCACTCTGCCTCCCAGTCTCCTGTCCGCCCCAGTCACCCTCTAAAATTCAGAAACCTGATGTTTCATTAGCCCCTGACCAGGTCTCCCTGCCCCCCGAGTTCTCCCAATCCTACCCCAACCTACTGACCACACCAGACTCCTCTGCAAAAAAAGAAGAGCTCTAGCCACAAGGCCGGCTTTCTTAAAAATCTTTTAGCCCAGCCGGTATGGCTCAATGGTTGAGCTTTGACCCATGAATCAGGTCACGGTTCGATTCCCGGTCAGGGCACATGCCCAGGTTGTGGGCCTGATCCCCAGTGGGGGGCATGCAGGAGGCGGCCAATCGATGTTCTCTCTCATCGATGTTTCTGTCTCTCTCTCCCTCTCCCTTCCTCTCTCTGAAATAAAAACATACCCCCCCCCCAAAAAAAAACCACTTATATATATATTTTTTGTCTTTCTACATAAAGCCTGACTCTTTAGCTTAAGATACAGGGGCCTTAATGTACCCCCAGACTAACATGGTCTTCACGGACCCCACATGACGAGCAGTGGTTAAAACCCCAGCACAGACTGGCCTAGGCTCCCGGTTCTGTCCCTTTCTGGCCTCCGTGTGTCACCTGGAAACCAGGGCTGCCATGCGGAACAGACACAGACACAGACAGACACACAGACACACACACACAGACACAGACAGACAGACACACAGAGACACACACACAGACACAGACAGACAGACAGACAGACACACACACAGACACACACATACAGACACAGACAGACACACACATACACACACACACACAGACAGACACAGACACACACACACACACACAGACAGACACAGACACAGACACAGACACAGACACACACACAGACACACACACACAGACACAGACAGACACACACACACACACAGACACAGACACACACACAGACACACACACACAGACAGACAGACACACACACACACACACAGACACAGACAGACACACACACAGACACAGACACACACACAGACACAGACAGACACACAGACACACACACAGACACAGACAGACACAGACACACAGACACACACAGACACACACAGACACACACAGACACAGACAGACACACACACACACACACAGACACACACAGACACACACAGACACAGACAGACACACAGACACACACAGACACACAGACACAGACACATAGACACAGACAGACAGACAGACACACACACTCGCTCGCTCGCGTGTCCGTCGCTGCCATCGCTGGCACCCTCCTTTCTCAGGCAGCACAGGCCGCTCCCTCCTCCGCAGCCTTGGGGCTCCTCTGCCCAGAGGAACTCCCGTCCAGTTCTGACCCATCCTCCGGGCTCAACTCGAAGGCACCCCCTCCTCAGATTTCCCAGGCAGCGAGGTTGTCTGCAGGCTCCAGCGGCCCTCGGAACCCGGGCGCCTCAGAGCCTCCAGGCCAGGCCATTCCGTGCCAGTTTGCTTCTCCAGTCCGCCCTGCCCTTGTCCTGTTTGCCCTTGAAGATTTGGATCCTTTGAGAGTAGGGCTGTGAGCTGAGAACAGCCATCTGGGGTCAATGCCACTGGCTCAGAGAGGAGCCAGCACTAGCTGCCCAGCCTGCCCGCCCCCCCAGCCCGCTTCCCCTGCCAACTTTGCTGGCAAGGTTAGTGCCAAGACTCACCATTCCAGAGGCGATGCCTTTGGCAAACCTGACCTTCTGCTGCCAGGGCAACGGGTCCTGCAGGATGGGGGGAATATCCCTCAGAGGCTGTTGGGCCCTGTCCCCACCCGTGGTCCAGGTCCCAACATGGTCGCTGCCGGGGCCCAGTCCCACCCATCATGGCCCTTTGTAGGTAAAGCAGTGGGTCTCTCCGCCTAGCGTGGCTTCAGGGTAGCAGTGACATAGGTGTCCCACTGACAACCCAGCAAGCTCCTGGGGACAACGGAGGGGGCACACTCACCACACTGCGCACAAAGTCCTTCAACGTGCCCCCCTCGATGTACTCTGTCAGCAGGTTCAGCTTCTTGTCCTTGTACAGCACCCCGATGAACTTGAGCACATTGGGGTGGTCCAGGCTGCGCATCACCTTCACCTGGGGGTGGGGAGGCCAAGAAGGGTGGGCCGTTACTTCCCACTGTCGCCCTCACCCCTCCCCTCCAGGGGGCCAGCATGACCAGCGTCACCTGCAGCTTCTACCTCCCAGGCTGTGACGGGGAGCTCACCCCAAGGACCCTGCCTTTTTAGGAACTGCATGGGGGACGGGGCGGGCGGGTCCAAGATGAGACGAAGGCCTGGGGGCGGGGGGGCAGCACCTGGACCACAGGTGCACCCGCTGCATTAGGGGAGCAAGCCAGGAGAGGCAGGCGGTGGAAGGCCCCAGGAGCGTGCCGGTTCTCTGGAGGGCCCACTAGGGCCCCCGAGCAGGGCGGTCAGGTAATGACGGCATCTAGTTGTAGGACATCGGTTTGTTTGCATGTCTATCACCCCATTATCTGTGAGCACCTCTGAGCCACACCTCGTTGCTGACTGCATCCCTTGTACCCAGCTCGTGCTGGCTTTAGGACGTGTTCATCCCCACGGAGGGGTGAGGGTGTTCCTTCAGTGCTCTCTCCTGCTCAGCCTTTCAGCGGCTGATTCCCAAATAAGTTTCCTCTCGAAACCATTATCCAGTAAGATCTTCCCTCTTCCAGCAGACACACCAAACTCTATGCCCTCCTTCCTTATTTTTTAAAAAATATTTTTTATTGGTTTTTTACAGAGAGGAGGGGAGAGGGAAAGTCAGAAACATCGATGAGAGAGAAACAACGATCAGCTGCCTCCTGCAACCCCCTCCCCCCCCACTGGGGATGTGCCCTCAATCAAGGTACATGCCCTTGATCGGAATCGAACCCGGGACCCTTCAGTCCACAGGCCGACGCTCTGTCCACTGATTCGGCCAAGCCCTCTTCTCACCTCAGTCAGAAAGGTCTTCTGGGTCTCCTCGTCACACCGAATCAGCTCCTTCATGACCATCACTTTGCCCGTGGCTTTGTGTGTCACCTACAAGGAGAGCGTCTGTCATGGGCGCCGAGGCCAGAGCAGTCCTGGAGAACCGTGTGAAAGGCAGCGCAGCTGGCCATCCCAGCCCCGGGAGGAGGCGCTGAGCCAGGTCAGTGCACAGAGTTCATGTGCAGAAGACACAGCACGGGGCACCGGGGGACTCAGAGAGGAGCACACCCCCTTCCCCGGAGAGCTGGGCATGCGCAGAGGAGAAGCGAGAACCCGGAAGAGGGACGTGTGGGAGGAGGCAGGAGGGGCTGACAAGCCAGGCAGGGGCTTTGGTCATCTGACAAGGAGGTGAGTCCCTCAGGTGAACAGAAATCCAGGGGCAGGAAGGCCAAGGCCACAGACATGCGCAAGGGGGGCTGGAGGGGGTGGGGGGTGAGCTCTCCGGCCCCAATGCTCCGAAAGCTGAGACACATGGCTTACCTGACCCCCCCTCCCAGCTCTCAGTGGAGGAGGAGGAGGAGGAAAGAGAGAGAGAGAGAGGTTAGTCCCCGAGACTGCTCACCAGGGAGGCAGGAGCCACTCCCCTGTGGGCTCCTGCAGCATGCCCAGCACTGGGGCTGCTGGGCGCCTCCAAACACCCCCTGCCTGGATATGGGAGGGCCACGGGCCCAGCTCCTCCCAACCCGGGTCTCCGGGTTCACCCAGCTCCCTGCGACGGCAACGCTGACCTCAGGGAGCCAGGGAGGCCTGGGGCGGCAGGGGCAGCCCTTACACCACCCCCGTAGCCGGGAAGGAGGCCTGGGGTCCTGCAGGGCCGCTGGGTGAGACCACGTGATAAGAACTCCCCAAAAGAAGGCCAGGGAGGGAGGCGGGGCGGGGGGCGGAGCGGCTGCCGCTGGTGCCTACCTTGATGGCCTGCCCGAAGAAGCCCTTCCCCAGGACCTCCCCGTGGATCAGGTCGCACGGCCGGAAGATCTGCTGCGAGTAGCTGCTCGAGCAGCGCAGGGACTCTGAGCGGCTGATGTCGCGGCTGAACAGCAGGGGTTCCTTGGGGGAGCTGGGGCCGGGGGACTTGGAGATGCTGTTGCTGCGCCTGAGGACGAGGAAAGATGGCGCTGGGGACAGGGTATGCCCAGAGACTCGCCAGGAAACCCTGGGGGGCAGGCCTCTCGGGGCCACCCGACATTCCAACGTACGTAGCTCAGGAGCTATGACTGGGGAAGGGGGCTCACGTCAGGCAGCCCCCGTTTGGGGCTGCAAACATCAGTAGTACATTTAAGTACATTCAAAGCGGGAACCCTGAGTACTCCTCACCTGGGATGAGCGACTACGTGTTACTGGCGCAGAGCGCTCAGCACAGGACGGCTCAGTAGATAGTGACCCCCCATCCAGGTCTGCTCCACTCCAGGCACTAACTAACGGGGTCACCCCATTATCTGGTGCTACTAGGAGTCATCCCCAGAATGGCCAAACGGGCTTGGCGGTATTCTGCAATCTCCGTATCTGGGGACCTTTCCTACATTTAGGAATAACCAGTGCGTATCTTTTCTACAGCAACAAAGCCAATATGTTTACATTTTTAAGAGCAGCCGGCTATAGTCATGGCTGGTGACTGTTATTTGACTTCCTGAAGAAAGGACGAGACGCTGAGTCCGCAGCGCTGAAGGTGGACTGAACCCCCGCAACCTCCTCTCTGGGGACACACCTGTTTCACTTGGGCTACCCAGCCCCTGGCTCTTCTGCCCGGCCTCCTGCCCACGTGCCCGCGGGCACACCAGGTGAGCTGGCCTCTCCCTTGCATGATGGCCCTCTAGGAATCCGAGCAGCTCTCTGGCCACCCCCACCCCCACCTTCCTTCTCCCCAGGCCTTCTCAGTGGCACTGTGCCGCCACCAGCTCGCCTGTGCTGACCGAGGCCAATGGGCGGCCAGGAGTGCCAGGAGCCACCCATCGGGAGGGCCCCATTTCCCACAGCCGCCAGCCAAGAGGGCCTGAGCGGTCCAGTCGGTGTGGTCAGCAGGGCGGATAAAGGACCTGACTCCTAGCAGCACCCACAGCACCTCGCCTCTGCTGAGTGCTCATCCCGGGCTGCTCTGCATCCTTTCTGACACCGAGTCCTTTCGTAACTGGGGAGACAGCCACCTGATCGCTAACCCCGCCTCACAGATGCGACAGAGGCAGGCGAGATGAAGTGATGGGCGAAGGGAGGGCCTCGGCTAGAAGGTGCCATCGGGGTGTGCCTGCCTGCTCTTCCAGCCTCCTGCTCTTTCAGCCTCCCCACAGACTTGGTTTTGGTCCCTCAAATCCAAAACAACTTGCATTCCTCTCTTGTTTTATAGTTTTCAACATCCTTATTTATATTCATTCCTTCTACCTGTGCCCCGACTCCAGCCCGAGCCCCGTGTTTTCCCAAGAGCCACGCCGTCCTTCGCGGCCCGGCAGCACTGCCTCCTGCCAGCGCAGGCGCAGCGGTCGGTCTGACCCCGGGCTCCGGGAGCCTGGCAGGCAGCTGGGCCAGATCGCGCACAGGTTCCGGTTCTGAAACTGCGCTGGCTCAGCACAATCCGCGCAGCCCGTCTCTGGCCAGCTGGCTCCCTTCCTGACTCTGCCGGTCTCCGGAAGCCAGCTCTGCCTCATCTGAGGGACGGGCCTGGGGCGACACAGAACCGGGGTGACGGGCGTGAGCACCTCAGCGAACGTCTCCGCAGGGTCCCCTCCAGGTTCTCCTTGGTGTCCAGGGTGCTGAGGGAGTGAGAGTGCTCGGCGCTCTGCAGGTGGGGAGAGAGCCGCGCGTCCAGCCGCAGCTGGTCCAGGCGCTGGGAGACGGGGTCGTGTTCAATCAGGAGCTGCAGCGCCTGGCTCGTCTGGCTAATGGCATCCTCTACCTGTGGCCAAGGAGCAGCGTGAGGCTCGATCCCACAGGCTGGCGTCCCCCGGGCCACCCCCCGCCAGCCCAGAGGATCCAAGCACAGTGTGGCCCATGGTTACCGGCCACACAGTGGCCTCCAGATGCCAGTACCCCACAGTGCCCTCTGCCTGGCATCCTGTCAGCTTCCCCATCTGTCAGGCCATCCCTGCCGCCCTGGGGACATGCCAGGCTGACACAGGAGGGCACCAGTGGTCACAGGCTCAGTGGCAAGACAAAGAGACGAGGGGTAGAGAAGGGTGAAGGTCACAGTGTGCTCTCCCAGGGGGTCTGTTCCATGCCCCTCGCCCACAGACAGACGGGACACACACTCTACCTCCTCTACGCGTAGCGTGCGGACGGGGGTCCCATTGATCTCCAGGATGCGGTCCCCAGGGTGGATGGCGTTGCGGTTGTTGGGACTGATGTGCATTCGGTTGACCCTAGGACCAGACGGGAATTGAGGCAGGGGAAGGAACCCTAAAAACAAGCCTGACCAAATTCACTTGTGCAGGGAAGAGTCACCTGGCCCCAAAGCCCAGGCCCCCCACAGAGAACGGGCACTCACCCAAGCCAGAAACCTGGGCGCCATCCTCCCCATCGGAGTTCCCCCCTTGCCCCCAACCCTCACCATCTTGGAGTTCCCACCTTGCCTTCTCTCCATCGCCATAGTTACCAAATCTCTCACCTGGACCACGCAACAGCCTCCTGGCTGGACTCTACGTCTCCAGGGCTGCTCTCCTCCCACCCAACTTCCACACCCTCCATCTTTCCAAAATGCTAACCTGATTGCATCACTTTGTTGCTTTAATCCCTTAACAGACCTGCTGAGTGCTCATGATCCAGGCCCTCCATGACTGAACAACTCCCTCTCTGGCTACTCCCAGCCACCCGACCCACACCAGACACCGCCACAGACTCCTACCTCTGCGCCGACCACAGTCCCTCCCCTCTTCATCCCATGAGGCTTTAGAGCAGACCTCAGCTCTTCCTGACTTCCTGCTAACTCTCGCCTATACTGCAAGCACCCCGTTAAGTGCACAATCACGATTTTACAGAGTTGGCAGCGCAGGCGCCTCATTACTGGTATTGAGGTGGACACAGACTCCTTCCCAGCTGATCTCTGGCCTGGACCTCGGGTGGAGTCTTAATCTCTTTCTCCTCCCTCCGTTCATTCGCTCAACCAACAGCACAATCATCAGTGAACGCCTCCCATAGGCCAGGCCCTGTTCCAGGCCCCGGGCATGCAGTGCTGGACAAGGCTAAGACCCGTTCCGGAAGGAACGAGTGGAGAGGACAAATGACAGACAAACCAATATACATGACCAAGCCAGATAATTTCAAAGAGCTGACATGACCTGACACTTGACACGTGAAGGCTGAGTGGTTCCGGCATTAGGTATCCGGTGGGAAGCAGCCTGGGCAGACAGCACCGTCCGTGCCAAGGCCCAGGTGTGGTTACAGCGCAGCGAGCGCAGAGGAGAGGCGGAAGGTGCGGCTGGAGGGAGCTCAGCATGCGACTCCGGAGTTCTGAGCCCCTCTGGGGCTCATCTATGGGCTCCGCTCAAGACCCCCCGCTCCGGGTTCTCAAAATACTCACTCTTTCACTTGCACGGAGGTGGCGTAGTTGGAGCAGGCACTCTCCACGGACACGGAGAAGCCCCGCCGGCTCTCGGAGGTGGCTGGCATGGAGATGTGAGTGACGGAGTAGGGCAGCTGGTCCTGAACAGACTCCGTGGAGAGCCTCTCAAACATGGGTGCCAGCACCACCTCGTTATGGCACTTCCCACTGGGGAGAGGAGCAGGAAGGGGGTAAGGGCCCGGAGCCCCCCCGGAGAACCCCAGCAACCACGGCACCACGTGGCTTCAAGCAAGGGCATCCGCAACCCCATGATGACTATCCCTCCACGATCCGCTGGCCGCTCTGCCTCCGACCCCGTGAGAACCCAGCCCCTTCCTCTCTCTGGGCCTCAGCCCGACTTCTCTTCTCAAAGGAGACAGCTGGACGGAGCGAGCTCTGGGGGCCTTTGCCTTTAATGCTCTGGGGTCCTCCGAGAGCGCCTTCCCAGCCATTACTCCCTCTGGGAGGACTGCGGGGCCGAGTGCCGGTACTCTCACATAGCTGAGGGCGGAGGGCGGGGGATGCTAATGGTCTTGCTCACAGCTTACAGCACATTGTTGAGAGGAAGCCAGCGCTGTGATGCCCAGTAGTCTTTCCGCCCAGCTCAGGCTGCCCCTGTCCCTCTCTCGGCCATTCTCATAGGGGAAGACAGCCACAGGGCCACCGTCTCACCAGTAGAGGGTGGCGTGCTGCACCAGGGCGTATGCGTCCCCATCCTCGATGATCACCTTGCAGCTCATACAGGCAAAGCACTCTGGGTGGTACTTGAACTCCCCGGCCACCTGGGAGCAGGTGGGGAGAAAGATGGACAGATGGAGAAAGTGAGTCCTTGCTGCTGCTAGAGTGAGGGTAGAGGTGGGTGAGTGACCTCCGATCAAAGATTTGCGAATCCTGGCAAGAATGTCCCTTGGCTGAAACCGGTTCTGCTTAGTGGATAGAGTGTCAGCCTGGGGACTCAGGGTCCCAGGACATGTACCTTGGTTGCGGACACATACCCAGTACGGAGCGTGCAGGAGGCAGCTGATCCATGTTTCTCTCTCATCGATGTTTCTGACTATCTATCCCTCTCCCTTCCTCTCTGTAAAAAATCAATAAAATAATATATATATTTTAAAAAGAATGTACCTTGGCACTTCCTGCCCTAGAGCTTCCCGAGGAAGTGCCAGACCGGTGCCCCCACCCCTTATCATTTTTGAGATTGCAAAAAACAGAAAGTCATCACCCCTGTCAGAAAGGCTCACAGTTTGTCCAACACAGAGCTGGCCAATCGTGACTGGGCGCACAGCCCTGTGTCTTAGAGCAGGTGCGGGAGGTGGAACTCTCTCTGCTAGCTCATTCCAGCGTCTCCATTCCTGATCTCCTGGCCTCTCTCAACCTGTAAAGCTCTCCCCTTTAAGCCCTTCACCCCACCGTGCTGTGTCTCCTCCCTGCTTGCCTCTCCCCCCACACTCAACACTGGCTTGTGGGGTCTTTGAGGGCAGGATCCCACCTGGCACTTGCTAGGTGCTCAACAAACATCTTTTAAGTGATGAAATGGCGAGAGAGGCCTTGGCTGATGGAAAGTCCTGAAGATGAATGACCACAGGGAACTGGACTCTGATGGCCCCGGGGAACAGGGATGGGGGGGGACTCACTCACCATGACAGGCCCTGTCATCAGCAGGGAGCACCCGTGGCAGAACTCCCCAAACTTCCTCCAGTAGTCCTTGTGGCAGTAGAGCTTCCCGTCCTTCTCGTAGTACCAGTTGGTGAGGGACTCCTGGCATTCCGAACACCTGAGAGGCAAGAGAGGAAGAGAAGCTCTCCTGGATGCTTGGAATCCAGATGTTTCTCGGATGCAGGGTTTCTTAACCTGTCTGGGTCTTGAAACGCGTTGAGAACCTGACTGGGAGCCAAGAAGCCTCTCCCAGGAAAAATGCACATCCAAGGAAAACGTGCATCTAATTTATGTGTGAGGCGTGTGGGTATCAAGGGTTGACGCCTCGTCATGGCCCTAGGTGAGGGCCTCTGGGCTCGACAGGTATCTCGGGTAACCAAGAAGTTCAGTCGCCTCCACTCTTCACAATGTGCCTGTCACCAACAGCATTACTGATATGGCAATTCTTCCCCCCAAATACTAAACATAAAGAAACAATTAGCCCGTCCAGTGTGGCTCAGCTGGTTGAGTGTTGACCCATGAACCAAGAGTGGTGTTTCTCTCTCTCTCTAAATGAAATTAAATTTTAAAATATATTTTATGGATTTTTTTACAGAGAGGAAGGGAGAGGGATAGAAAGTTAGGAACATTGATGAGAGAGAAACATCGATCAGCTGCTTCTTGCACACCCCCTAACTGGGGATGTGCCCACAACCAAGGTACATGCCCTTGACCGGAATCGAACCTGGGACCTTTCAGTCCGCAGTCCGATGCTCAACCCACTGAGCCACACCGGTTTTGGCAAAAGCCATACATATTTTTTTTTAAAAATAGGAACAATCAGACAAACCCAAAATGTGAATCACTTGATCAGACAACTGAGCTTGACTCTTCCACAAAGTTGATGTCGTCGGGGAAGGGGCCACAGAGATAACAATGCCTGGACACATAGCAACTCACTGCAATGCCAAACTAAAGCTTGGATTAAAAACACACACACACACACACCGCTTTGAGTGCCATCTTTGGAACTGAGGAAATTTGAATTTGGACTATACATTAGATTATATTGTGAGTCTACTGTCAGTTTTCTTAGATGTAATAACAATATTTTGGTTACACAGAAGAATCCTTAG
The DNA here is from genome assembly GCA_027563665.1 of Antrozous pallidus. Classification (NCBI taxonomy): domain Eukaryota; kingdom Metazoa; phylum Chordata; class Mammalia; order Chiroptera; family Vespertilionidae; genus Antrozous; species Antrozous pallidus. Next base: position 3,016,149 of record CM050528.1, read on the forward strand.
AAGAAGCACATTAAAGTAACCAAGGGTGAAAGTCAAGATGACTACAACTTCTGTCTGAACAGTTCAGCAAAAACAAATAAATCCTGCGTGTGTGTATAGACAGATACCATGGCCTAAAGTTAACAAATGATGAATCTAGGTGAAGGGTACATGGGTAGCCTTGAACTACTCTTTCAACTTTTTTTTTAAATCCTCATCCAAGGATATTTTTCCACTGACTTTTTTTTTTCTTTTAAGAGAGAATGGAAGAGAGGCGGAAGGTTAGAGAGAAATATCGATGTGAGAGAAACACATCAATCGGTTGCTTCCTGCACGTGTCCCAACCAGGGTGGGGGGCGGGGAGAAACATACAACCAAGTTACGTGCCCTTGATCGGAATCGAACCTGGGACCCTTTGGTCTGCAGCCCAACACTCTTAACCACTGAGTTAAACCGGCTAAGGCTCTTTCAACCTTTCTATATATTTGAGAAATTTAAAAATAACATATGGGGGGACGGGCAACAAAACTCCATTAGCATGTGCACGCTGTACTGGGCCCACAGTAGCTCAGTCAGGTCACGTGTGTGTTCTCAGGCCCCTTCTGCACGGACAGGGTCCTCCTCGTGTCTGCAACCCGAGCTCAGAGCTCCCCGGCCTGCTGAGACCAGCTCTTTCTTCCTGGTTAACAGACTCCCTGTTCCTGTCAAGGCCTCACACCACCCACACTGGCCACACCCTGGCTTCCCAGAGGCGCTGTGTCTCGGTGTGAATCCCGACCCTGGATTAGTTTTAGTTATGTCATCCTGGGCAGGTTATTTCACTTCGCTGACCCGGTTTCTCCATCCGTACAATGAACTGCTGTGGAAGTGAAGTCGTATGTATTCAAGTGCATATTGTGTTCTGCAGCGCAGCAGCCTGGGGCCCCCCAGCCCTCCTGTCGTGCAGAGAAAAGACCTAGCACAGCAGGGACTCGTAAGGGTTAGCTGTGAAAAAGGACCACAATGGTAGCTCCCGTTACTGGCCACCAGCTAGGGAGCTTTGGACAACGCTCGGTAATTTTTCCTAATGGACGACATGGGACCAGCAGCATCCAGCGACAAAGAAGCACCGTGAACACTACGTTAATGTTGGAGGAAAGCCTTTTGCAAACGGTGAGGGTAAGACAGGTGTATTACTAGAGCGACTTGCTAGGCACTGCAGGTCTCAAAGATACACAGGCAAGGGCCCATGCCACCTTCCAAGAACGTATAACGAGCTGGAAAAAGAGAATGTGTAAACAAAACTCAGTTTTAACAATGCCAGGCGAGAGCCCGCAAAGAGTGCTACCACTTTTAAGCTCTGCGGGAGGCCGAGAGGGGGACAGGACTACGCGAAGCGGCGGTAGAAAGGAAAGAAGGGGACATGTCTGTAGCAGCTAGGGAGGCTCAGAGAAGCAGGATCCAGCTCCCCTAGGTCAGTGGACAGCAAACTCATTAGTCCACAGAGCCAAACACCAACAGTACAACGACTGAAATTTCTTTTGAGAGCCGAAAGCCGACTTCCGTGCATGGACCACAATGTTTCAGTGGCACTGTGTGTGCGCCCCCGGACGTGGTATTTTTTGGAAGAGCCACACTCAAGGGGCCAAAGAGCCACAGTTTGCCGACCACTGGCCTAGGTACTCGGCCAACACTGGTGGCTTCTGCCATCAGCCGCCCCCGTCCTGCAGCATTTCCGGCTCGTCCTCACATGCTGAAATCCAGGGTGGTGGGAGCTTAGTATGGCATCAGGGGTGCGGGTCTGAAATGCCTGGAACGGTGCGCTGAAAACCAAGCATCACAGGAGGGCGAGGGGAAGACCTTCTCGGGGTGTTTTTTTGGGGCTCAAACTCCTCTCCGTAGAAGGCACCCTGGATGAACTCTGCACTGGGAGACCTGGGTTCAAGTTCTTTGGTGCCACATACTCTTGCACAAGCCCCTTTCCCTCTCTAGGTTAAGTTTCCCCACCTGTAAAATGTGGACTAGACCCCAGCTCCCCTCAATCCTGTGCGGGTATGACCCCCCGGATGACCCAAGGTTTAAATCTCATGCCACCGCTCGCCACCTAACCCAGTGGTCGGCAAACTCGTTAGTCAACAGAGCTGACCGCTGACCTAACTGACGCTGGGCCAGCGGCTTCCCTTCTCGTTTGTGACACGGTCACATCACCGCCCACTTTCCGGGGAGAATTCAGTGAGGTTCTGAATGACCACGAGGCGCCCGGCAGAGGGCCTGCATTAGAAGGGGGGGGGGGGGGGATTCCTTCTTGCCTCTCACCTTCTGGGCACCCTGTCTTTACTTGACTGTGAGCTCCCAGAAGATGGGAACAGTGTCCCATTGTATGCTGGTCGACTCAGCACCCAGCAAAGGGCTTGAGACAGTCAGGAAGCCCTTAGCGAGTGTTTTTAGGCTGGAAATGGTGGCGATGGTGGCAGCGGCGAGACCCATCATTGGTGCAGGTGCGGGCACATGGCTCTGTGGCTCACGGTCACCGGGTCCCGCCCGGCTCTTGGCTTCCGTGGAGACAAGCCAGCGTAGACGTAGTACTTGCCCCCAACCGCACGCCCAGGCCCTGTTACGTCCTTGAAATGGCATGTGCGCTGCAGGGCACGGGAGCCCCAGAACACGTCCTCCTTCCCACTGCCAATATCCTGCTTTTGTTCGCTGCGAGGGCCCCGGCCGGGCCCAGGGGAGGGAGCGGCGAGGGAAACGAGTGCGGGCACGCAGGGCAGAGACATGCCAGCCTGCCGGGAGGAACACCTGGCTGGAGGACGGCATCACCGGGCACACATCTGGGGAAGGAGCCTCTGGAAGGCACGGCCGGCGGGGGCCGCCACAGGTGTCTCTGGGGAACAGGGAGGTGCACGTGGCGGGAGGGCTGCGGGTGCCCAGGCTGTTTCGCTGCCGGACGCAGTGGCTTCTCGGGCCCCTGCAGGAGTTGCCATTGCAGACCGGCAGTCCTGGCTTAGGTGATTAACAACAGCTCCTGCCGAAACAGGTCTGGCTCAGTGGATAGAGCGTCGGCCTGTGGACTGAGAGGTCCTGGGTTCCGTTCTGGTCAAGGGCATGTACCTTGGCTGCGGGCACATGCCCAGCAGGAGGCATGCAGGAGGCAGCTGATCGATGTTTCTCTCTTAATCAATGTTTCTGACTTTCTATCCCTCTCCCTTCCTCTCTGTACAAAATCAATAAAAAATATATATATTTTAAAAACAACAACAGCTCCTGTTACCTGTCACTCGAGCGCCAGCCGTGTTTCGGGCCCTCCAGGAGGTGCCTTACTCATGCACTGATTATCTCTAATCCTCACCACACCCTGCGAGGAGACAGGATTCTCCCTGTTCTCAGACCGGAGGACAGGAAGGCAGCCAGGTCACTCCTGCAGGCCCGCACCCTGGACGGCGCTGGAGTCTGAACCTATGAGCTGGCCATGGGGCCGTGTCGGCTGGACTACGTCGCCCCTGGGAGGCAGCACGGCCACCAGGCAGGCCTCGGGCTCCGGGTCTGTGACAGTAAGAGGCGGGCCGGGCGCTCAAGTCCCCTGGTGTTAACACTTCATGAGGCTTTTCCCTGAGGCCAAGTACACGCCACAGGGCACGAAGCTCTTCTTCCCTTAGTCAACAGCATTATGCTCCCAGCAGTCTCTGCCCTTTAAGAAAAGAACCCAAAACACACTCTGGAAATGTAAGGTGCTACTCAAAGGGGGGAAAAAATCCCTCTTCAGATTCTCGGAAACCATGGCCACGATGTGTTCTTCCCAAAGCCAAGGTGTTTTGTTTCCTTTTTCCCCAGCTTTCAATTTTCGAAAGTTTCCAGAGAAAGTTGAAATCTGCCCTCGCTGCAGGCCCCAGGGCTTCCAGCTTGGAGATGGGGGTACCCTGCCGCCAGGGCCACGCCTGGGTCACCGCACGCTTCCGAGCAGCCGGAGTGAATGGGGGAAGCCCTCCGGCCGGGAGAGCACCGAGAGGCCCCCGCGCACCGAGGACGACCTGGGACCCCGCTTCCAAAGCACCACGGAGGCCTGGCAGCCGCCCCGCGACCCGAACCCTGGCAGCCCGGTCAGCGGGCAGCTCCGATCCAAACGGAGGTATGGAACCGATGCAAATCTCACAGATTTCACACACAGATACTCGGCTCACAACCAGTTCAGGTTCTCACAAGCGACTCAAGTTCTGCGGGGCCACGTTCCCTCTCTGTCACTTACTAGGTGTCACCTAAAGCCGGTTCCTTCATGACGGAGCCTCAGTTTCCCCCTCTGTACACTGGGGACGATAAGATCTCATGGGGTTATGAGAATTCAGTTACATACAAATGCCTAACATGACGCCTGGCCCCCAGCAGATACCCTGTGAGTGTTCATTTCCCTCCCACTCTCCCTTTTTTGGGGGGTTAATCTTCACCCAAGGATATTTTTCCCCATTGATTTTTAGGAAGAGCGGAAGGGAGGGAGGGAAGGGGGGAGAGAAACATGGTTGTGAGAGAGAGACAGCCACTGGTTGCCCCCACACACGCCCCAACCAGGGCCGGGGATCAAACCTGCAACCCAGGTAGGTGCCCTTGACCCTTTGGTGCACAGGATGATGCTCTAACCACTTGGTCACATGGCTAGGCCTTTCTTTCCTTTCCCTCCCTCCTTCCCTTCTTCCCTCCCTCCCTCTCTCCCTCAATACATTTTTCTTGATTTTAGAGAGAGAGAGGAGAGAAACATTGATCAGCTGCCTCCTGCACACCCTCTCCTGGGGATCAAGCCCCCCGACCAGGAACGAAACCCTCGCTCAGCCAACCGAGCTGCACCGGCCAGGCCGGGCCCCTTTAACTCGGGCACACTGAGGGTGAGCGGAGACAGACCCCCTTTCCTCTCGTGCCCAAGCAGTATGGACCTGCTTCTCGGCCCGGAACCAGATTTTTGTGAGTTGGAGAAGATCCTAAAATGAATTATTTATCCTGTCAATTAGAAAATCGATAGATTCTAATCAGTCCCTATCAATTAGGAAATAGTTACTCCGCATCTTGGATAGGCAAGACCCAACAGGCAAGGGAGACGCCAAGGGAAATGCGATCGACCCAGTCCTCGCGCACAAGCAACGTGTGCAGGCCAAATGTCTGCAGGGAAATCCTCGCCCTCATGTGACGGGACCAAACAGTCATTATTACACCGGCTGTACACAGGCGAGAGAACAAGCCCCCCCCAGGCCTCACATCAATGCCTCCCTGCCTCCCCCGCTCCGAGATCTGGGAGGTGGTGGAGGTAAAATATCCTTGGGCCTGGCCAGTGTTGCTCAGTGGTTGAGCGCTGACCAGGAGATTGTGGTTGAATTCAGGTCAGGATAGTGCCTGGGTTGTGGGCTCAACCCCCCCGTAGGGGGCATGCAGGAACAGCCAATCAATGGTTCTCTCACATCATTGATGTTCCTCTCTCCCTCCACCTCTCTTCCTCTCTGAAATGTATATACCCTCTAAATATGTGAGACTAAAGTCACTCCTTAATTTACCCCTTTTGTAAACGCCAGCTGAGGTGTCTTCTCACTGGGGGCCCATGTGTCCCTGCACCTCACCCCTGACACGAGGGGCACTGGCAGAGGAGGACGGTGCCCTCGGCTGAGCGCCACCTGCCCGGGTACAGAAATGACATCCTTCATTCCCTGCTCCCACTCCCCCTCCTTGAGGCTGTCACGCCTCATCCCGTCTCCGTGGAATCTGGTTTCATCATTTTCCTTGCAACCACAGCCTCAAAGTCCTGTGGACTCTGTATTCCCCCAGAGGCCTGGGGTCAAGGACATTTATTTGTTCCATGGAATCTGGCAAGGGTCATGACCAGAAGCCGAGGAAGTTGGGGGGAGCCACCCCCCATGCTCTCTGCAAAGGAGAAAACTGGGGCCCAGAGAACGGACAGGGACCTGGTCAGGGATCAGCCCTTGGGGAGGCGGAGGGGGGAGGGGGACCGGGCAGTGACGTGGTGACTGATAAGATTGTACCTGGGAGAGTGGAGGGTCTGGGTGGTCCCTCCTGCGGGAGGGGGGGGCACAGAGCCCAAAGTGCTGGCTGTCACTTTGGAAGTGGCTTCAGGAATGTGGCCTTCCATTTGGGGGAGGGGAGAGGGTCTACAGTGAGCCAGTCAGCAACCCCCACCCCCAGCTGGGCAAACAGAGCTGGGAGAGGTGGGGGCGGTCAGGTTCCCTAGAGGGGCTGGCGCAGACCAGGACAAAGGACAGGAAGACCAGGGCAGTATTGGCAGCCTGGCCCCCAAAGGTCCAGGTTGGGAGTTCATTACCTGCTCTAGCTCCTGAGAACTGTGGTCCTACCCCCCAGAGATTAAGAAGGGCCCAGCAGCCTGGCTCCTAAGGGGACAATCCCTCCCCAGAAATGCCCTTCCAGGATTAAGAGTAAAAGGGATTAATGAGGTCCCGGCTTCAACTAACGGCTGCTCAAACACTTGGCATCTCGAGTCCACCTGGTAAAACCCGCCTCTAGACTCAAGATCAGTCCCCATCTGCTTCTGTTTTGATCTTCACCCGAGGATATTTTCCCCTGGTTTTTAGAGAGTGGAAGAGAGAGGGAGAGACAGAGAGGAACATCGATGTGAGAGACACACCTCGATTGGTTGCTCCCTGTCCCAGCCCTCATCAGGGCCAGGGCGGGGAGAAGCCTGCAACTTAGGTACGTGCCCCTGACCAGGATCAAACCCCGGGACCCTTTGGTCTGCAGGCCAACACTCTATCCACTGAGCCAAACCGGCTAGAACCTCACCTGCTCCTAAGAAAAGAATCTCTGCATCCCCTCGATATGCCAGGCAAGCAATGCGGCCTCTTTTTCTGTCCTCTCTGCTGGGAGAGGAAAGCAACCTAGAGCACCCCGGCCTTCAGATGATGTGAAAAATGCAGGGAGACAAGCCGGAGAGGCTGGCCAGAGAGACTCCCCACGTGCACAGAGGAAGCTGTGCCTCATCTGAGAAATGGGCTGCGTAAAGTCTTGCTTTAGGCCGCTGAGAGATCAAACAAAAAAGTGCCCAGCAGGATGCCTGGTAGCCAGCACTGAGGTCCAGTTCCCTGCGGGTCCTCCCCCCCCCACCCCCGCCCCCAACCCAGAGGTTTCCCACCACTTCACCAGGGTCCGTGAAACCACATGGTGTTCTGTTCTGCCCAGAGCCTGGCCACCTGACCGGTCTCCTAGCACCGAGGTCTGGGCAGGAGGCCGGGCTGGGGAAGCCAGAGGGAGAAGTGGACCGGGACCACTGGTGGGGGGTAAGGGGGGGCACCCCGGGGAACAATAGGCTGCTCCCAGGACGAATGAAAACAAGCCCCACCCCAGCCAGGAATGACTCCATTCAAGGAGGGACCCTAAGGGCCACGAACCCTCTGGGGAGTTTCTGCCGGAGGCGGGGTGGGGCGGAGAGCAAAGAAAGGCAGCTCTGAGGTAGTTCCTACACCTCCCTCCCAGCAGCTCCTGGAAAGTTCCTACACCTCCCTCCCAGCAGCTACTCGGACAGAGGGCCCCAGAGGTACTCAGGCCCCAGACCTGGGGCAAGCGCGGGGGCTTGGGAACATTCCAAAGCCAATTGTCCCGTCTGGGAAGAACTTCCCCAGGCCTTTCCCTGGCAACTGGATCCACCTGGGAGCTCAGGAGCCCTTAAAGGCCAGAGGCGAATGTGCTTGCCATTCAGAATGCCTACTGTGTATACCAGGCTGCCCACACCCAAATCCTGTCAGCTTCCACGGTTTTGGCAAAACCTGTCCATCCTGCTTGTTGGGACAAATTCCTGGGCAGGCGGCACAGCCTGCAGGTAGCACATGCGCCGCCGGGAGAACGGCACCCCGCGGGGCTCTGCCCGGAAGGAAGCGGCTGCATCTCCTGGCCGCCCTTCCAGGTGTGTCTGGGCAGGAAGGGGAGCCGTGTCCCCCGAAAGGGAGCTTCTTTCTGGCCAGAGCAGATACCACTGGCTCCAGCCCGACAGACAGAACCTATGGTCGGAGGAGGAGCGAAATCTGAGCAGCAGATTCAAGGAAGACTCTGCCCTCCCTGCGAGACCAGGGGGCGGGAGGCAGAAAGGGAGGTGGGGAGGGGGACTCTGAGCCCAACTCACCGAAAGGGGTCTCTGGGGGTGAAGTAAGCCGAGATGGACAAGTAACTCCCCATCTTCCCGCAGCGGACAGACGAGCTCAGCTGCAAACCCGGGTGGGAGCGCGTCGGGCCGGCTGGAGCCGGCCACCATGACAGGCCCGGGCTCCCGGCACCTCTGGCTGCGGGCCGGCTGCCCGGCGCTCACCTCTCCCTCCGGAGCGGCCGAAGAGGTGTGAGGACTCCTGCCCGCTGCAGATTCCCGAAGCGGCTCATGGCAGGGACGGTCCCCCCTGCCGCCCCCCAGTTCTCAGCAGCTCCGGCGGCCCCTGGGGACTGACTCGGGGAGGACCACCGCTCCGGGGAGGCTACAGCACACAGGCATTCGGGCCGGGCCGGCGACTAGCTAAGAAAGAAGCGCTGCTGTCAAGTTAGCCTGCCCCCTCGGCCCCACCCCTGAGGAGGGAGGGAGGGAGGGATGGAGGGAGGGAGGGAGGAAGAGGAGGGGCTCCCCGCGGAACCGAGGTGTGTGGTTGGAGCAGCTATTAGGAAAGACCTTGCAGGCAAGGGGTGGAGCTGGGCTGGAGGCAGGCTGCCGGCAGGCGCCGCCGCAGACAATAACCAGGGCCGGCTGAGCGTCCATCCCCCGAGCGGGGGCTGGGCAGGGCAGCAGAGAGGGGGCGCACATCAGCCCCCTCGTTCCCCCAGCCCGAGAAGCCGCCCAAAGGACGGGATCCAGGCTGGAAGGTGCAGAAAAAGCCCAGGATGCCAGTTCCAGGCCAAGCCACGCCCCCAGAAAGGGGGGGCTGGGCTCTCTGGCCAGAGAGACAGGTCCGGAGAGATGCCCTCTGGGTTCTGGCATCGCCTTGGTCCTGGCACTAGGCTCCCCATTCATCCCTCCCCTGGGCCTGGCCTGGGGACAACCCCAGACGCGGCCAGCGGGGCTGCCACTCCTCTTCGGGGAAGATCTGCAGGGGGAAGCGGAAACCGGCCCAGTGCTAACTGACCCTTGACAGTCGCTCCATGTGGCAAGCGCGCAGAGGCACCCTCCTCTTCCTCTGAGGTGGCAATGACCTCCACTTCAGAAAGGGGGAAAGTGTTCCTAAGGCCAGGCCTGGGATTTAAATGTGGGCCCCGTGACTCCAGAGCCAGAGCCCTCAGCCCCGGAAACGGCCCCCTCCACGCCGTCTGCAAGTAGGAGAGAGCTCGGACACGATGCTGTCATCTGTCCCCCGTCTCGCATTCATTTGCTGTTCCCGGAATGCCATCCGTCGGCTGTCGTGGGCAGTGGTGCTTGTGTCCACAGTAACCAGGCCTTTCACGCGGGATGATGGGCCTCGGGCCTGAAGCCCCAGGGATGCCCAAGCCAGAGTCGCCACTGGGAAAGCCCTTCATCCCTCTGCCTCTAGGGCAGTGGTCGGCAAACTCTTTAGTCAACAGAACCAAATGTCAGCAGCACAACGATTAAAATTACTTTTGAGAGCCACATTTTTTAAACTTGAACTTCTTCTAATGCCACGTCTTCAAAATAGACTCGTCCAGGCCGAGGTATTTTGTGGAAGAGCCACACTCAAGGGGCCCGAAGAGCCGCATGTGGCTGCGGGAGGTGAGTAGGGCGTGTCCAGACCTCGAGGCTGAACCTGAGGGAGGGACCCTAGCTCTCTCCCACCCGGCGCGGACTCCTCTCCACCGAAGTCACCCTGTCACTGTGACGGCAGAGTCTGTGGCGAAGGTGGTGGCCGGATTACAAAGGCACCTCTTCCCCTTCCTCTACTGACTGGGCACAGGGATAACGATGGATGCGATAAGGTAGTGTTTGCACCTTTATAAGCTGCCACTTAGTGGGCACTTACTGTTTCAGGTCCTGTGTTACAGTCTCTGAATCTATTTTTAAAAATATTTTTATGGTGGTAAATCTATACACACACACACACACACACGATGTCACATCTGGCATTATAACCATTTTTAATGTACAACCTAGTGGCATCAGTGACATAATATTGTGCAACCATCACCCCTATTTCCAAACCATCTTCCCCACAACAATCCATTGTATTGTCACACGCACCTGTCCTTCCCCTCCGGGGCGACTCCTCTGCCCTCGCCCGGCCCACGCCCTGGCCTGTCAGCACTCTGCTCCCTCACAGCTCTTTCTGTCTGAACTTAGGCGGACGCAGCCACTTCCCAGGGGGTTCGCAGACTCGGGGCCAGTGGCTTCAAGGTCCGCCGTCTTCCTTGGGTCTGGCCCGTGCTGGTCCTGCAGGGCCCTCGGGGTCACCCCGGTCGCAGAGCCCTCGGGGTCACCCCGGTCGCAGAGCCCTCGGGGTCACCCCGGTTGCAGGGCCCTCGGGGTCACCCCGGTTACAGGGCCCTCGGGGTCACCCCGGTTGCAGAGCCCTCGGGGTCACCCTGGTTGCAGCCACAGGGCTCTTTTGTGTGAGGTATGGGAAGGCGGCGGCATGCACAGCCAGAGGGGAACAGGCCCGGAGAGGGCACAGTCCCAAGAGGGGAAAGTTTTAAGCAGACGGAGGGGGAAAAGCACCTAGGAGCAACTATGAAGGGACCTGAGCCCTCAATCTTCTGATTGGGCATCAGACACCTGATCTATTAGGCCCCAAGGACCCTTCCCCGCAAAGACAACTGCAGCAGCTTGTCCAGGACTGCATCTGTCCCCCATCGTACTTCGGCTGTCAATGTAGGCAGAGGATGTTATTATCCCCATTTAAGAGACGAGGAGACTGAGGTTCTGAAGGTTATGGCTCTAGCCCGAGACAAACTACTGGGAGGTGGTGAAGCTGGTCTTCAAACCTAGTAAGTGATTCCAGAACAGGGCTCAGGACCCTTTTTCTCCAACAGGCCATACGTGCTAGGACGTACTCTTTTGCCCCACCCCAACATTTAAAAATGTGAAAATCACAGGACGGACCGAAACAGGCAGTGGGGCTACAATTTGCAGATTTCTGCTCCAGAGCCAATGCTCTCCACCACTGTTTACCGTCTAAGTAAGACCAGACTGGGCATTGTGCCCAACTCAGCCCCTCTACCTACTGTCACACAGACATCACACCTCACCCCCTCTACCTACTGTCACACAGACATCACACCTCAGCCCCTCTACCTACTGTCACACAGACATCACACCTCAGCCCCTCTACCTACTGTCACACAGACATCACACCTCAGCCCCTCTACCTACTGTCACACAGACATCACACCCCCTCTACCTACTGTCACACAGACATCACACCTCACCCCCTCTACCTACTGTCACACAGACATCACACCTCAGCCCCTCTACCTACTGTCACACAGACATCACACCTCAGCCCCTCTACCTACTGTCACACAGACATCACACCCCCTCTACCTACTGTCACACAGACATCACACCTCAGCCCCTCTACCTACTGTCACACAGACATCACACCTCGCCCCCTCTACCTACTGTCACACAGACATCACACCTCGCCCCCTCTACCTACTGTCACACAGACATCACACCTCGCCCCCTCTACCTACTGTCACACAGACATCACACCTCGCCCCCTCTACCTACTGTCACACAGACATCACACCTCGCCCCCTCTACCTACTGTCACACAGACATCACACCTCAGCCCCTCTACCTACTGTCACACAGACATCACACCCCCTCTACCTACTGTCACACAGACATCACACCTCAGCCCCTCTACCTACTGTCACACAGACATCACACCTCGCCCCCTCTACCTACTGTCACACAACATCACACCTCAGCCCCTCTACCTACTGTCACACAGACATCACACCTCGCCCCCTCTACCTACTGTCACACAGACATCACATCCCCTCTACCTACTGTCATACAGACATCACACCCCCTCTACCTACTGTCACACAGACATCACACCTCACCCCCTCTACCTACTGTCACACAGACATCACACCTCACCCCCTCTACCTACTGTCACACAGACATCACACCTCACCACCTCTACCTACTGTTACATAGACATCACACCTCAGCCCCCTCTACCTACTGTCACACAGACATCACACCTCACCCCCTCTACCTACTGTCACACAGACATCATACCTCAACCCCCTCTACCTACTGTCACACAGACATCACACCTCACCCCCTCTACCTACTGTCACACAGACATCACACCTCAACCCCCTCTACCTACTGTCACACAGACATCACACCTCACCCCCCTCTACCTACTGTCACACATCACACCTCACCCCCTCTACCTACTGTCACACAGACATCACACCTCACCCCCTCTACCTACTGTCACACAGACATCACACCTGAGCCCCCTCTACCTACTGTCACACAGACATCACACCTCAGCCCCCTCTACCTACTGTCACACAGACATCACACCTGAGCCTCCTCTACCTACTGTCACACAGACATCACACCTCAGCCCCCTCTACCTACTGTCACACAGACATCACACCTGAGCCTCCTCTACCTACTGTCACACAGACATCACACCTCAGCCCCCTCTACCTACTGTCACACAGACATCACACCTCAGCCCCCTCTACCTACTGTCACACAGACATCACACCTCAGCCCCCTCTACCTACCTACCGTCATTCGGACATCACACGTCAGCTGCAGGGACAGCGGGGCGGCGGGAAGCGAGCACTGGCAGGTGTACGCACCCCTGCACCAAGCACTGCTCGCAGCGCTTACACAGATGTTAACCTGCACTCCTCAGCAGTGCGGAGACTCCGCTTTTCAGAGGAAGCACGGGGAGTTTAAACTGCTGGCTTGAGATCACCCAGCTGTGTGCGTGAGAGGGGAAGCCGGGATTCGAACCCGGGCTGTCCATATTGAACTCTGCCGTTGCTATGCTGGAGCCCAGCCTGGGCCCAGAGCCAGACTGTCTGGGTCTGAGTACGACAATGCACCGCACGTAAGCCCTTGGCGCGCAGTCTGGAACGCATTAGGGGAGGATAAATGTTCGCTGCTAATGTCATTAAGACTATTGTTACCGCGGCCGCGGGCGAGCTCTGTGGCCTTCGGCAAGTCGCTGCCTCTGTCTGGGCCCTGGCGAGGTCTCCGAATAGCTTCCGGCTTCAGCGTCATTCAGCTCTCTGAGGTTACGGGGCTCCCGGGCTCCGGTGTCTGAGGTTGAGTCCAGACTCCCGGAGCTGGCCCTGAGGGTTCAAGATCCTGGCCTGGGGGCCGCGCACGAGTGAGGGGGGGGCGGCGTGCGAGGGGGGAACGGGCCCAGGACGCTGAAAGGGCTGCACAGCTGGAGAGCTGGGAGCTCTTTCTCCCAGCCGCGGAGCTAACTGTTTCTCACCAAAAAAACCTATTACGTCCCCCTGTAATTCTATCAGGCAAGAAGGGGCCCCAAGTTAAGTCTGGAACTAGCAAATTGTCTTCTAATCGCACCCTGATTTCCCAGCTGAGGCACAGACGCAGATGGAAGAAAACGCAAGCACAGAGAGGCGGGGCGGGAGCCGTGAGCATAACTCCTCCTGACAGTTCACACAGCCCGTGCTCCGGCGGCAGTGAGTCGGTGTCTAGGAATGCGAGGAGGCTGCGGGCGCTCGCTGCTCCCCCACGCCCCTCACAAAGGACTCGGTGGGCGGGTAACCAGCGAGAGGTCGTCTCGAGGCCACAGAAACTGCCTCCCCCTAAAGAGGGGCAGCCGCGTCTCTTACGTTTTGAGCTGAAGCAGAAGCCCCTCCCAAGTGGGCCCCATGCGCCTCCCCTAAATCCAGGCTTCAGGAGGAACCCCGGAAGGATGGACGGAGGATGGACGGACGGAAGGACGAATCACCAGATGTGACAAGCGGCTGGCCATTCAGACCCAAATGTGTTGTGGTTCCTCAGGCCAACCTCAAAGGGCCCCGGCCACCCTGGACCGGAAGGTGGAAGGCTGCACTGGAGGATCCACTTCCCCCTGTTGCCCTTGGATACGGGTCCTGCGTGCCAAGCTGCTCTTGTAGGTCCCCCGACCAGCTGGCAGGGGATTAGGCAGTTACAGAGGCATCCGCAGGGATGCCTGGCCAGGCAGGTAAGGCCGGGATAAGATGGCAGGAAAGGGGTCAACCTCCTGCACGTTTCACAAGTTGGGGACCTGGCTGGCAGCCAAGCAAACGGACTCCTGGGAACCAGCTAAGACGCAGGGCTGATCGAGAGAAGGCGCAGGGCTGGAAGGAGCTTCGAGAGGCCAGGCAGCAGCCTTCCAGGCCAGCAGCCCGGAACAGCGCTCCGGGGAGGAGTGGTCAGTGCAGAACCCCAACCTCTCCTCGGAAGAAGCTCCGGTTAGGTAAGGTGCGCCCCACGGAATCATGTCCCTGTGGGCCTGCTATTGGCCGGGAGGGCTCCGACCAGCCAAGGGAGCTCCCTGAGACACTGCAGCTTCTGAATCTTGAAAGGTGAGCATTGCCACCTCCATTTACTGACGGTTTTTCTGTTCTTTTCAATGTATTTCTATTGGTTTCAGAGAGGGAGAGAAAGAGAGAGATAGAAACATCAGTGGTGAGAGAGAATCATGCCTCCTTATCGGGGATCAAGCCCCCAACCCGGGCATGTGCCCTTGACCGGAATTGAACCCGGGACCCTTCAGTCCATAGGCTGACGCTGTATCCACTGAGCCAAACCGGCTAGGGCAGTGGTCGGCAAACTCATCAGTCAACAGAGCCAAATACCAACAGCACAATGATTAAAATTTCTTTTGAGAGCCCAATTTTTAAACTTAAACTACAAAGGAAGGTACATTGTTATTAACTTAATTAGGGTCCTCCTAAGCTGGCCTTTTGCTAAAATCTCCAGGGGCCAAAGAGCCGCATGTGGCTCGAGAGCCGCAGTTTGCTAACTACTGGGCTAGGGCAAGGCTTGGCCGATTTTAGACTTCAGACTGACATTTACAGACAGAAGTCTTATTCCATGCCCCACTTTAAAAGAAAAGCTCTTGCCTGGGAGAATACTACAAAGAGGGGGGGATGATGCACACCGGAAGGGCTTGACCCAAGTGTCCAAAGAGAAAGGTGGTCACTCACCCAGCAGACACTGAGGACCCCCTGGGTCCCAGGGGCTCCGCTGAGCTCTGGGATACAAAGACGAACTAGATATGGGGCTCCAGACTGAAAAGAATGTCATATTTATGAGTGACAGGGCTATCACTGAGATCTGAGGAAAATAACAAAGATGAAGGAAAAGGTCTCCTCTGATTGGCTGGGCAGAGGTGAGGGTGATGTGGGGAGGCTCCTGCACAGAGGGGGGACGTACCACTCTAGGACGATGGTCGCCAGGCAGACAAAAGCATTTCAACCTGAAGGCACCGCACGTACAAACCCAACGAGGCGTCACCGAGCATGGCCTGTGGGCTTCAGTGCAGGAGCAGCCAGAGAGGAGTGTGGGCAGTGGAGGAGAGCAGGGGCCGAGCCCCGGGCTAAGGTCTGACAGGTCCACGAGATGCCACGGGCAGTGAAAAGCGGCCAGAGGCTCCCAATGAGCAGGAGGTTAAGCCTGAAACACCAGAGAGCCCTGGTCTTTGTTGCTAGTTTCACTCTCTCAAGTCTGCCTTCAGCCGTGCAGATGGCCACATGACTGGTCTGCTGACCAACGAGTGTCCCTACCAGCACACGGTGGCTTCACCCTCGGGCCAATCTCCCCTGAGCGGGTCGTTTCGATAGCTGAGATTTTTCTGTACGGGCTGTAAGCTCGTAAGAATGAGACGGCAGATAACCTCCCACTGTCGCTCTGTGATCTAACATCAGAAAATGGAACAGCCAACGTTCGGTGTCAAATGCAGCGTTTACATCGACGTCTCCTGGCTGGACCAGGGGCAGGGCGGTGGGGGGTAAAATGCCTTGGACACCTTAACAAAACTCCACGGGAGGCCGGGGGAAGAGCCCGGCCTGACAGAGAAGACCGGAGGACGCGAGCCGTCTGAAAACAAACCGGCTGTGGGGGCCGAGACCCGCCAGGAAACCTCGTCCGGGCTTCCACCGACTCCTCTGTAAAGGGAAGGAGTTAGGGGAGCAAAAATATTCCACGCCGGCTTGTCAATGCTGGAGGCAGCCACGAGGAAGGGGTTGTGGTCAGAGAAAGGCTGACTGGCTGACCACCCAGAGGTTAGCGTCATCTTGGACAATGACCCTCAGCCAGGCCTCATTTTTGGCCTGATCGGTCCAGAAGCAGGCCTTCGCAGTACCCAGAGGGGTGCAGACATTCTAGGATGCTTCTATGTAGCCACCTGCCAACCCCACTGTCCACTTACGAACTGACACTTGAAATCAGAATGCCCACATACCTTAGACAGGTACTGCCTCCGGACCGCTCCCGTTACAGAGCGTCCCAGAAGCTGAGCTAAGCGTGAGAAGGTCCCTCTGTGAGCAAGGACTTGAAGGGAAAGGAGAAGCCATGGGGAGACATTGCATGCTGGCAGCAATGAGCCGGCCAAACCAGCCCTGCCTGTAACACAGAACCCCTTCCTGGTAACCAAATCCAGATTCAGTCTCTGGACACACTGCTAGTTTTGCCTCACTGACTTTCCACTTTCTGTTTCACTGCTGGCCACTCAGAATTCTACTGTGTGGTTTTTTTTTTAAGTAATTAAAAAATATATATATATATATATATATATATTATTGATTTTTTACGGAAAGGAAGGGAGAGGGATAGAAAGCCAGAAACATCGATGAAGAGAGAAACATCGATCAGCTGCCTTCTGCACACCTCCTACTGGGGATATGCCTGCAGCCAAGGTACATGCCTTTGACCAGAATCAAACCCAGGACCTTTCAGTCCACAGGCCAATGCTCTATCCACTGAGCCAAACTGGTTTCGGCAAAACTAATTTTTAATGAGGAAAAAAATCATTACTTCTTTAGATGCATAACAATCAGCAATTCGTATACTGTTCAGCCAGGGGAGCCATTTGGCTCTGCTAATGAAAGATGGCGAACACTCCTGAGTGCGTGCCGAGGGTTGCCCTCGCAGTAACACTAGGAGCCAGGCAGCAGGCCCATCTCCATTTCATACACGAGAAAATGAAGCACAGAAAGGGCGAGTAACTTGCCCAAGGTGCACAGCTAATAAGTGGCAGAGCCAGGATTTGAACCAAAGTAGAATCGGTGCTCTCAACAGCCACACATTACACATGCTCTAACATGGGTATCTAACTCATGTAGTCCCAGAGGACAAACTTCCATTTCCAAGTTCTTGTGGAATCACCAGCCCTCCCCTCCCTCCCCACCATAAAGCACACACAGGCGAAGACGCTTTGTAAGCACTCAGTTTCCTCCCCTCTCTACCTAATGGGCATCTTCAGCTACCGCCATCCTTCAGAGATTCCTAACATTTAAACAAACAAACAAATAAAAACACTTACTATGAGCAATGAGATTTGCCACTTTTCAGAGCAATTCGCAATCAGATTGGGCTAGAGTAGCTGACCTCATTCTTCCTTCTGCCGCCTCTCCCTCTCCAGGAGGTTCTTGTGGGGACTGTACCTGCAGAGCAGGGCTGCTTGCTGGCCAGGACTCCTGGGTCAGACTTTGACTCCTCTGGGGACAAATCTTTATACCTTCTCGCCTCAACGCTTACAGGCAATTTTCCAAAACAGTCCAGTGTCAATTCCTGCCTCCCTGCCATTTACAGTAACCGCCCCTTGGCGACTGCGACGGAAAGGGTTGGGGGGAGGGGCAGGGCAGGGAAAGGCCTCTCTTACATCACATCGCAGCACATGGCCACCCCGGCATTTCACCAGCCATGTGCTCCGAGGTGACCCAACCCGGGGCAGAAATCCCCCTGGCCCCCGACCAAGGTTCGCCTGCAGAATATTCTAAGTCTCAGGACGTCATTAAGGAGCTGAGCAAATAAACGTGAACTAAAACGGCAAGAAGCAGCTTCAAGGGGAAGCTGCTTATGAAAGCGCGGGACAGGGACCATGACTTACTCTCTAACTATTTCCCCGAGGAAGATATCCAGGGGAAGATCTGAAGGTCGGGCAGGAGGTCATCAGGCCAGAGGGGAGAGAGCATTCACAAAGGTGTTGTCAGAAGGAAGGGGGCGTGCTGGCCCCTGTGAAGAGGAGCAGTGAGGCTGAAGCAGAGAGAGCAGGAGGCAGGTGGGGAGAGGCCAGACCATGGCCCGGGGGTAAGGTTGGGGGTTGGGGGCTCCACAGGCCACATTAAGGACTTTGGTCTTTACCCAAGAACGCTGAAAAGTTGTGGAAGTGTACGAGGACAGAGAGACGACAGAGTGTGGTGTGCTCGGATATTTCCTTTAAAGATCACTCGCTCTGGCTGCCTCTGTGGGGAACGGGCTGGGGGAGCAGGGTGACGATGGACAGTTACAAGGCTATTGGGGTCCTATCTGTAAGATGACGGCAGCCTGGAACGGGGGTGGGGGTGGGGGGAGGGTGGAAGGAGAAATGGAAAGAAGTGAACACACTCAAAAATATAATCTGGAGGTAAAACGGACAGGCTGGGATGTGGAGAAGGAGAGAAGAGGTATCAGAAAGATGCTCAGGTCCTGGCTCAGGCGGTGAGCGGCCGGTGGGACATCGGTTCAATGGGACCGGTTACACCGGGAGAGGAGCCACTGTGCGGGGAAGACGGACAGTCTGGCTGGGTCTGAGATGACCGCAAGACATCCGCCTGGGCATGTGAAGATGACAGGAGAAACAGGCCTGGAGACCAGCGGGACGGTCTGGACTGAAGAGGCTAATTTTGGGTTATCAGTGTGCGGAGGACAACAGAAGCCTGGAGAAATGGCAGATAGAGGAGGATAAGCAACTGGAATGACCAGGGAAGAGGGGTGGGGGGAAACCAGGAGAGTGTGGGATGACATGAGAGCCAAGAAGAGAGACTGTGTCAAGAGTGACAGAGAGCCCTGGCCGGTAGCCCGGTGGTTAGAGCCTTGGCCTGAGGACCGAGGGATCATGGGTTCGATGACCATCGGAGGGCGTGTACCTGGGTTGTAGATTCGATCCCGTCCCTGGCCTGGTCAGGAACACGGGGAAGTCAACCAATCAATGTGTTTCTCTCAGATCAATGTTTCTCCCCCGCCCCCACTCTCCCTCCCTCCCTTCCCGTCTCCCTAAAAATCAATGGAAAGGCCTGGCCAGTGTGGGGACATGAGGGAGTGGGAATGGGGGGATAAGGACACATGTGTAATGACTTAATAAAGAAATTAAAAAAAAAAAAAGCCTGGCCAGTGTGGATCAATGGTTGAACATCAACCCACGAACCTGGAGTTCACCTGTTCGATTCCCAGTCAGGGCGCATGCCCGGATTGCGGGCTAGACCCCCCAGCAGGGGGCGTGCAGGAGGCAGCCGATGGGTTTCTAGCTCTCAGTCAATGGAACAAATATTCTCAGATGAGGATTAACAACACAAGCAAAAAAAAAAAAAAAAAAGGAGCAACAAAGACACTAATAACAACTGCTAACATCTATTCAATCTATTCAGGCACTGATCAAATTCAACTCGAATAACAACCTTTCAAGGTGAGAGTGATTTCCCCTTTTATAAATGAGGAAACTGGCAAAGAAAGATTAACCAGCTGACTCAAGGTCAGGTGGCTACAGCAGCTGGGTGGGAACTCAGGCAGCCTGCCTCCCAAGGCAGGTTGACTTCACTGCCCCCAGGACAGTGTGGGAGGTCCCAGAAGACACTGACTGCGGCCAGTGACGGACCCAGCAGGCTGACTCTGGAACATGACTGAGAGGACACTGCTTCAGGGACAGACAGAAGGGAAGCCAGACCGGAGCCCGCCGTCAGGAACGCTCCACGCTATTACCTGGGTTTCTGTTTCTTTAAACTATGTTTTGATTGATTTGAGAGAGAGAGGAAGGGGGAGGGAGAGCACCGTGGGCTGCTCCTGCATGCCCCTGCTGGGGACCAAGCCCGCAGTCTGGGCATGTGCTCGGCCTGGGAGTCGGACCGGTGACCCACACATAGGATGGGGCCCTAACAACTGGGCCGCACTGGCCAGGGCTGCTGCCTGCTTTCCCGCTGTCTGAGGGCGCCAGTTAGGAGACCAGGCCGGCACGTCAACTGTGCATCCCAGCAGCATTTAGTCTGGTGCCTTTACTACGGCAGACGGTGCTCAAAACTGTCTGTGAGCGGCTGGTTGTATGTGAACGATGCTGCCAGGTGGTGCTGCTGCTAGCCCTTCACATGGTGCCCTTCTAGTGTCCTGAGAGTGCTTTCCCCGCCGTGACCTCCTTAAGCCTCACACCTACTCCCCGAGGGGGGCTTTACCGTCCCCCAGTGGCGCCGGGGCTGGCTCCCGGCCACACAACTAGCCCGGCTCAGCTACGACTAAAATCCGGGTCTTGTGGTTCCGGGTCCACTGTTCTTTCCTGGGAGCCTCAGTGTAAAGAGGACCCTCTTGGGGTCAATGTCAGCTCTGTGTGACCTGGGCAAGTTATTCCACCGCTCGGGGGCTTCCCGTTCTGCTATCAAATGGGGCTGAATCGGATAATATGAGTGAAACTCTCAATGCAATGCTTATTAAACAGCCATCTTCCATCCCCGGCCCCACCCCTCCCCGCTCCATCTCTGCCCTGAAGAGCAGCTGTGGGGCTTCTATAAGGTCTTAGTTCTCTCTTCCCGGGATTAAGGCACACTGAAGATTACATGCTGCTACTACACACCGAGTCCCACTGTATGGCTTTTTAAAAAATATATATATATTTTATTGATTTCTTTACAGAGAGGAAGGGAGAGGGATAGTCAGAAACATCGATGAGAGAGAAACATCCATCAGCTGCCTCCTGCACCGCCTCCCTCCCCCCATTGGGGATGTGCCCACAACCAAGCTACAGGCCCTTGACCGGAATCGAACCTGGGACCTTTGAGTCCGCAGGCTGATGATCTATCTCCTGAGCCAAACCGGTTTCGGCCCCACTGTATGTTAATGCTGGAGTTCCTTGTGGGGGGCAGAAAAAGGCCCAGGTGTCTGTCCTTCCCTTCCTCTGTCAGGAGGGCCCCAGCCCCCTGCCGGACAGCTAGCCTTAAGGACCTGCTGGCTGGCTGTTTCCTTAGAGATAAACTACTGGACAAATGAGCAAATCAGAATCAAGGGCGTGCGCCAATGCAGCAGCAGCGCCAGCAGTGCAACAGCAGGTGGCAGGGTTGTCCCACTAAATCCCACTCCCGGAGCCAGGAGAAATCCAAGAGCACTTATACTTCACTGACACTTGAAAATTCACGGTCCCTCCAACGTTATCTGATACCCAGCAGGCGGGGAGAGTGCTCTTACCCTGAAGTTACAGAAGGAGAAGGCTTGGAGAGGTAAAGTGACATATAAATGACATAATACCCATCCTCAAGAACGCAGACTCTCACAAACAGGGATTCAGAGTGCCAGGGTTCAAATCCCAGCTCCGCTACTTACTGGCTCCCCGACTGAGCAAGTCGCCTCCACTTCCCTCTTTGTAAAAGAGGTCAAGGCCAGATCTACAGGCATTAGGCTGTTGTAGGAATTAAATAAGATAATGCATGTGAAAAGCTTGGGACAGTGTCTAGAGCAAACATTTCATTGACGGGACCTATTACTGTAATTTTCATGGTTTCAATGGGGGTGTACGTGAGAAAGCGAGCATGATTTTCACCATAACAAAACAAAAAAAAAAATAACAGTCACCAACCTATTACAACACTGTCACCAGCCTGTTGCACCACAGTTTCTGGTCGCTACGCAGCCATGCGTCCACTTTCTTCACCGGACTTTCCTGGAGCCACAAATTTAGCGGAAATGGTCTGTCGTCTGGTGAAGTGATAACGGCTTTCTATCTGCATTACCTCTTCTCTAGAGGACGGCCATGAGAAAGCACTTCTCAAAAGAGAAAAAGCTCAGAGAGCCTGTGCTCAGCAGCCTGAGAACGGAGGCCCTGGGCAGTTCCCAGGAGCCTGAACAACGGCGGCTTTCCCCTCCGATAGTGCTGCTAGGAACCAGGTCAAATACCGAGCCGCAGGTAGCGGCCACGAGCCGCAGGTAGCGGCCACAGAGACTGGGAGCGGCAGCTCCCCCCCTTCCCCTCCCACCCCCGGGGGGGGGGGCAGACACCTCTGATGAGAGTGAAAGAACAACGGTCAGAAAACTTCCCAAGGTCCTTTGGTTTGCAAACACGCCAAGAGGCCAGGTCACCCACCGTTCACGGCCCGACCCGTGAACTTCAGCTACAAAACGGCACTCAGTCCAGCTCCTTCCCGGCCTCCCCCAGAGAGCGCTGCCGAGAGAGGCCCAGCTCCGGCACCGGTGGCACTGCTCGGGGAAAGGAAGGCCGGAGACATATTAGAACCCAAACAGGCCTGCTGGAAAGGTCGAGGAGAGGAAGCGAGAGGCCTGGTCAGCCAGGTGTCCGGAGACCAGCGGGGTCCTGGCCAGGCGCCCAGCTGCCCCAGCACAATGACAGACTGGGCAGCTTCCAGCTCTGCCGGCTGGCCTCCACCGGACAGTCCCGGGTTCCAGTGAGCGGCTTCCCGCTGTCCCGGGCACCCGGCCAACAGGCGGAAAGCTGCGAGCTGCGGGGTTGAGATGTGGCTGCAGACGGAGGATAGGGTAGTGTAAGAAGGGGAGGGGGAGGAGTTGGGAGCCAAACCCCAGCGGTTTCTCCATTCACTATCCAGCCCCACCCTGTGCTTAGGAAAACAAAGGTGTGGGGGGAGGGAGGAGAAAAGTCATTTCCTCTATTGTAGCTACAGCCCAGCTGGGTTAGAGCGAGGCTGAAAGGGAGGCTGAAAGGGAGTCGTGGAGAAGGAATGTATTTGGGAGAATGAAGGGAGAGGGTCCTTCTTCTAACAAAGAATCACAGGTGAGCTGGAGTGGAAGACGTGTGAAAACAGTGGTCAGCAAACTAACAGAGCCAACTATCAACAGTACGATTGAAATTTCTTTTGAGAGCCGAAGGCCGACTTCTGCGCTTGGGCCACCAAGTTTCAATTGCGCTGTACGTGCGCGCACACATGTGGTGTTTTGTGGAAGAGCCATCCTCAAGGGGCCAAAGAGCCGCATGTGGCTCGCAAGCCGCAGTTTGCCGACCACTGTGTTAAAAAGTCCATGCAGGCTGATGCTTCATGCTCCTCGTAACCCAGGTTACTTCTGGCGTCAGACAATACAATCCTTCCTCCCCTGTGGGCAAAAGTCGAGTGGGCTCCCAAGCAGCCTTCCTCCCGGGGGCGAATGACCAGGCCCCGAGGTCATTCAGTCTGCGTGGGGAGGCAGGCTCAGGAGTGGGGGACATGCCCCTCAACAGTGCTGGGTCAGGGGGGATCTGTCCCCGAGGCACCGCTGTAAACAGCAGACAATCTGGATGCTCTACTTCCGGACCAGGCAGGGTCTCTGCTCTAATTCTGCACGGGCAGCTCAAAGCTAACCTTAACCCCGGAGGTTCCGCATCAGGTGACAAATGAGAGCGTACGTAATAAGAAAAATAAATACGTGAATGTTAAGTAGACACACACTCACACTATAAAGTAACAGCTTCTGATTAAGAGTTTTCTATGGAACAGGTGCTATGCTGCTAAGCACTTTATATGGGGTTACCACATCTAACCTTCCCCCAACAACCTTGTGGGATGAGTACTAATCTCTCTCTTTCTTCCTAAAAATATATTTTTATTGATTTCAGGGAGTGACAGGGAGAGCGATAAAAACATCGATGAGGGAGAACTGTTGATCGGCTGCCCCCTGCACTCTCCCTACTGGGGATCAAGCCCAGAACATGGGCAAGCGCCCTGACCGGGAATCGAACCATGACCTCCTTGTTCTCAGGTCGACGCTCAACCCTGAGCCGCAGCAGCTGGGCATGAGCGTTAGTCTTGGTCCCATTTTATAGAGGAGGCGCCTGAAGCTCAGGGAGGTCACCTAAGGCCAGTTAATAAACCGCAAAGCCAGGACTTGAAATCAGACCGTCTCATCCATAGCCTGCACTCTTACCTACCGTGGTAACGTGGCTTACATGTTTATGCACATGTATTTGTGTGTGCGACTCTCCTCACACACGGTTCTCTCTAACAAGCTAGCATCTGATCAGGCCTACAAATAACCCAAGGCTTCAGCTCGAAGGCCAGCTCCTGTGATCCAGGGCCTGTCTGTAGAACTCCTTTTGTGTTTTCGGCTTGAGGCCTCTCATCTCTCAATGAAAGGGTTATATCACACAGTAGGTGGTCCCCGCTAGTTCTTAAGTTCTTTAGCTATAGGAGAGTCCAAAACTCCAGAGATCAGCTTCCCTCATTTTTGGAGTTTTGGGTCTTGCTGATTTTGGATAGGAAAGAGTCACACACATTGGAAAACAGCAAGGACAAATACGACCATATGGGTTAGACGCCAAGGCAAGTCCTGGCCTGGGAACTCAGGGTTGTTTTTCTTTGTTTGTTTTTTAAATATTTTACTGATTTCTGACAGAGAGGAAGAGAGAGGGATAGAAAGCTAGAAAGATCAATGAGAGAGAAACATCGATCAGCCGCCTCCTGCATGCCCCCCACTGGGGATGTGCCCGCAACCAAGGTACATGCCCACGACCAGAAGCAAACCTGGACCCTTTAGTCGGCAGGCTGACGCTCTATCCATTGAGCCACCCCGGCTAGGGCGGGAACTCGGGTGCTGATGTTGCTCTTTAGCCTCAGGTCTAAAACGAAAGAGCCAGCCCAAGGCTTTATCTATGAGGTCCTTGACCGCTCGGACCCTCTGCTCCCATCTCACTGACAGGCAGAGTAAAGGTACAATCAACTTCCTGAGAGCAGGCGGAGGAGAAACCAAGGCAATTAGATCCGGAGGAGACGGGGAGCTCGGAGTTAGAACTGAAAGGGCAGAAAAATGCTGGTTCTCCTCCAACTCTTGCAGAGGCCGAGCTCTCCAGGCTAACCCCCTACATCGTTCCCGGTGGAGGCAAGCGCTGAAAGGTCAGTCAGATTACTCGATATCAGCACGTCTGTGGGTGCTGGAATTCAGAGCACGTGGGGCCTATCTAGTCTGTCTGGTTCTGAGGATGTGGCACTGCCCCCACGGCTTCAGACCAGGGGGGCCCGCACATGCCCCCCAGCTTCCGACCAGAAATGGCTGCAGGCCAGGCACTGCTTTGTGCTCTGGAGGATGCAAAGGCAAGCTCCCACTCTTGCGGACTCCGACCTCCCAGGGGAAAGGAACGACGGTCCAGTGGGTGCCCTTGCCGTATTATTTCAAGCCTGAGATAGATTCTTAACCTCTGTATTTTCCTGAGGAGAAAACGGAGCCTTGGACAAGGAACAAATCCGACTTTAAAGTTTCTGTTATTTGCCAGAAACTGGGCTGTCTTTGAACAGTAAGAGCTACAATGAAGTTAATAACAAAAAGCAGGAGGATAACCAGCAACCCCCGAGAGGCAGAAGACAGTAACCCAGTAGTCAGGACCTGACTAACAGCCACAAGGCCTGGCAGGCTAAAGATAACATCTTTTAAAAAAATATATACATATGTATATATTTTATTGTTTCCAGAGAGGAAGAGAGAGAGAGACGTTAATGATGAATCACTGATGGGATATGTCTCCTGCACGCCCTCCACTGGGGCTGGGCCTGAAACCATTTGTGTTCGCCAGCCGGGAACTGAACCTTGACCTCCCGGTTCATAGCTCTACGCTCAAACTACTGAGCCGTGCCGGCTGGGCTAAAGGTGACATCTTGACCTAAGTTATATTTCAGCTCCCGAGCCCGAAGCTGGAACAACCCCCCGCCTGCTTTTTCATGAGACCAGACAGAGGGACCTAGAAAAGACCTCAGAACTGTCCTTAAGACTTGAAGAAATGACTTATTACCTTTGCTTCACTTTTGACCCATCAGCTCCCAGCATGACCCCAATCGCTAACTCACAGGTGTCTTGTGATGTTGCCCTGCAGAATCTGTAACCTACATCCTATCGGGGAGTCGGGTCTTTAGAGCATCAGGTCCTCATCTCCATATTGCCCCATTGTTTTTTTTAAAAAAATGTATTTTATTGATTTTTACAGAGAGGAAGGGAGAGGGATAGAGAGTTAGAAACACAGATGAGAGGAAACATCTATCAGCTGCCACATGCACACCCCACACTAGGGATGTGCCTGCAACCGAGGTACATGCCCTTGACCGGAATCGAACCTGGGACCTTCAGTCTGCAGGTCGACGCTCTATCCACTGAGCCACACCGGTTAGGGCTGCCCATTCAATCGTAAAGCTCTCTTTTTCTTTCTATACTGCAAGCTCCTTTTCATTTCTTTGGGGCAGCGTTCACAGACAGGCACGCTAAGAAAAAATTACACACGCGACCAAAAACAAAAAGCCGGAAACTAGGCGGGCAGCCTGCTGTGAAGATCTGGCTTTGCCCACTGCGCTCAAAACGACCCTGAGGCATCTGCGTAAGCAGAAGTGTATAGGCAGGGGCCTCAGTTTCCTCACCTAATCGGTGAGGGGGGGCCCTGGCCGGGGAGCTCGGTTGACTAGAGCATCACCCCGATACACCAAGGTTGCGGGTTCAGTCTCTGGTCAGGGCACGTACAAGAATCAGCCAACAATGTGTGTGTGTGTGTGTGTGTGTGTGTGTGTGTGTGTGTCTCAAATCAATCAATAAAAACATTTTTGTTTAAGTGAGAATTCGGGGACTCCCTGGAAAGACTTCCTCTCATTCCCGAACCCCCCTCCCCACCTCCCGCACCTCTAGCTGCACCTGGCACATTTGTGGCTCTTCCACCTTCACCTTGGCACATCCCTCCCCACCCCATACCCACTGAAAAGGAAACTTCCAAACCAAAAGCTTGTTTCTGTGTATCCCAGACAATGACGCAGTTGCCAGCCTGTGGTGCACTGGCAACACAGGAGGACAGACCCACTTACCTGAAGCAGGAGCTGTGCCAGGCTTCGTTGGCAGTCCTGTACAACCTCTGGCTTGGAGCAACATGGTCCCCACAGCCCCGGCACCTCCAGGCATCCTCACCTGCACACAGAACCAGGGGGAGGGAGGGTCAGAGGCCAGAAGTACCAAGGGTCAAGGGACACTGACTCCCACTGTGTGGATTAAGACTCAGCGAACAGATTCTCATATTGAAAGGATTAATCCAATGTTCAGCCAGATGCATGATTCTCTTTTCTTTAAAAAATAAATAAATAAATATTTTATTGATTTTTTTTTACAGAGAGGAAGAGAGAGGGATAGAAAGCCAGGAAAATCGATGAGAGAGAAACATCCATCAGCTGCCTCCTGCACACCCACTTTGGGGATGTGCCTGCAACCAAGGCACATGCTCTTGACCGGAATCGAACCTGGGACCTGGCCGACGCTCTATCCACTGAGCCACACTGGTTTTGGCACGATTCCCTTTTCTTTAAAAAAATATATATATATTTTATTGACTTTTTTACAGATAGGAACGGAGAGGGATAGGAAGTCAGAAACATCAATGAGAGAGAAACATCGACTAGCTGCCTCCTGCACACCTCCTACTAGGGATGTGCCCGCAACCAAGGTACATGCCCTTGACCGGAATCGAAACCCGGAACTCTCAGTCCGCAGGCCGACGCTCCATCCACTGAGCCAAACCGGTTTCGGCACGATTCCCTTTTCTACACCATCTCTGGAAGCACTGCCTGCTCATCTCCCCAGGGAGAGGGAATTCGTTTTTAAAAATGGTTCTGATTATTCCTTTTTCTACTGAAACAAAACCTGCCTTTTCTGGATGCTTCAGTCCTAGCTTATGGTTTTGAGCAGATGAAATGAACAAGGTCTTTTTCTTTTGGGGACCAGCCTTCCCTACAACTATTCTCAACAGGCACCCCGAAACATCTCCTTTCTAGGCCAGTCATGGTATTGCCTTTGCATGTTCCTCCGAAGCCCTGGTTGGGCAGATTTCCCATCACCTAGTCCAGGAGCTCCCGCATTCCACCACCCGCATAGGCCCTCCTGTTGGACCCCGGGTCCTCGCCCAGCTCTGCGTTGGAGAGTGCTGGGTAACGTCACCCCTGCTCCCCTGGGAGCACATCCCCTGGAAAAGAAGCATCCTCCCATAGAGTCATTTTCCACTTAGATGCCCTTTCAGAAGTAGAAGCTAAGTGTCATTTTAGTTCGGAGAAAAATGTTACAGGTATAGAAGAGAAAGGATAAACATTTAATGAATGCCTCCTATACGCCAAGAATCATGATAGGCGCTTTCTCATTTAATTCTCAAAAGAATCCCGACAGGCAGCGGTTATTACTCACTGAATGGATGGGAGAATTGAAAGTTGGGGCCACGGGTGACAGGCCACGCGGCAGATCTAGGACCCCAACCCAGTCTGGCTCATCGGAAAACCCACGCTCTTTCCGCCCCACCATGTTAATTCCTACTCGGTCCTCTTAGGGGGGGCGGGGCAGGAAAGTCTTTGTAGGGAAAGTGGACACTTGAGCTGAGCCTTGCAAGACGGGGAAGATTTAGCAAAGGCTGAGATCGGGTCGGGGAGGGCTGTGTAGGCTGAGGTATTAGTGTGGACAACAGCAGAATGGGTCCGTGGCCCTCCAAGGACAAAACACAATACGCCTGGTGTGGCTCTGCTGCCAACGTCTCGAAATAAAGAGGGCAGCTGAGCTCAAGCCGCGGTACCTGACTCAGCCCTAGAAAGCGGGGCGAGGTTGTGACAAGGCTCCCTTGTGCCCTGTGTGTGCGGCTCTGTGCTCTCAGGGTAACTCCAGGCCGCCCGGGGCACAGGGGCCGCAAACGGACAATGCCCGGCTCCGGGCACTCCAAGATTGGGCAGCAGCATTGAGGGCAGCCAGGGCCTAGACAGCTGTCCTCACAGCCCAGAGGAGAACTGAACCCGCTGGCAGAAGGCTCTAGAACCCTTCCCCACCTGCTCCCTTCCTGCAGTTCCCCGGTGACGGGATTAGAGGCCAGAGAGTGCACCGTCACCCTCGCAGACCCCAAAGCAGAGAGTCTGAGAGGCTCATTCAAATGAGTTTCGGACTCGGGGTGGCGGGTGGGGTAGGGGGTAAGTCGGGGGTGGGGGTGAGAAAGGGAATTCGTGAAGGAGGACACAGACATCCAGCCGAACCTCCGCCCCCGTTCTGGGTTCTGAGGTCCGAGCTGGAAACATCTGAGGAACAAAGACGGGACGGGCTTTGGGAGCCCCTTTGTGAACTGCCGCCCCACCCCAGCCAAGCTCATTCTGTTAAGCCACACCTTGCTTCTTGTTTTTAATTTTTAACCCCAAGTAATAGTTCTCTAACCTGACCACCCACTGACTCAACAATGGCTTCTGGCTGCTCCCAAAATGCAAAAAGGACCAGGGCTTTGTCCGATGAGGATATCTGAGAGAGAACTTGTTATGGCTACACCCTCCAGAGCCCGGCCTGTTTGCTCCAGACTGGAGGAATTCAAAGCCTTTTACTTTTCATTTTTTCAAAAATACATTTTATTGATTTTTTTTACAGAGAGGAAGGGAGAGGGAGAGAGAAACATCAATCAGCTGCCTCCTGCACATCCCCTACTGGGGATGTGCCCCCAACCAAGGTATGTGCCCTTGACCGGAATCGAACCGGGGACCCCCAGTCTGCAGGCCGAGGCTCTATCCACTGAGCAAACCGATCAGGGTGGAATTCAAAGCCTTTTCACACTTAAGTAGCGCCTGCTCTGTGCTAGGCACTTCGGGCACACAGGTCAAGATTTCTCTAACAACAACGACCTCTGCTCCCTCCTCTCACACTGACCTGGTTTCACCTCCCAAAGGTCTTTCCAATCCTTCCCTGACCTTCCGCAGCAGCTGAGCGCAGGTCTTTGACTTCTCTTCCCCCAGGTGCTGCCCGACATCAGCCTGTTTATCCCGGCTCCCCACCTATCCACCGGCTCCCCACCTGCCCACCGGCTACAGAGCAAAGGCTTAGCTCAGCAGGCACTGCTGTTCGGCATCCCATCCTGGTCCCCCTCTGGGAGATGCGCACCTTCAGTGATCTCCACCGTCACTCCTTTCCCCATTAGCTCCTCCAATGAGCACTTACACAAGTTCAAGGCTTTACTATTGAAAAAAAAGAAAAAAAAAAAAAAGAAAAGCAGATCCCACCTTAATGGGTTTGGCTCAGTGGATAGAGCGTCAGCCTGCAGACTAAAGAGTCCTAGGTTCAGTTCTGATCAAGGGCACATGGCTGAGTTGTGGCTTGATCACCAGTAGGAGGCGTGCAGGAGGCAGCCATCAAGGATTCTCTCTCATTACTGATGTTTCTATCTCTCTCTCCCTCTCCCTCCTTCCGAAATCAATAAAAGTATTTCTTTTAAAAGTGGATCCTAGCCCTAACCGGTGTGGCTCAGTGGATAGAGCGTCAGCCTGTGGACTGAAGGGTCCCAGGTTCGATTCTGGTCAAGGGCATGTACCTTGGTTGCAGGCACATCCCCAGTGTGGGGTGTGCAGGAGGCAGCTGATCGATGTTTCTCTCTCATCGATGTTTCTAACTCTCCCGTCCTCTCTGTAAAAAACCAGTAACATATATTTAAAAAATAAAAAACGGATCCCATTCTCTCCTCTACCTACCACACGCGCTTCCCCCTTCACAGCCACACACATCGAAAAGCTGTCTGCACAAAACTGCCCTCATTTCCTCACTTCCCACTTACCGCACAGGCCGCCACCGCCTGACTTCCACCTCCACCATTTCTCAGAAACTGTCTCACCCGAGTCAACAGCGACCGCTTATTGCTAAATCCAGGGGACACGCTCCAGTCATTCTAGAAGCAAATACTTACTGCATGCCACCTACGTGTCTAACACTGTGCTGCAAACAAGAGTGAGGTCACGCAGCAGACGTCGAACAATAACATAATTATTTTAATTACGGTTGGGGCAAGTGGTGTGAAGACCATTATCGAGTTCTTCACTAGGAAAATGGGGTTAGGGTAGAGCAAACAAAGAATCCTCCAGGGAGCAATTTCTAAGCTGAGCTCTAAAGAATGACTAGAAATTATGGAGGCAATGCCAAAAGGAGGAGGAAAGGATTGCACTGGAGACTGGGACGTGCAAAGGTCCCGAGGCAGAAACACAAACTCCTCACACGTCATTACAGTTGGCTCTAGTTAGCTCTGAAGGACTAAGGGAACCAAGACCTGTCCCCGGCCTGACATAGCCACACGCATTAACATTTTCTTTTCTCATTAACATTTATGGAGGAAATGAATGGCCCCAAAGAAGCTTTATTTCTCATCATCCATTACAAAGGGATGCTCTAGTCACATCTTCCCCCGCGCCCCCCCACCATTTTATGTGGCCACCGGCCACCGACACAGGCATCAAACTAGGATGAACTAAGGACCGTGCACCTGCCTTGCCCCTGATCGATAGAAGAGCAGCACCGCCAGTCAGGTGTCGCCTTGCCCAGCACCCGGGGGTTGCTCTGGTCACATCTTGACCCATCTTCTCCCCCTGCCGCTCACATCCGTGTTCTGGCATCTTAACATTCGCGCCTCAAGGCTTTCTGTGTTCAGGATACTTTACCAACCTGTCCCCCTTAATCAAGCTTCTAGCCCTCCTCGGTGGTCCCCCAAAGGCAGGCAGTGTTCGTTTCATGTTGCCTACACCTATTTCATTTCACTGCTTCTGTAATTACCGTGCATTATGGTGTCCTGGCTCCCTCAGCTCCTCCCTCTCTGTCCCCTTCCCTCCAGCTCAAAGGGACAAAGATCACACTTTGAAGCTCTTTAGATCCCCGGGGGCCGAGCAGAAAGCCTGGGACACTACAGACAACCCTTTGTGTGGGGAAGCCAACTGAACAGTAGCACCCGCCCGTCAACTATAAAGGTATGTTCTAAAGATAAGCTCCAACGTCAGCAGGGATGATTTCACCGGAATAAGTGGTCTGAGCCCTGGCCGGTTTGGCTCAGTGGACAGAGCGGCGGCCTGAGGACTGAAGGGGTCCCAGGCTCGATTCCAGTCAAGGTCACCTGCCCGGGTTGTGGGCTCAGTCCCCAGTGCCGGAGGCAGCCGATCCATGATTCTCTCATCCTTGATGTTTCTCTCTCTCTTTCCCTCTCTCTTCCTCTCTGAAAATCAATTAAAAATATTTTTTAAAAATAGAAATAAGTGCGCTGACTCCCAGGGTGACTAGCTACAGGTGAAGTCTTCTTTTTAAAAAAATATTTTTATTGATTTTTTACAGAGAGGAAGGGAGAGGGATAGAAAGTCAGAAACATCAATGAGAGAGAGACATCGATCAGCTGCCTCTTGCACTCCCCCCACTGGGGATGTGCCCGCAGCCAAGGTACATGCCCTTGCCGGAATCGAACCCGGGACCGTTCAGTCCACAGTCCGACGCTCTATCCACTGAGCCAAACCGGTCTTGGCTACAGGTGAAGTCTTATCAGACTGTACCCGAGCGAAGACATTTACCGGGAGCCTTTGACCTCTCCAGCCCACACACTCATCACGAGAACACTCCTGGAATTTCCAGCTCCCGTGCAGCCCTGAAAGGCGACGATCCTAACTGTTTGACAACCTTCATTCTAGGAACTGTAAGATAATTATAATCATACAACGTTTATGGAGAGTCCCGGGAGGACTAATGGAAGGCCGATCCAGATTCCAGTCCAGGCGGCCTGGGACGTTCTTCCGGGGTCGGCAAACCGCGGCTCTCGAGCCACATGCGGCTCTTTGGCCCCTTGAGGGTGGCGCTTTCACAGAATCCCACGGCCTGGGCGAGTCTGTTTTGAAGAAGTGGCGTTAGAAGAAGTCTAAGTTTAAAAAACTTGGCTCTCCAGAGGAAATTTCAATCGTACTGTTGATATTTGGCTCTGTTGACTCATGAGTTTGCCGACCACTGCTAGGAAAACACCTCACTGTACCAGGCTGTTCACCCACTCCTTGTCAACAGTGGCTACTGATTGTCAGAGTCCAGAAAGGAAGCCCAGGTAAGTAAATGTCCCCAGCAGCCTCAAACAATGAGGAGGAGGGAGGTTATTAGGTGCTTACTAATCAGAAAACTGCCTTGATTATGGGAACTTGTTGCTTTTAGGAAGTGGTAATGTATCACGCAAACAAGGTAAAAATGGCAACAAATGGCTCCTTACAGAGGGTCTTACCTTCCGGACCTTTCGGACACTGGTATAAATACATTCAGTTTACATACACCTCTCTCCCAACTTAATGAACAACTGGTGACGTGCCCTCTTAACAACCCGTCAGCCCCTGGGCAGGCACTAGGGTGGCAGGATGGTAAGGCTGGAACGGCCTTTAAAAATCCTCTACTCTAATCCAACCCTTTCGTTTTTTCTGAAAGGAAAATGGGCTTAGAGAAGGGGAATCAAGTTTCCGAACCATCAGAGAACTGGGCTGGGAGGGGCTCAAAAGCATTCGGAGGCGAACGGATCAGTTAGTTGTGTGTTTTTTTTTATGACCCTGTGCAGCCTCAGACAAGGCAAGACTTGCTCAAGACTACACAGCCATTCAGGGGCGGGGCTCGGCCTGGTACCCCAGCGCAGGGGCGGTGCCAGTTCCCACAAGACACTCACGTTCACCCTTCATCTTGGCCTAAGAGCTGGGCTTCTGCAAACTAGTCCTTTTCAGACTTCAGAGTGGTGAGAAATCCCCGAGGCCCGAGACCTCACGGGACCATCAAGCCTGGCCTGACCCAACACGCACAGACCCCGTCCTTTCGCTTGAGAAAAATCTTTGGTGCTTCTCATGTTCCACCGAACAATGCGAACCAGGAACAACGCCCCGCCCGTTCAGGGCAGCACAAAACAACAAGCAGGGCATCCGCTGTGCCCCCTGGGAACTGGCAGGTCAGGTGCATGAACCCCACTTGGTCCGGGGTACAGCAGGAACGCAGAGGGCCAGGGGCAGCCACTGGTGGGGAACAGCCGAGAGAGAAAAAGACCCCACTTTCAGGCTACCGACGGGAAAGACTAACAGTGATGATTAACGTTTCTTAGATACTCTCCCGTATCCCAAAGGGGTTTCCTCCTCCCTACCTCACCAAATATTGCCCAAGGGAGTGTCTAAGGGAATAAAGATTAGATGACTTTTTTTTTTAAAGGGGCTTTTGCACTTCTCTGGACCGTAGATTCTTCCCTCATAAAAGGAGGGATCAAATTATTCCTCCGGGAGACTTCATTCTTGCTGCTGTTGTCAAGGTCGGTCTTTTCGTTTGTCGGGGAACACGTGGAAGGAGTCAAGCTGGACTTAGACCCAGGTTTGAAACTTGGCTGTGTCCGCAGGCAGACCATTGAACCTCTCTGAGCCTGTCTCTTAAGCCCTAAACAGAGGGTAACCAGAGGGTTAAGAGAAAGAATGCCATATTTGTGAGAATACCTCCCACACTTGCTGGGCACTTAGTTGGCAACTGAATTGTGAATTGTGTCTTCCGTGTATATTTAGGGGGTTGGCCGGGGGAAAAGGTTGAGTTGACAACACTAACCGCCAAACTCTGAAGGGAATGTTTTCAAAACAAATTCAGAAAATGTTTCCTCCGTGCCCATGTGCAAGACACCGGCTAGGACACGCACTGCGGGGGGCCCCTGGTGAGTGCTCCTGGGGTGAGAGGGACAAAGGTATGTAGAAATAAGCCACGTCAGAGACGGACGAAGAACCAGGTGCGGGGGCAGGGCAAGCTTGGCAGAGTAATAAGACACCGGGTAGAGAAACAAACCCGACAGATGTTTCTTGCGGCTTCTGGGCCACTCACTTAGCTGTGAGTTGGCAATTCCTTATCTGGAGGAAGGCCTGCAGAGAGTCTATCAGAGAACCGATTAACCAATGCATCTATTCCCAGACAGCGGTTCTCTACCCATTATCGATGATGGGGGGCAGAGGGGGGAGAAGAATCCCAACTACTTGGAGTTCTTATGATGTGCAGTGTCCCGAGCACTGTGAAGCAGGAATTAATCGAATATAAAGGTCCCATGAGGTAAGGACTAGTATTGAAGAACTATTATTGTTCCCATTTTACTAAAGAGGAAACGAAAATGCTCAATTGACAAGCGTTAGAGCGGATGAGACCACGGGTCTGCTAACTCCAAAGTCTATGCACCTGACATTTGGGACTTTCTTCCCTGAAAAACAAGGTATAAGTAGGAGCTGCCGAAACAGAATCAACCCCAGGAAGGACGCTCGAGCTACACTTGAATAGAACCAAAGCAATGGTTTCATGTGCTAGCTACCGTTGGGTATAAATTAATAGGTAAAGAAAAAAAAAAATCAAAATCTAATTCTTGCTACTGTATAAAGAAAGGTCAACTTGTAAGAGACTGCTACAGCTGCAGTCTTCTCACTGAAATGCTAAAGCGATGTCTCTCCCCCCCCCCCCATTAATTTGTTCCTGGAGCATAGCCCCCCACAGGCTGTCCTGATCAGAAGCTAGCTAGCTTCCAAAAGATACTAGATGGAGAGCTTAATGCAGCCCCTTGCACATGATGGGTTTCTATGCAGCTTTAAAACCTTATAGTCTTCTTGAACCCTACCTGGACCCCTCCATGATATCCCAGAGCTACTCAAGTCACCCTGCCCTGCCCATGACATTAGGCCTTTCCTGCTGGTCAGCGCCTTCTTCTCCATTCCTATCACCAGCGCCCCAGCTCAGGGCCCACGGGATCCCCCTCCAGATCAGTGCCCGTCCTTATTCTTGTCCAGTTCATTCTGCCAGACTGACAGTTTAAAAACCAATGCCCTAATCTCTAACCCCATGGTCTCCACTGCAGACTAGAAAATTCCACAAGCCTAGCATCAAACCACTCCAGTCTGGCTTCAGCCGCCCTCCCAGCCTCACCTTCCACTGCCTACGACTCCCCTGCACCCCATCCTTGCCTCTGCCACATGTATCAACTCACCATTCTTTGTGAAGTCCTTAAAACTTGCCCCACTTTGACTCCTACTCCAGTTTCTTCCCCACCACGATACTAAGTGCCCACCCCTTTTAAATACATTTTTATTGGTTTCAGAGAGGAAGGAAAGGGAGATGGAAACATCAATGATGAGAGTCATTGATTGGCTGCCTCCCGCATGCCCCCTACTGGGGATCGAGCCCGCAACCCAGGCATGTGCCCTCGTCCGGAATCGAACCTGGGACCCTTCAGTCCACAGGCTGATGCTCTATCCACTGAGCCAAACCAGCTAGGGCACCCCCAATCCCAACCCCCCCTTTTAAGACTTCTTAATCTTACCTCCTTAAAGAAGCATTCCCTGACCAGACCTGGTCGCCATTCTGGAGACCTTGCTGATCTTCCAGTATGCCAAGTGCACTCCTGGCTGAGGGCCTCACTCATTCTCTTATCCTGTCTAAAATGTTCTCCTCCGGATGTTCAAATGGCTCAAGTCCTTGCTTCCTTCCTCTGCTCGGATGTCACTGACCAGAGAGGCTTCCCTGACCTGCCCCCGTTCCTATGTCCTTATCCTACTTGATTTCTCTTCGGAGCATTTACCCCTGACCTGCGATATTCATATAGTTCACGACTGTCCGTCTGTCCCCACCAGAACTCGAGGGAAGGGATTTGGTCTCTTTTGTCCCCTCAGGCCCCCAGGCTAGAAGTGCCTGGCAGACAGTAGGAATCCAATATATATTTATAGGATGAATAAAGAACAGCGTTCTCCCTCACCTCTGAAATGCCATAATGTTACCATCTACAGGCTTTATCTGGCTTGTCCTTTCTTTTCCCCAGAGAAAAGGGGGCCTGGAGACAAGTTCAGGGGTTTGCCGGGGATGAACTGCCCATTGCTGCCCTGGTTGCAAACCTCCTGGGGTCCCTCAGAGTTGGGGAGATGATGCCTGTGTGTCGGGGGCGGGGGGGGGGGGGGGGGAGGCATGCTCCTGGGAGGGAGCGTGCGCTCTACAGCTTGTCACGATTTGTCTCCCCCCCCCCGCCCTTCATTACGCTAAGCAGACAGGGAATTTCTCCAAGGCACAAATCACATTTAATTCTACAAATATTTGTTAAGGGCTCACGGCGGGTCAGACTGTGTGTCTCAAGCAGCCTGGAATGTGACAAAGGGAACAGGTAAGTCCTAGGTCAGTGTTGGCTCTACCGCCAGCGGAGTGACCGCGGACAAACCCATCTTCATCCCTGAGCCTCAGCTTCCTCCTCCGTAAAGCGAGGAGTTACCCGATCGCCGGCTCTCCCCGGCTCTCGCACCTGCTGAAACGTAGGACAGGTAACACCGGTCCCGGCCCAGCGCCTCAGACATCACAGGCGCTCCCTCCGCAAATATTGGGTTTCTACTGGGTTTCGTTGTTGCTGCTGCTCCGGTTACACAGCAGCGGGTTACACAGCAGCGGGAGGTGTCCGTTCGGGTGTTTGTGAGAGAGAGCGGGGGTGGGGGGTGGGTGGGTGGGGGGAGGATGAAGCCTCCAAGTTGGAAAACAAACTCCGACCCCCCGTTGCTTCGCTGGCTGTGGAGCCGGGAGGAGGCTACGGCGCCGCAGTCTCCTCGCCGCAGAAAAGCCAGCCCGGCTTCCTTTCTCTCCGCTCCTGAGGCTCTCCCTGCCTTCCTGCCTCGGGCCTTTCTACGCTGTCCCTTCTGCCCGGAACGGTCCTTTGCCCTTTCTCTGCTGGACGGATTTCTACGGAGTCTCGGGGCGAAGCATAAACTTGCTTTTTAAAGAGAAGCCTTCCCCGCCACTGTCCTCCCCCGCTCTCGGGTGCATGCTTCTCACCTCGTCGTGTAACGTCATACCGGAGCATTCTCTGCGCGCCGCCTCGATTGCTGCCTGTCCGCCCCTAGGACTGTCCGCACCCAGGCCAGGCCCGTGTCCAGTCACCGCTACGCGCCCCCGCGCTTGGCTAAGCGCACGCGTGGCACAGAGACAGCCACGTATTGCGACGGCAGAACGGACAGACGGAAGCACCGAACGGACAGACGGAGGCACCGGAGGCTGGAACGTTCACTCGGCGGAAACCTAACGGACACTTGCGAGCCAAGGTCTTTCACACGTTCCTAAGAATCGAGGTGCAGGACAGGGAACCTATGCTACACAGAGGTTAGAGAAAGTCACAGAAAGCCCTGACCGGTGTGGCTCGGTGGCTAGAGCATCAGGCTGCGGACTAAAGGGTCCCGGGTTCGATTCCGGTCAAGGGCATGTGCTTTGGTTGCGGGCACATCGCCAGCAGGAGGTGTGCAGGAGGCAGCTGATCGATGTTGCTAACTCTCTATCCCTCTCTCTTCCTCTCTACAAAAAATCAATAAAATAAGTTTTAAAAAAGAAAAGAGAAAGTCATAGAAAACCATCTGAGCCCTAGCCGGCTCAGCTCCGGGGACAGAGCACGGGCCTGCAGACGGAAGGGCCCCAGGTTCCACTCCGGTCCAGGGCAAGCAGCTCAGTTGCAGGCTTGATTCCCCAGCCTGGATCAGGGGTGCACGCAGGTCAGGGATGCACGGGGGAGGCAACATAAGGATGTGTCTCCCTCATATCGATGTTACTCTATCTGTCCCTCCCTGTCCCTCCCACTCTCTCTAAAAACCAATGGAAAAGTATCCTCGAGTGACGATTAACCATAAAATAAAATATCTTAAAAAGAAGAAAGGAATAAAACCATCGGAGTGGAAGAACTCCGGAATCTGAAAAAAGAAAAGAAACGAAGGGACAGGGCCCCTCCTCCTCTCTCGCTAGAAGCCAGCGATCAGGAATGCGGAGAAGCCCAGGCTCCCCGGTGAGGAAGTGACCCACCGGCGGCCTGGTCCCTGCATTCAGGGGGGAGGAAGTGACTGTCCACGGGCTGAAAGCCAGGAAGTGGGGGGCCGGCATCCAGGACAAGCGCCCGCCCGCCTCCACTGTTCCCTCCTGCCGCCTCTGGAAAGCTTCTGGACGCCGACCCCGGGCGACCTGGAGGCCGGGCCACCCACTCAGGTGGCTGGGAAACCCCGCAACACCAGTCCCTGGGGCAGGGGGGCAGGGAAGGGGGCAGGAAGCTGCGGGGTGGTGTGTGAGGGGGCTGAGGGGGGCGAGGAGGGGGGGGACAGGCGGTGCTGCAGGCCCAGCTACCCCTTCACCCTTCACCCTTCACTTTTCCCTCCAGAGGTGTCTGGCCACGTGTCTGGTCTTAGGCTAAGGGAGAACCCCGAGCCCCAGGGGGCCCCCCTTCCCCAGGGAGGATGCTCCAGGCCCCTTACCGCCAATCCCTGCCTTAAACCTCAAGGGAAGCCCCACTCCCTGCAACGAGCCCCAGACTTGGAGCCCGTCGGGGAGTCGCACTCAGTCCCATTTCCCACAGGAAACCCACACCCCGGGGGTCACTTCCCATCCCCTCTTAACTGCCCCGAACCCCCAGATTCCCATACCCCCCCCCACAACCCCTCCCCCTCACTCCACGGGAACCCAGGCCCCTCGGCTTCCTCTGAAAGGTGTTAACTTGGCAATCTGCGGGCGCCACGTGCAGCTAAAAGCTGGCCCCCCGCGGGGCCAGCACCCCCTTCCTCGAGGGGTCCTTTATCCTCGGCAGCCGCCCCACCCGCCTGCCCCGGGGAGCCCTCCGTCTCCAGCGCCCCAAGTCCCCCAGTCCCACCACCACCTCCGGGTCTTCGGGGAGCGCTGTGCTTCCTCCCCCAATTCTCCTTCTAAGGGGCCCGAACGCATGGGGGTCCTCTCAGCCCGAACCCCCGAGAGGCCGCCGGTCCCCCTCAGGCGCCCGGGCTCGGCTTCCAAGAGAGAAAGAGACGGACAGGATGGCGCGGCCCTACTTACCCGCCGGCGCGGCCATGGTCCCGGGGCGCGGAAGTGCTGAGGCAGGGGCGGGGGCCGCAGCGGCTCTTCTCCGCGCCCGCTGTCGCCTCAGGCGCGGGAGGACCTTGGCCCCGGCGCGAGCAGGCTGCACCGCCTACGGCGCCCCACGAGGACCAAACCGCACCTGGCACCCGGGCCCGCCCGCCGAGGCCCCGCCCCACAAGGCCCCGCCCCGCGCACGGGCCCCGCCCCACAAGGTCCGCCCGCCGAGGCCCCGCCCCATGCCACGCCCCGCGCAAGGCCCCGCCCCCTAGTGCGAGCGGCTCCCTCCGTGGGTGCCGGAGCTGGTCAAGATGATGCAGTGCGCGCGCGGGTGGGAGGCCTCAACAGAGGGAGTCGGCCCATTTTATTTTGATTTTTAAAATATTTTTTATTGATTTTTTTTTTCACAGAGAGGAAGGGAGACGGATAGAAAGTCAGAAACATCCATGAGAGAGAAACATCCATCAGCTGCCTCTTGCACACACCCCCCACTGGGGATGTGCCCGCAGCCAAGGTACACGCCCTTGACCAGAATGGAAACTGGGACCTTTCAGTCTGCAGGCCGAGGCTCTCTCCACTGAGCCACACCGGTTTCAGCGGACTCGGCCCATTTAAAGATGGGGATTGCTGAAGACAGAGGATACTATGGCTGGACTGCCTCGAAATGGCACGGTTCACGAGGAGCTGAGCTGCGTTGGGAACCCAGGTCTCCTGACTCTCAAACACTCCTGGAATCAAGAATAGGAATATGGGGGAAATAGGTCTACCCCCTAAACTAGCTTTGGGGGGGGTGGGGGATTAAGCGTGGACTTCCTTTAGAAGCTTCCAGCTC
The DNA here is from genome assembly GCA_027563665.1 of Antrozous pallidus. NCBI lineage: Eukaryota > Metazoa > Chordata > Mammalia > Chiroptera > Vespertilionidae > Antrozous > Antrozous pallidus. Next base: position 3,056,660 of record CM050528.1, read on the forward strand.
AGAGAAGCCACTTCTCTGCGCTACTGCGGATAAACAGACACCCAGTAGATAATGGGGATGAGTGCAACTACCCCCCCCCCCCCCAGGGCCAGGTCCTTAGCCAGACCAAAGAGGGATATAAGTGAACTCAGCACATCCGAGCTCCCCATTTTTTTTTTTCAAGACAAACCAAAAATCCAGATGTTTAGGTGAAATTTTCCACGTTTTTAAAATGTTGGGAACATGAAAAAGTTCTAAAAATGCCATGTAGGCCGAAGGACATACGTACCTGTCTGCTGGATTTGTCCTGCAGGCCCCTCTTTTATGGAGGAGAGAGCACTGGCCCGGGAGTTAGGACACCAGACTGGCCTCTGGCAGCCGCTAGCTGGCTGAGGGGCCCCGAAGACCGCTGAGCCCCGCTACTGATCAACCTGGTAACGATGCAGTCGGAGTGCAGGCGGGAGAGGAGAGCTCCATTCCGAGGGGTGACCTGCAGCTCCAGTGTGCTGGGAAGCCCGAGGCCCGCCCAGGTGTGGGACCTCACCATCTTCCCTCTCCCATTCGGCTACCGAGGGCCGTCGGCGGAGTGAGACACGGCTGCTGGGACAGGCCACTGCTGTCACGGAGAGCGCGGAAAGCTGCTGGCAGTGGGCCACGTCTGCCCTCTGGCTCCGGCGGGCCACAAGCTGCGCTCCGTGGGGCAGCCTGCGAGCTCAGGAGTCCCACGCACTGGTCAGGACCGGGGCTGCCTGTCCGGCAGGTCGCCCCTTGGGCCTGGATGAGGCCAGACGCCCAGCCTACTTCTCCATGGCTGTTTGAAGACTGTTGTCTCCAGTGTGACACTCCCCAAGACACACAGGTGCTTTCCAGCGGCCAGACCAGTGTGACTACGCCCTGACCCCGTGGTCGGCAAACTGCGGCTCGCGAGCCACATGAGGCTCTTTGGTCTCTAAAGTGTGGCTCTTCCACAAAATACCATGGCCTGGGCGAGTCTATTTTGAAGAAGTGGTGTTAGAAGTTTAAGTTTAAAAAATTTGGCTCTCAAAAGAAATTTCAATCGTACTGTTGCCGACCACTGCCCTAACCCGTCCCCCTGACCCCATGACCCAGATAAGAAGTCCACCGCTCACAGTAATGTAAAACCATTTAATTCTAAATCAGATCACTTTCACAACAGTGAAAATTAGCAACTGGTCAAGGTGTGCCACTGTACATGGTATCATTTCCTGTCTGTGGTGGGGACCTGGTCCTGACCCGCAAAGGCGGCAGGTGCAGGGGAAGACTAAGAACATGGGAAACACACACAAAAGAAAGGAAAACGGCCTTGGCAGGGGGGTGGGGGGAGGTGGTGAGCCTGCAGAGGGGGTGTGGGAAGGGGGCTCCCTATCAGGGCTGGGCCAGCAGTCCCAAATAGGCTCTCCTGCCCCAGCTCCCGGCAGAGGATGAGGGGGGACCTATAAGATGAAAAATCAAAGGGCAGGAAGCCAACCTGGCTTTGCGAACAGGCTCCTGGGATACCGTTGCTGGCAGAGCTCATTGGGGCTCACTTCCTTTAGGAGTCCAAGTGATCACACCTTTGCCGGTAGAGCTTTCCTGACCCACTGCATTTCACTGAAGAGTCCACGTGATTCATCTTCCTACCCACATGCCTTCTCCAACCTTTCTTCTGGAAACCTCTTTCTGTTGGGCCCGATGGACTGACGTCCTCCCCCCCACCACTAGGTGGAGGCACTGCACTGAGGGGTCCCGCCGGCCCTCTCCAGCTGAGAAACTCTAGGGGCACCTTCCACTCTGGGGATTCCTAGGTGATAAAAAGAGCGCTATTGAGTGGGTGCCCCAAGATATGTAAAATCCACGAGGCACACTGTAAAGCTGGCGGCTTATTCTCATCAAATGGATTCAGCAAATGAACCACTTACTCAATACTTATATTTTGTCTTTTTAACACTGAACTCTGGCATTGACAGGTTACGAGGAGAAAGGGATGGGGGCTATGGAGTGGGAAAGGCTTCCCCATCTTGGATGAGGTCCTGGTTTCCATACGCTATGCGGAGCCCTATCTGGGGGGGGGGGGGGGGGGGGGCATCAGGTGGGGCTTTCTACCGCTCGTTGGCCATTGCTGGACGGAAGCCAGGAGCCCCGTGGCCCGGTGATGAGACTGAGGGCCCCGAGGACGGCCATCTCCCAGCCGCGCGGGTCTCCGGGACAGACTGGATTTTCAGGAGGAGGCCGGGCCGACTGTTCACCCAGTGAACCGTCTGCTTGCCGGGCACCACACTCCGTCAGGTTCGGAGAAAGCAGCTTGTGAAGCTGAAAGACAAATCAGGGGCTTGGGCGGCACCATTTCCACAGAGAGGCCCCGCCACGAGTCACTGTGCGGAGGCCCCAGGCCGCCTGCCCGACTTCCCCCAACCCCCAGCTGCCTGCTCTGGGGCCACCGGCTGCCCTGGTGCCAGCACGGATTCCCGAGGTGTCCGCCAATCCGTATACAATTAGGGTCTTCCCCTTTCCTGCCTCTTTGCGGAGGACAGTTGGGCGGATGGTCTTCAGCATGCAGCGGGGCTAACTTGACAACCCCCCGTTTCCGATGGGCGGGGTTGGGAGGAGACGCACGGGGAGCTGCTGCAGCCTCGGGGACAGGCTCCCCTGCGGCTCTTCCTGCATCAGAGCTCTGACTCCCGCCGCAGTCCGACTGCAGGTCTCTCCTCGCACAGCAGCAGTGCAGGGGCCTGGGTGTGGTTTCGGGGGGAAAGGTGATGGGAAATCTGTGAGTGAAGACACATCTCCCAGGAAGATCGATGCCAGAAAACAAGGAGGTCATTCCAGCCACTCTCTGGGGCCAAAGATGCCGAGTGCGGCCAGAGCCAATGACAGATCTCTGGGTCTCTGGTGAATTCACGATGCGCCCCCAGCTTCAGCTGCTGCAATCTGGATCTTCATGGGCAGCAGTTTCTGGCTTCTCTGGGGAGGAGGGAGCGGAGGGCGGAGATAGGGCAGAGCAGCAATGAGGTGTGGAAGGGGGAGCCTCTCTGTATGAGGACCCCCGCTGACCTCAGAGGCCATTTACTAGTAACGAGGGGTATTTAATGAGACGAAAGGAAGTTTCCACAATTAACATTGGGTTCATCCCTTTGTTCTTATAAGATGAAACTCAGGTGAAGTTGTACCCACAGTTTTCTCTCTTCGGTCTCTCCCCTGTGCAGAGTCAGGAGCTACCGAGCTGGCTGGAGCAGGACTTCATGTTGTAACCCAGGAGACACGACTCAGTGCCAAGGCCCGAGGTTACGGCAGAGTGTTTATGGCAGTGGCCACACTCCAGGGTTCTTGACGACAGTCTTGAGTCCTAAAGCTCTGATGGAGAAGCAAGGTGCCTTGCCGTGTTACTGACGCCACTGGTTCCAGGGCTCACGACTATCCGGGAAGCCAAACATCAAGAGTGGGGGTGGAGGGGCACCAGTCCAGAGGCCCTGCCGTGGATGCAGGCCGGGAGCCCAGCATTAGGCAATTAGGAGCCAGAACATGATCACCAGGGCCACGAACAGGAAGAGGCGTGACAGGAACTGCTCGTCCACGTACTGGGGCGTTCCGGGGACAGCTGGGGACGGGAGGGAGAGGGGGCTGTTAGCTCCTGCCGCTGTGCACACTGCCCATTTGGGACAGAAGTCGAGAAGCATCAACCTTCATCTCTTTACAACACAATCCTGACACTAAAAAGACTCCCAAACCCCAAAATAAAACTGGAATTATGAAAATATGTGGAATAGCTGAAACCGGTTTGGCTCAGTGGATAGAGCATCAGCCTACGGACTGAAGGGTCCTAGGTTCGATTCCAGTCAAGAGGATGTACCTTGGCTGCGGGCACATCCCCAGTAGGGGGCGTACAAGAGACAGCTGATGGATGTTTCTCTCTCATTGATGTTTCTGATTTTCTACCCCTCTCCCTTCCTCTCTGTAAAAATCAATAAAATATATATATATTTTAAAGAAAATATGTGGAATAATATAACAGTAGGGACAAGATTTCCACTGTACCCTAAGAGTGTTTGGCCTATAGGCACAAATAAGTGGAGAAACTCTCAGAGGAAATAATAAAAGGAAAGCTATGTTTGTAAGCACCTTCTGTGTGCTTGGGTGAGTACTATTCCCATTTTCCGTAGGAAGAAATCAAAGTCAGAAGTGAACACACAATACAATATACAGACAATGTATTACAGAACTGTATACCTGAAATCTGTATAATTGTATTAACCAATGTCACCCCAATAAATTCAATTGAAAAAAAAGAAGAAACCGAAGCGCTGCCTCCCGAGTCGTGGAGTCTCTCGATTCTGGTGCTGTTGCCCTGGGAGGGTCTCCGAGAGCCCCGCATGGAGGGCCTGCCTTTTCCAGAGAGCTGCCCCGGGAGGGTCTCCGAGAGCCCCGCATGGAGGGCCTGCCTTTTCCAGAGAGCTGGGGCCCAGACAGGCAAATGACCTGCTTCCCTCACCACCTAGCAAACCAGGGGTGGCAGTGGCCTGGGGACTGGGGCTCCCCTCGTCGCTGCTTTGAGAAAAGCTGCTATGTGCAGCTCGCTGTCCTGACTGTTACAGAGAGTTCAGAGCACGTCTACCCGAATGGGCAAAAGTATCGTGACCAGAGAAAACTGTCTGCTGTGGCAGGTAGGAGAGACCCAGAGCACAGCCTGTCTTCCTGGGGAACCGGGGCGAACCTTGGACAGGCTGGAAGGAAGCAAGCTACCAGGCCGGTTCCTGCTGCTCCCCCCCGCCCCCCGCCCCCAAGGCCCTGCCCTTCCGGGTCTCCTTCCTCACAGTCTCTCGGTGTCCTCTTCTCCAGTGAGGGCTCTGATGGGGTCATGCAGGCAGGCAGTCAACGAAGACTCAGGGACTGCCTGCGAGGGACCAGGGTGAGGGCAGGGGACAACTGGGATGGCCCAGGAGTGGGTTACTGCCCCTAGAACATAAGCTCCTGGCCAGGAAGTATGCACTCACCCCTACTGTGCTGAGCACACGAGGCTCCTAGAGGAAAGCAGAGCTCCGCTGACCTTGCAACCCTGCAGGTTCCACGGTAAGGATCCTGGCCTGGGTGTGTCATGTGACAGAGGACAAAGCACCCACCTGGTGCCCTGCTCTGCACCGACTGCAGCTGGCACTCTCACGCTGACTGGAGGCAGAACAGTAGCAGCAGGTGGCAGACACAGGCATAGTTCCCAAAGGGCTAGGGTTGGGGACCAGCCCCATGTGGGTCCCGGGGGACACTGGACAGAGATGCCAGAGATCAGACAGGCCCTGGCTCCTTGTGGGTCACACACTGCCCTGTCCAGCCCCCAAAAGTCAAAGTGAGGATGGGGTGCATGTGCAGAAGCAGGCTTTTCTCCAGCTGGGTATGGCTTATACCTTTTCCTTTCCTGGGCCCGGGCTACATCTTGGGAAACATTACTAAGTATTTTCTGATTTGTCAAATGGAGCTAACTGCACTTCTGTCACAAGGGTTCTCATGAGGATTCTGAATGTGTTACAGAAAGCACTTTGGACATGCCTGACACTTGCTAAGTATGCATTATCATTAGCATCCAGCAGTAATCTGGAAAGAGTGTAGCACATTTTGAAGGATGATCATAGTAACAGTGATCTGTCACCTAGGTCCTGCTGGGCTCTACAGAGCCTCACGCAGGGTGACCGCGGGACAGGGTCTCACCGGGAGGAGGCCGCCCATCGTTTATGTTAAACGCGGTGGCAAATATCCCAAAGGGAAACGCCCCGATTCCAAAAGACATCTGGAAGCCGCCATCTCCAAATCCAAATCCTTGAAATCCCTGAGTGGAAGAAATGCCATTAGGAAGCAGAACAAGCAGGTCTCTCCTGCACCTGTTAAACACATCACCTTACATGTGGCATCCACCTCTCCTCCCTACCCTCTGCCGCCTGTTTCGGGGGGTGGGGAGGCATCTTTTCCTATCTAGATCCCAAGGCAGAGCAATCTGGCGGTCCATCCAGCCTGCAAGGAATCCCAGGCAAGACCCGAATGCCAGAAAGATCCGGCTCCACCCAAAGGAAAACTCTCTGCTGAAGCAAGTCCGGGTTCTTAGAGCTCCGGTTTCTTTCCCAGAGTCCCACGCTAGCTGGTAAAACTCTCTACATGCTTTATAACAGCAAAGTTGGCGATAACCCTTATGCCCACTAACAAGGGAACATCAGCACAAGCTACACATGCGTATAATAACCATTCAACAAGTGTTTATGCTGTTACTATTGAGGGCAATCTGGAGAAGAGACCCTCAGTTTCTATTAAGATCCCTGATGCAATAATCACACTACTGGGAATCTAAGGAAATGCCCTAGTTCAAATGGGGGGAGGGGGAGAATGTGTCAAGCTCACCCCTATAGCATTACTTATAACAGCAAAACCTGGCAGAAACTAAAAGGTCCTTCAATGTGAAAACTAAATTATAATGCATCAATATTCAATGAAATAAATAAAGAGGACACGACAGAGCATCATAGAATATATTGCCAAAATTAAAATTTAAGCAACAGAATAATGATGACTACATGAAACACACACACACACACACACACACACACACACATATAGCATACAGATAAAAAAAAAAGATGAGGAAATGCCCTAGATGGTTTGGGTCAGTGGATAGAGTGTTGGCCTGCACAGACTGAACGATCCTGGGTTCGATTCCAGTCAAGGGCACATGCCCGGGTTGAGGATTCAATCACCAACAGGGGGCGTGCCGGAGGCAGCCGATCAATGGTTCTCTCTCATCATTGATGTTTCTCTCTCTCTCTCTGTCTCACTTCCTCTCTGAAATCAATAAAAATATATTTTTTAAAAAAGGTGTGGAAATAAAAATATATTTGTGCGATTCTAGAAGTATGAATATTTTGCTAATGCCTCATTTAAATGCACAAAATTTTCGAGCCAGTAATTCTAAGACTTCATCCTAGTAAAATAATCATGAACCTGCTCAAAAATCTCTCTCTAAGACCATCAGAATATTTTTAGGTTAGAAAAAGTAAAAAATGAAAAGGTAACAGCTAAATGAATTAAATGAATTACATGAAGTCCATACATTGGAGCACCGAACAGCTACATAAAATATTACTGACATCCAAAATCTCAAAATATATCAATGAAAATCTATCCCCCTTTGAGAATGTAAACTCCGTAAGGGCAAGATCTTCGCTAAGTTCATCACCAACGCCTAGAATGATGCCCAGGGCATGGAAGGCACTTAGCATAAAATGAATGAAATTTTAAAAGGTTACAAAACAGGTTACATACACAAATCTATAAATAAAACACAGACAGAAAAAGATCTATAAACTGTGTGTGTGTGTGTGTGTGTGTGTGTGTATGTGTGTATAATTATAGGAAAAAAATAGACCAAAATGTTTCCAGTGGTTGTCTCCTGATGGTGGGATTATAAGCGATTTTTTCTCCCTTTTCCTTTCTGTATTTTACAAAATTTCCTTTACTTTTTATCAAGGAGGAAAAAGTATAGGGCCAAGAGAGAAACTTCTCGAGCCATGCACTCATTTCTAGAAGCTTCCCCTAGACTTTTCCTCACCCCTCTGTTCTCCGGCTCCGGCCTCTGGCCTTGAGGACGGGGCGGGGTCTTCTCTCTGAAACAGAAATGGCGGAAACAGGTTGGTTACATAAGGCTCTGAGCTGCTCCTGGGTGGACTGGGAGTTCTTCACCAGGGCCCGCCCCCTTCCTGCCTGGCACGCGTACCTCTGCCAAGATAAACCAAACACTAAACAACTCTTTCTCTACCTGCAGCCGTTCTCCGCCTATGGAAGCCAAGGAGAAAATCAGCCTGTCTGTAAGATGCCCATCAGACCGCCCTGAGCCGCCTCCTCTCTCAGACAGCATGACCCGAATGCCTGCCAGACACCCGGCCCGGCCGGGGTGACAGAGGGTCGTGGAAATAAAAAAGTCCCAAATCCACCCGGAAACAGAGCAGCCTGTCAGCAGAGGGCTGAGCCTATGGTCTCTGACCGGCCGTGAACTTCAGCCTCACCGCCCCCTCCTCTGGGCACGTCCTCGGGCCCCAGGCTCTGCCATCACGCGTCCCACAAATACCGGCCCGAGGACTTGTTCCCCGTTAAGCACAAGGTGGGTTGTTACCAACATTACCGACTCTAAGACTGCAGGCAGACCCTACCCTTGAGGTGTTCATGGTTTAAAGGGGGTACCACCAATCGCCATACAGTGTGGGAAGGACTTCTTTAGAGAGGTCTGAACCAAATGGGGTGGGAGCACGGGTGAGAGCAACTAATGGGGGGACTAAGTGCCATTTGACGGAGGTAACTTGAGGGCTGCTCATTCCAGAGGGGCAGAAGTTTACGTGAGGAGGAGGAGGAGGACGAGGAGGAAGAGAAGGAGGAAGAGGAGGAGGAGAAGGAAGAAGAGGAGGAGGAAGAGGAGCTGAACTGGGGCGGGCAGAAGAGGCAAAGGGACAACAAATACAAAGGCTCATGGATGTGAAAGGGTAAGATCCTTTAAGAGAAGCCCATATGCCTGGCCACTGGGTGTGCGGGGAGTTTAGGGTGTGTGGGTGTGTGTGTGTCCAGGCCACATACAAAGGGCTCTCAGTACTTGTGTCTGGAGAATGCCAGACCCACCCACACCTTCATTTCCAGAAATGTCACCTCCACAAGCCTCCCAGGCCCCGTCCCTTCCTCCCCCCATATTTCAGACACCATGGCTACAGCCAGCCACCTCCTCGCAGACTCCTGCTGGGACCATGCTTCCCAGGCTGCTCCTTTTCAGCACTTTGCACACTTGCAATTGTGACATCTCGTGCACCAAGTACGCGCCTGCCCCTGGCAGACGCTCAGCGGCATCTGCACTGCAGCTCGGCAGTGGCAGCCTGGCTCCCTTCCCTCCCGGCTGACTTCCACCCGCGCTACGGCTGCCCGGAACCGAGGCGAGCACTACGCAGAGAGGAGTGATCGGTGCTGAGGGAAGTGAGTCCGTGTCCAAAGGGGAGAGTGGGTGAGCGGTGCTCCAAGCCTCACCTGGGGTCCTGCTGCCCAGTGCTGCCCCGGCCGTACAGGGGGATCACCTTGTCTCGGCTGATCCCAGCTTTGCAAACGGGACACACCTGTCTGTTAGGTCTGGTCTCCAACCACTGCAAGCAGGAGAGAAACGTGCGTTAGATAAATGCGAACCTAGACTTCAGGGCCAAGGAAAAGGCAGTGTTTAATGGTTTTATATCTTACTAGGTGGTCCCTCAGCCCGACCTGCCCCCTCTCACATACTGAGAGCCCTCAGGGGATGTCCTACTGACGGCTCACCCCCAGCCTGCCCAAGACCGAAAGCCTCTGGCTGAGACTTTCCGTCCTTGGGCAGGGGACCTTGGCCAGGGAACCCCAGCTAGCCATCGCCCTGTGGTCAGGCCAATTGCTGCATGGCCCCGCCCCCAGCCAGGCCCAGCCTGCCAAGAGGCCTTTCCCCCCTGGCCTGGGGCACCCAGCGAAGCGATCGCCCTGTGATTGGGGGCCGATGGCTGCCTGGCCATACCCCCAGCCCAGCCTGCCCGAGGCAGCAGCTATCTTGGTTGTGTGTTAATTTGCATATAGCTCCTGATTGGCTTGTGGGAACGGCTTGTGGGCGTGGCTTATTTGGTGTAGCGAAGGTATGGTCAATTTGCGTATTACTCTTTTATTAGATAATATTTCCTTTATCTCACTGTCAAAAGCCCCAAAACTTAGAAATACTGTGTTCTTTATAAGTTTATAGTGGACACGTTTCACCAGGTTCCACTGGGGTCAGAATGCACAACCTGAGCTTAGAGGTAAGTTTCCCCTACCTTCCCCGATCCAGACTCTGAGGCTCTAATGGCCGGAACTTCTGTTTCCCCCCACATTCCTAAGCTCCCTACCAGGGCGGGGCTCCCCTGACAACCAGCGTGGAGGCAGCCAGCTGGCAGTGCTCACTCACAGTCTGCTGTGAGTGCCAGGCCTGGGTCTTGGTGAATACTCACTACCTGGTTTTCGTAATAATCTAAAGCTGGGAAAACACACTTTCTTCCTGTCACCACAGCTCTCTGTTGAGACCAAAGTGTATTCTCCTTCCTAACATTTTTAAGACCTTTAAGGGCAGGGGGAAGGTTGATATGATAGGAAACACTTTCTAGAGGCAAAATCTCAAAAATGAAAAATTAACATACTGTCGCCGAAACCGGTTTGGCTCAGTGGATAGAGCGTCGGCCTGCGGACTGAGAGGTCCCAGGTTCGGTTCCGGTCAAGGGCATGTGCCTTGGTTGCAGGCACATCCCCAGTGGGGGTGTGTGCAAGAGGCAGCTGATCGATGTTTCTCTCTCAATAAGGTTTCCGGCTTTCTATCCCTCTCCCTTCCTCTCTGTAAAAAATCAATAAAAAATATATATTAAAAAATTAACACACTATCAAACCCAACCCAGGTTTCAGATGAGGACTTGAGACCCCGAGAGGGAGCGGCCTGTGAAGCCACAGAGGCCACTGGCACTGTCAGGGCCCACGCGGGGGCCACACCGACCCGTTCCACCGAGCGCCTGTCAGCGGCAGGTGTGTAACGGGGGCCGAGGCAATGAGCCCACAAGCGGGGGAGATTGCAGCTTCTGACAGCAGTCTCCCGAGACCAGCAGCGTCTTGTGCAACCACAGCTGACGAAAGACAGAGCAAAACGAGTGCGCCTTACCTGATGTAAACACGGCCAGCTGTCAGAGTCCCCAGGGCAACCAGCCATCAAGGAGGAAAGAGAGACGGGGGAGGAAAAGAAGATGTTTTCATTAGCAGAAAATCGAGGCAGGAGCAGAAAAATGGGGAAACTGGGGAGAAGCGTGGAGCACTGGCGGCCCCCGGAGCAGGGGGGTCACTGTGCCAGCGATGGGTACAAACACCGAGGAATGAAGCGATGGAGCAAAGACGCCCATCGCCATCCCTGGGACCCTGCCACTCGTGAAGACGCCCACTGTCAGACCAGCCCAGACCTAACCGCTCTGCGAGTAAAACTCGGGGGGTTCCGGCCTCTAAAAGAGCCCAATAAACGCTGAGGGACGCAGCCCTGAGCAGTGTGGCTCAGTGGGTTGGGGCATCATCCCATACACCAAGCGGTGGCGGGTTTGATTCCCGGTTAGGGCACACGCCCGGGCTGCAGGCTCAAAACATGGTCAGGGCATACAGGAGGCAACTGCCGTTTCTCTCTCACACTCATGTTTCTCTACCCCTCTCTCTCCCCTCCCCTCTCTCTAAAGCTAACTGAAATCTATACCTTTGGGTGAGGATTTAAAAAAAAGTTGGGTCCCTCTGTGTAGAAAGACTCACAGGCACATTCTCATGCTCTCGTTCACACATGCATGCACACACGTCACATTTCGGACTCCGCTTCAGAGGATTCACAGCCTCCTCAGACTCAAAAGGAACGTGTGGCTCTAGATCCAGTTTAACCCCGTTTCGGGCCGTCCTCGGCCTTGAGAGCTGGGCTGGCAGCAAGTAGCTTCAAGTTCAGGTCTACTGTTAGAGACACCTTTAAGTAACGAGAAGGGTGGGGCTGCCTTCAGCTTGGTGAGCTACACTACAGAGGTTCTTGTCCAACCTCTCATTTTCCAAATGAGGAAACAAACTCAGAAATAGTAAATGACTTGCCTAAAGCAAAGGGCTAAAAAATAAGTTCCCGACTTCCAGTTTACTGTCCTTCTATCACCCAGCCCTGGGTGCAAAAAAAAAAAAAAAAAAGATATTTACAGAATTGAAGGAAAAGTCCAACTCCAGATTCTTAACTTTTCTTTCTCTCTTGATTCACTCATTCAAGTAACAAATGTCAACTGCACACCTACTACATGTCAGGACAGTGGAAAACAGGGCAGCTTCCCACAGAGGCTATGGGGGAGAAGTGGAGTAACTTCTCCTCAGGGGAGAACGAGAGTATAACAATGATGAAGATTACTCCCGTTTATAAAGCAACTACTGTGTGCCAGCCTGTGGCTGGATAGCTTTGCATTAAGTAACATCACTAGATGGTCACACTAACCTTTGAGGAAGTGCAATTATCTCCATTTTACAGACAAGGAAACCGAGGCACAGAGAGGGTAGCGGATCTGTCCAGAGACAAACCGCTCCGATGAGAAGCACCGGTTTCATTTTAGAGTCTGTGCTCTTGCCAATGATGCCCTGACTTAATTCTGAAGATCTAAACATTTACCCAGATTCTCAGAGCCACGAGGGGCTTCTGGAACCATCGAGGCAGGAATGGACACTGACTCTGCCACTTCATTTCAATAAGCTACGTAAATATGGTAACAATTATTAGATTCCCGGTTAACACATAATATTTACTCTGTGCTATGTGCTCTTCTAAGCCTTTGACATATTTCATGTCATTTAACAAACAACCCTATAAAGTGAGGCAGAGTGTAAGCGCCTTGGCCAAGGTCATCCAGGGGGGAGGAAAGTGGAGGAGTCAGGATTCATAGTGAGGCAGTCTGGCTCCTCCGTCCTTGCTCACAACCACTGTACTAACCTGCCTCTTGGCTGACAAGCAAGTAGCAAGCAGTAAGTGCTCACTAAACGGGGGTGTCGTTACTTCAGAGATGGGGATACGGAGCCCGGCGGGGACTGGCTTGGCCCTGGAGCTGGGATGAGAACCAGGTTGCCTGTCTTTGGACCCGAGTATGTCAGGACCCAAAGTGTGTGGGAAACCTTCTCCAGCTCTGTCCAGGGCCCCGAGTGTCCCCAAACCAGCAGTGTGCGTGCGGGGGGGGCGGCACTGACCAGAAGAGGTGGCCGCACAAGCTGATGACAGCGTCCTTGGCTGTGTCCAGGCAGATGTTGCACTCGAAGGTGCTGTCCTGCCCTCCGCTTTCGCCAGCGCCATTGCTGCTGCCGCTGGGTCCCCCGGCACTGGAGTTCTCAGGGGACGCGGAGGCTGAGGGCCCCTTGCTTGCCATCCTTGGCTGTCAGCAAACTCTTGAGTGAAGATGCTCCCCAGGAAAATCCTGAAAGGCAGAGAGCCCTTGATTGCCCATTTCTGCAGCTCATCCCCTCACCTCCATGCCAACCCCCTTCCCCATTGCTCAGTTCCAGATGTTCAGATCAGGACTGAACTCCGAGTAGACTTCCCAGGAGCTGCAGAGGATGACAGTTGTGGGGCCCTACCCAGGCAGCAATGACCCAGAAACTTTCACTGAACACGGCCCAGAATTCACCAATACACAGCCGCACCAACACAGCAGCTTCTGAGGACTCGCCACAGAAACTGGTCTCCCCGTCCCTTCGTTCTCCCAGGCCACCACCCACCCAGCCGACAGACACACACTCAAACTGAACATTCGCAGGCTGTGCCCTCGCTTCGGACAGCATCTATATTGGCAGGGGAGTCTGCTCAGGCCAGAAGGATTGTGCCCGGCACATGCCAGCATCTAAAGAAAACCCTGTACCTCTGAACGATGAGGAAGCTGGGAAGGACCAGAAGGGTCACCTGGCCCAATGCCTTCCACACTGCCAGCTTTGCAGTCCGCCTTCTGCCGGTTAGAACATCACCTCCCTTTTATCTCAACCCACCACCTCAATCCCTTTAAAGAGGAGGCTTACGACACGGCGGGAAAGAGAAAGCCAGCACCGCTGACTGAAAGTGATGAGCAATGTAAGTGTGATGGAGGGAAATCTTTCGTCCTCCTCCCACCGGAAACCAGGCGGCACGCTCACACCGTGCTTTGGGCAAACCGGGTCCAATCTGTTTAGGAAACTGCGGCTTGAGAACTCTCTCAGCAAACTGATTAACGTGGAGCTGAGAGTGGGACTCAGGGCACCCAGTTTGTACTCAAACCTCTGTGCCACCCCAGACCACGCTGGCCAGCCCGTGCCACCCCAGACCACGCTGGCCAGCCCGTGCCACCCCAGACCACGCTGGCCAGCCCGTGCCACCCCAGACCACGCTGGCCAGCCCGTGCCACCCCAGACCACGCTGGCCACCAAATGCCGGAGAAAGAGACCATGCTCATGGCCGCTTCCAAATCAAAGCCCCACCAGGAACCGAACGAGGAGGAGGATAAGACGGACACCAAAGGACACTCAGACGTTCCGGGTGCAGCCTGTGAAGAAGCGGGCCTGGCCGCCCTCCCGTCTCAGAAATTCCAACAGGAAACGCTAGCTGGCTAGCGCGGCCCGAGACCCCGAGGCTGGCGCTGGCTCCAGGGGGTGGGTGGTTTGGGAACCTCCCTTCCCTCTGCACCAGTTTTCTCATCTGTAAATGGAGGCACCCTTTCCAGCCCCGAAACTGTGCCGCTGAGGGTCCTCTTCCCCACTCTCTCCAAGCACACAGCCCGCCCCACGCTGAGGCTCACCCCTGGGCGCCAGAAGGCCACGCTGATCTCAGCTTCGGAAGTCTGAGAAGGCGGCCCGCCAGCACAGCACCAGCACTGCACTCACCGGGACCCTCCCCGACGGCCGCGCGGTGACTTAGCGCGAGAGGAGAGCGGCTCCCCACTTTTTCACTCCGTTTCATCACTTTCCCTGAGGTCCCAGGAGGGCAGCGAGCGGGCTGCCGGCAGCACCAGCGCCCTGCTGGCTCCCAGACCTTCCCGATCTGCTTCCTCCTCTCCTCACACAGAATGAAGCCTGCTGGGAGGCCACACGATGGCCTTGCTCTGTCATTCTAGCTCAACTACCCAGCACATGTGTTTCTTTAAAACCACCACCACCACCACACACACACACACACACACACACACTTTGAAAATGAAAGGTTTTTTTTTTGTCCTAGCTGGTTTGGCTCAGTGGATAGAGCCTTGGCCTGTGGACTGCAGGGTCTCAAGTTCGATTCCGGTCAAGGGCATGTACCATGGCTGCGGGCACATCCCCAGTGGGGGGTGTGCAGGAGGCAACTGATCGATGTTTCTTTCTCATCGATGTTTCTGACTTTCTATCCCTCTCCCTTCCTCTCTGTGAAAAATGAATAAAATATATAAAATATATATATATATATTTCAAAATATATACAAATTGTAGCCCTGGCTGGGTGGCTCAGCTGCTGGAGCACTAAGTTGTCCTGTATACCAAGAAGTTGCAAGTTCAATTCCTGGTCAGGGCACATACCTAGGTTGTGGGTGTGATCCCCGGTCAGACGTGTACAGGAGGCAACTGATCAAAGCTTCTCTCTCACACTGATATTTCCCTCTCTCTCTCTCTCTCTCCCCCTCTCTCTCTCTCAACAATAAACATATTCTCCAGTGAGGATAAACAAGTAAAAAGAAATTGTAAAATATGTGTATAATATATACTTGCTACAAGAATGAATATAAATATTAGTAAATGTCTTATTTTTATTTTTCATAATTCTTTCTCTTCAATCCCTCCACACACACATACACACACACACACACACTCACACACACACACACTCACACACACACACACCCTGCAGCTGCGGCCCGCTCTCTATGAGCCTGTCTTTATTTTGCTTGCTAGTTCAGTCTGACCACTAGACTCCAAATATGAGTGAAATAACAGTGAATGTCTTCAAATAACAAACTGCTAACGGGGATTATCTCAAATCAATGGTAGTTTAGAGGTAGCAACTTATACTTTATAAATCTCCCCATTTATAAAACTGACATTCTTACATGTGTTAATTTTGAAATCAGACGAAGAGAACATGTTTTCAGACCCCCCCCAATATTCCAGTTTCCCCCAATCTGAAAAGCTCTGACTGAGGTCCTGGCTCTATCACTGACTAGCCATGTGGCTCGGGGCAGATACCGCGATGGCTTCAACTGTTTTCTCACCCGAAAAGTGAGGTGTCATGCCTCCTACAGACTGCTAAGGGGGCCCTGGATAGCACAGGGACTTGAAGAGCTCACGGAGGTGGGAGGGGGCTGCTGCTAAGGAGGTGCACACACACCCACTTCCTCTGGTCCACGGCCCCCTCCTTTCCCTGGACCCACACAGCTTTGCACGGTGTGTGCTCCTACACATGAGGAGGCAATCAGGGTGAAGGCAGATACCAGGTGGGCGTGGTCAGGGGACAGGACAGGTCAGCCCAGAGTCTGGCACTGTACAGGCTGCACCTCCCAACTCCAGGCAGCTGGCATCACTCTCATTCTAATTGCTAGGAAACCGCTCACATGGACGAGGTTCTAGAGCCTCATCCTGGTAGGCACTCAAATATTTGCTGAGCGGGCACAGGCATGCATGACTAGTCTTGGTCAGCTCCCAGGCCAGCTGCTCAGGATCCCTGGAGCTTCCTGTCCTCACCTCCCTCCTCCCCTAAAGCACAGGGACCTCCCCACTCCAGAGCCATGGGAGAAATGAGCAGCCTTCCCCAGCGACTGTCCAAGGCGACCTGTGGAACCACGAAACGTGGCCACAGCCTCTGGGCCCAGCAGGACTGGGAAGGCGACTCGGAGGATGCGGGGCGCTGGTGGGCTCAGGAACTGGACAGGATAAAAGGGAGGCAGGCTTGAGCACGCCCGAGCTGCCATCCTCCTCAAATTCCTTCCTGGACCCTGTCGAGCCCCAGGACTTGGACCCGACCACGTAGCAATCTTGTTGTGGCCGGCTCTGTGCCCCTGTCCTACACAGGACTAGTCTTCACTCCTGATGTGAATCCACTTTCTAGTTTTAAAAACACAGCCGCATCTGTTACCATTTCTGACCTTCACTCCGTTTCACAGAGGACATCAGCCGGAGGTTCGAGGCCTTGCCCACGGCCAGGCCCTCACACAGCGCCAAATCCAGGCTTTCCCACGACATCAGCACCTTTGTCACTCTTACACGGTCCCCCTTTAACAGCAGCTTTACACAATTAAACACCTGCTTTTTGCTTTCCCTCTAATTCCCTGTGCAATGCAAATCCCTCATCCACTTAAGTATTCTACCAACAGGACTCTAGCACCAACTACATTCAAGGCCAGAGGTGGAGTCGGGGGGAGGGGGCAGGTTAGGGATGGGAGTGGGAGAAGGGTCACAAAGAAGAACAAGGCCAAGTTGAAGCTCTGAAATCCGGAACAGGAGTAAAGCAAGATACACGAATAATTACAAGAATCCTTAACAGGGGGCTCCATCAGACTTGCCCCTTTTTCCTAAATAAGGCACCCGGCAAAGCTCTGGTTCCTAGGTCCCCTCGGGGGCTTAAACAGAGTCTGGACTGGATAGGCCCCAATAACCTGTGTGCCCACCTTCCATTGGAAACCCAGCTCCCAAACGGGGGACAACACTAGCAAAAGCAAAGACAATCCAGCACAGCGCGGAGTACGGGAGCGGCAGTAACCTCAGGGCCTGTCCTTCAGAATACATGACCCCTAACCTCAGACCTTGGGGACTGTGAAGAGGTCAGATAAACTTGGGAGGGGAGGGACAGGTCTGCTGAGACATCACACCACCCTGCACCTACCCAGTCCATCCAGGACAGAGCAGACCAAGTTCACACCTCGCTGAGAAAGGCATTCTTGACCTTGAGCTGTCCAGGGTGGCAATGTGGCACAGGACTAAGGTGGGCCTGCAATGCTTCATGTCCCTCAGGAAGGCAGAGCCTGACGCTAAAGCGGACTGACCCAGCATCCTCACTCCTATTACCTTCCCAGAGCTGGCCTGGCCCACCTCATAGGACCTGGGCGAGGGGGAGAAGGGAAGCCATGCACATCCCTGCCGGAGCCACCGGGGAGCTCAACCCGGTGGAGCAATCTTCAGGCTCTGAGTGAACTGCTGACATTTACCATCCGCCTTCTCGGTCTCTTTAAGAATTCCTGCGTCAGGGTGTGCAGAGGCATCTAGAAATGATCATCCCAGATAGGAAGCTTACAAATTTGGGTGATAAACACGGGCATGATCTGAGAGGGGACCCAGCAGACGTCTCGTCCCGTTGGGCATGTGCTTGTTCATACATGCCAAGGACTGTGGTGCGCCCGAGCCTGCCTGCGCTGCTCACAGGGCGGCGGCTGGCCCACGTGCAGCAGAGACGGGGCCTGCATTCCCAGAATGTGTGTGTCACCTCACAGGAGGCTGCGGGGGGAGGGGGTGGGGAGAGCTCAGCGAGCCGATCGGAACTTGGAAGACCCAGAAATCCCCGAAGCCGGTGTGGCTCAGTGGACAGAGCGTCGGCCTGCGGACTGAAAGGTCCCGGGTTCGATTCCGGTCAAAGGCATGTACCTTGGTTGCGGGCACATCCCCAGTAGGGGGTGTGCAGGAGGCAGCTGATGAATGTTTCTGACTTTCTATCCCTCTCCCTTCCTCTCTGTAAAAAATAAATAAATATATATATATATATATATATATTTTTTTTTTTTTTTTTTAAATAATAAAATGTGACAGCCTCATCGAGTTTGGGTGAAGGCTCGCTCAGAGTCCTGGCCGCGAGTTTGGGCCCAGGACAGGGCGGGCCCAGGAGACCCGCACCTTTCCCTCGGGCCTCACGGGCCTTTCCCTGGCGCTATGGAGCCCCCCTCTGTTCTACCACCCCCCCCCCCCCGCCTTCCCAGATTTAGGAAAGACCCTCTGGGCCAGGCACTCGGGACACAGAGAGAAAGGGCCCAGTCTAAAGGGGGACACAGACACGGAGCCCAGGGTGCTGGCCCCCGACAGAGACGTGCGGAGTGTGTGAAGGCCCGGCACGCGGGGAGGACGCAGACACGGCGCACGGAACAAGTGGACGAGTCACTGTGTCAGGGTCGGTGCGGCGGGGGCCCAGGGCACACATGCAGGTGGCACAGCAGGGCCGGGACTCGGGAGGAAGGAAGGCCTTTGCCCTTCACTTTGAGGGGGTTAGGGGTCAGCTGTGCCTTCTTTTTCACATTTCTTCCCCTCTCTCTGCACCAAAGGGCTTTCTGTCTGTCTGTTTTCTTTTTGTCTGTCTGTCTGTTTTCTTGTTGTCTGTCTGTCTGTTTTCTGTCTGTCTGTCTGTTTTCTTTCTGTCTGTCTGTTTTTCTTTCTGTCTGTCTGTTTTCTGTCTGTTTTCTGTTTGTCTGTCTGTCTGTCTGTTTTGTCTGTCTGTCTGTCTGTTTTCTGTCTGTCTGTTTTCTTTTTGTCTGTCTGTTTTCTTTTTGTCTGTCTATCTGTTTTCTTTTTGTCTGTCTGTCTGTTTTCTGTCTGTCTGTTTTCTGTCTGTCTGTCTGTCTGTCTGTTTTAAGCTTCAGTGCTCTCTCTAAAAGCCTGTCATGTTGATGAGAAAGGGTGAGGTAGGATTTGAACAGCCCAGGCACAAGCATTTAAGGGTCATCTAAAGAGGCTGTCTTTTGTCATCCCTTATATCACTGTCTCATAATATTATTTAACTTCTTACTTGGGGTTTTGTCCCTGAAAACGAGCATGCCACAGAAGAATCTGATGGCTCTGGCGTCAGATCTCAGCTCTGCCGCTTGGTGACTTCGGACAGAATTCTCTCCCGGAGCCTGTATCTAACTCATGCCCCCCTCCACAACAAGGTCTCTCCGGGGGTACACCGGAGCGTGGTGTTTCTTTATGGTCCCCACAGAGCGATGCAGTCAGCGGGTGCTTGGTTAATCTGACGGGATGATTCACAACTCCCCTTCCTGACTGAGGATCGCTCCTGGAAGGCCTAGTCGGTGAGACATCAGAATTGTGAATGAGGAAATGCAGAATGGGACACACTTAGTTTGAGCTGGGCAAAGTCAGATTTCCCCCGAAGTGTTAAAGTCAGCAGGCGCCTGTTATATTTATTACACTATGAATAACATAAACCCGTGGTCGGCAAACTGCGGCTCACAAGCCACATGCGGCTCTTTGGCCCCTTGAGTGTGGCTCTTCCACAAAAAACCATGGCCTGGGTGAGTCTATGTTGAAGAAATGGCGTTAGAAGAAGTTTAAGTTTAAAACATTTGGCTCTCCAAAGAAATCTCAATCGTTGTCCTGTTGATATTTGGCTCTGCTGACTAATGAGTTTGCCGACCGCTGACATCAACCAACACTGCTCAGTTCATTACATGGCTGTTTCATTTCATCTCTCCAGCCCGCCTCTGAGGTAACCACCACCACACTGGCGTCAGCGTCCCTGGCTCAGTAGTGGGGTGACTGGCCCACGTCACAGCGCCAGTCAGAGGCAAAGCTTCCCGACTCCCCAGCCAGTGTGCTTCCAGACAGTGCCTGGGTGATCTGTGCATGTCTCTCTTCAAACCTGGACCCACCTTCCAGGAGCTTTACTCAACACAGGGCCACGCACCTCAAGAGCACCTCATAAATGTGTGTGGGCTGCTGGATCTGATGCCCAGGAGCACTGAGAACCACACAACTCGCTATGAATCAATGTCGCCAACTAAGCTGTGGAAAATCAGTATCCTAAAAGAGCAAGGCATTCTTCAATGACGTTTTTTCAGAACTGGAAATGTTACATAACTGCTTGAGGGGAAAAACAAAAAACAAACAAAAAAATCTTCTTAAAGTACTGCCACGAACTCTTAACAAAGGAAAGATCAGGGGAATCTGACAACCAGAACAAGGTTTGAGCTTTCCCAAACTGGCACCTACCTCTATTAGAAATAACATTAATACAGAGTATTAATTATTCACTAAATGCACTTACTCGAGTTAGCTATTTCCTAGAGCTACACACACAATGCCTGACCAAGTAAATGTTTGACAGGTGTGTGCCAATGAATGGTGGTGATGTGCCAATCTCAACTCAAACCAACATCATTGGTAAAGTATCATGTCAAAGAAAAGATCTGCGGACTGAGGAGACCCCGGTTAAGGGCTGTGAATCTCTAGAATCCTACGCTGAAAGGAACAATCTGGAGTGAGAGGACCTAGCCTGGCATCAGCTCTGAGCTGGCTGAGCCAGGATCTTCGCCTGGTTATGAGAAGTTTCAAAATGAGAGGTTTGCTTTGGTTTCCAGTCAGCAAATCCTTTTTAACGCAGATTCTGTAAAATCTCTTTAGTTCAGATTTTATCTGAGATTGAGCTAGAGACCTCGGACATACTTGGACAGTAAAGTATAAAAAGAAAATGAATAAGGTCAACAAGATTTAACCAAGTAAGGAGAAAAGTTGCTGAGAGTTTAATAATTCAGCATATCCTTGACAAAGCAATGACCTCACTTCTCTTCACTAGGGGATCCCGAGGCGAACCATCAGGGGAGCATGTACCATAAGGCAGACCAATCCTGGTTAAAAAGGATAAAACCAAAATGACACCATTTTGAGTCATCTTCAGTATTGAATTTTCCAAATGAAAACCAGGCTTGTGTCCAGAGCCACCTGATATTGTTAGTGCAGTCTGGAAAATATTTAAAGAATGCCAATGATGAAATAAATCAGACAAGCTTCCCTGCCCTTAAGGATTCTAATCAGAATTTAACTGCTATTTTTTAAAAAAAGCACCTCACACTGAGAAATGGCTCCGCAGCGATACTAAGAAAAAACAAGCAATTTTCCTGGGATTTTGCCCAGGATCCACTCCCCCATTCAGAGAGTTGTCCATCTTTCAAACTCCCGCCGTGTCTATGCCACAAGATGCTTTTGACAAACAACTGGGAGTGTGGATACGGAAGAGTCAGAGACTGCACAGGAGTCAATGTGGTGACTGGTTCCAGGGTGGAATGGCCAGCTAGTCCCCTAGGCCAGTGGTCGGCAAACTCAACAGTCCACAGAGCCAAATATCAACAGTACAATGATTGAAATTTCTTTTGAGAGCCCAATTTTTTAAACTTAAACTTCTTCTAATGCTACTTCTTCAAAATAGACTCGCCCAGGCCGTGGTATTTTGTGGAAGAGCCACACTCAAGGGGCCATGAGCTGCATGTGGCTCGAGAGCCGCAGTTTGCCGACCACTGCCCTAGGCCATTTCCAAAGAAACAGGCAGGGCTGCTGCTCTGATCTCTGTGGGTCCTTAGGCCAGCTGGGGTCCAAGGGTGTCACGGTGCTTTGCGCCCTCCACTCACTGAATGGAGAGAAGACCATGTCACCCTCTGTGGGGGTGGAGGGTACAAAGGCAGGGCCCATGACAGCCACACAGCGGTTAGGGCCACCTGAGAATTTTAAGTCAGGGCTGCTTGGTCGTTTTTTTCTTTACTTTAAAAACTACACTCTGGCAATGGTTTCTTGGAAATGACACCAAAGGCACAGGCAACAACAAAATAAGAGACAAATGAGGCTATAAAAATTGAAAATTTTGTGCACCAAAAGACACTACAGCAAAGTAAAAAGGCAACTCACAGAATGGAAGACAAGATCTGCAAATCATATATCTGATGGCTCAATATCCAGACTATATGGAGAATTTCTAAAACTGAACAACAAAAAATCCGATTCAAAAATGGGCAAAGGACTTAGAAATTTCTCCAAAAACATATGAATGGCCAAAAACAACATGAAAATATGCTGCTCAACGTCACTCTTAATCAGGGAAATACTAATCAAAACTACAAGATTCCACTTCACATCCATGAGGATGGCTACTGATAGGGTTCCTGGACCTAATTTCAATGTTGGGGAAGGGTCCCCGAATTCAACTCACTTCTGAAACTACCTGGAGACAATATCAGACCCCACAGGTTAAAGGCTCAGTCCTACAAGACTGCCCTCTCGCCCTCACACTTCAGACACCTGCCGCGGCCTCGCCTTACCTGTTTGTCACCAACAAGCTACAGACCGGAGCTTCCACTGTCTGCCTCCAACTCAGAATGCCGACTGCAAGCGCAGGTTGTTACCTGTGCTTCTAACCAATTAGCTGTAAGCCAGAGGTTCCAATGACCACTTTCCTGCATTCGATTACCTGGCTAGCCACACTCAACAGAACTCAGGACACCACTTACTCACTGGATTACCACTTACTACAAACACTATCAAAGGACACAGGTCGGATGAAGACACACACAGGGCGAGGTCGCAAACAAAGGAGTCCCTGTCCTCCTGACTTGGGGCCTGGCTCGGGGCCCAGCACGGTGGCACATGGAGGTGTTCTGGCTCCAAAGTGTGCCAGCTTTCCAAAAGAAGAAGGACCAGTGAGTTGTCCTCCTGGGCTCTAGTGGAGACCTCATTACCATTGGCCATGGGCCAATGAACGCCATCTTCAGCCCCCCTCCCTTTCCTGGAGGTGGTGGGATAGATAGGTGGGACTGAGAGTTCCAACCCAATCACATGATTGTCTCCAAGAGCAATCAGCTCACAGGAGCCTTCCAAAAGCCACCTCACTGACATAACAAAAGACACCCCCCCCCCCAACCTCCTAAGGGTTTGGGGGAGTTGTGAGCCAGAAATTGTGGTAAAGGCAAAATATCTTCTAAATAAATCACAGTATCAAAACTACTATTAAAACAAAACAAAACAGAAAAGAACAAGTGTTAGTAAGGAGGTGGAGAAATTGGTGCCCTGTGTACTTTTGGTGAGAATGACAAATGGTACTGCAGCCGTGAAAAGCCGTACGGTGGTTCCTCAGAAAGTTAAATATTGAATTATCATAGGATCCAGCAATTCCGCTTTTGGATACACACACACACACACACACACACACACACACACACACACATACACACACACACACACACATACACACACTCACACACACATACACACACTCACACACACATACACACTCACACAATACACACACACGTGCGCACACACATGCACACACATACGCACATACACACTCACACACACATTACACACACATACACATACATACACACACACACACACACCCCAAAAAGAACTGAAAGTGGGGCCTCAGAGAGATACTGTGCACCCATGTTAATGTCTGCATTATTCACAATAGCTGAAATGTGGAAACAACCCCAATGTTTGTCAAAGAAAGAATGATTAAGCAAATGTGGCATAAACATGTACTTAAAAATATACTTAAAAAGTATTAACAACATAAAAATAAAAACACCATTCCCAGCTCCCAGGCCATACAAAAACAGACAGTGGGGGCCAAATCTGGACCATAGTGCACGGACTGCAAACTCCTGTTCTAGGTGACAATTTGCCAACGTATAGCTATCAACTAAAAATAAACAACATTGCTCCACGTCAATTATGTTTGGCAACACTAGATTAAACAGAGTTAAGCACAGTTCTTTTTTTAAATTTTATTGATTTCAGAGAGGAAGAGAGAAACAGAAACATCCATGATGAGAGAGAATCACCGATCAGTTGCCTCCTGCACGCCTCATACTGCAGATCAAGCCGCCACCCCGGGCCTGCGCCCTGACCGGGAGTCGGACTGTGACCTCCTGATTCACAGGTCGATGCTCAGCCACCGCGCCCCGCCGGCTGGGCACAGCACACTCTTTACTGCAGGCTTGGCAGTGCCTCTCATACGGCACTACAGAATGAGAAACTACCGACAGGGTGTGACATGAAACGTTCCCCAGACTTATTATTACCACAAAACACTTTTCCCAGAGGCGTCTCTTCAGACTAGTGGGTTGAAAGAACACACTGTGTAAATGCCAATTTGACACTTGTTTTAAGAAAAATTTTCAGATGGAGAAGTTTTAATAACACCACCACCGAGTCACAATCGTTGTAGCCAGCTTCTGGATAATATCTGAATAAGCATCTCACTTTTTTTTTTTTTTAAATCCTAGGAAACACACACAAGGCAGGAAGATAAACGCAGGGAGTCTTGGCTGAAACCCAACCTTTTAGGGGTGGGAAGCATGTCAGCAGAATTGGGTCATAATATGGAATCTTCGTTCCATAGAACAATGTAAGCATTCTATCAGCTTCTGACAAAAGCAACCTGCTTGGGTTTGATAAATCCCAAAAGAAGGCGCTTTGGTGTTTGGCTAGAAAACTAAAGCTACGCTGGAAGAGCCACCTGCAGATGACCCATACGTGACAACGAACTGACAGAGGACTGCTTTCCATGTGACAAGGAATGTTAGCTCACAGGCTGCAAAAACCCTCTCGGCAGACACACCATCTATACAACACAGTGCTGGAGGGAGGCTTAAAGAAGGACTTATGTCGCAGGAAAAAAAAAAAAAAACTGGCCTGGACAACCCCAAGGGACCCTTCTGGCGGAGACGCCTCAATTCTGTGACTCAAAGAGTAGACTGGCTTCTCCTGCTCAAATACAGATTCTTCAGGGGCATTTCCAACAAGGCGTTCTGAGAAAAGAAGCCACAAACCCGTGGGGTGGGGGCCCTGCTCGGTAATTCATTCAACAAACATTTTTAAAGGAGCCCTTATCAGATGAGCCCTTCCAAAGTCCTTGAAATGCAAGGCTGCCGGGAAAAGTTTGCGTAAGATGCGTTACATTCAGGCTCCCTGGCCTCAGTTGCACAAGATGTAGGCTGGAAGTGTCAAGAAGAGGGCAGGAAAAAGCCAGCCAGCACCAGAAAGATTCCACATAACTACTCAGCGGCAGACACTTTAGAGTTGGAAAGGAGCTACAGTGGATAGAGCACCCGCCTGTGGACTGAAGGGTCCCAGGTTCGGTTCCTGGCAAGGGCACACGCCTGAGTTGCTTTCAGAGGGGAAGGGAGAGAGAGGGAGAGAGAGAGAGAGAGAGAATCACTGACCGGCTGCCTCAAGCCTGCAACTCAGGCATGCGCCTTGCCGGGAACCAAACCTGGAACCCTTCAGTCCATAGGCGGATGAATTATATATATAATAAATATATATGTATTATGCATAATACATATATACTTATTACTTTTATATGTATATATATATAAATCATAAAGTAAGTAAAGTTGGAAAGGACTGCCATTTGACACTTATATACCTCCTTCCACAGGGAGTTCACTACCTTTGGAGGCAATTCCATTCCCGGTCACCTCTGAGCAGCATGAGGTTCTTCTCTGACATCGAAATCTTGGCTTCCTGCAGCATCCACCTATTGGTGCCTAGCTCTGCCCCTTTCAAATCTGAACATGACGTGGAAACCCCTTTTACCGTAACAGCTTTGTCAGTTACTAAGAACAGCTCCCTTCCATTGCTCTCTTTTTGGGGGTAAACACCCCAGTTCTTTCAAGGAGCCTGAACAGGCTCTAACCGCCTCACAGCAAACCCAGTGCCCACAGCAGCAAAGCACTTAGGGTCAGCGAGCTTCAAACAAACATCGGTGGGCACGGGACCCCCTAGGCACGCGTTCAAAGCGGTTTCCCAGGCCCCCCCCCCCCGGGTTGTAAATATGAGGTTTGATTTGGGGTCCCCCTGGTTAAAGCCTGCATCCCCAGAGCATTCATTTCAAAGCAGACGGTGTGAGAACGATATGGGGAGAAACGCTGCCCAGTTTTGCAAATGAGGAAACTGAGGCCCGGCACAGGGAAGGGATTGGGGCCGGAGCACACAGGTGGCTGTAGGCGGCGGAGTCTCGAACCCGGGTCCCTCACTCCCAAGCCCAACTCTGTCCCCCGAGCTTCCCGGCTCGGCTTTGGCACTCGGGGCAAACAGGAAAAGCACTAGGAGCGGCCTCGGGCGGGGGGCGGGGGGGACAGAAAGAGCTGGCGTGAGTCCTTGCCAGAAAGGGGGAGCTCGTGGGGAGCCTTCTCCCTGTCGGGGCCTCAGTTTCCCCAAGTTGTAATCACGGGCTGGGAGACCACAACGCCAGCCCGAACTCTCTCCTCTGAAGCAAAGGGCCCCGGGCCGGTGGGCCCCGTGAAGGAGGAACCCGGTGCCCCGCTTCTCCACCTCGACCGCCCCCCTACCTGCCTCCCGCTCCCCACCGGCCCCTCCGGTACGTACCGGCCGCCGCTCAGCTGAAGCCGCCGAGGCCGACCCAGCCTCTCCCGTCCGCCGACCGCTCCGCCCAGTCAATCTCGCCGAGGAGACCTCGGAACCCTCCTACGCGGACTCCGGTCACCTGACGTAGACCCGCCCCTTTCCGAGATACTTCCGGCCACAACCGGAAAGGGTTGGTGCCCTGCGCTGTGGTCCGGGTCCAGTCCCCGGCCCGAAGGTTCCGCCTGCGGGCAGGAAGCAGAGGAATAACCTAGGGGCTCTGGAAAACTTTAGAAAGGCCTTCGGTCAGGGCAGGGGATACAAGTTGTAGCGCCAGAATGTAAGGATGATAGGAATCCGAAAGGCGGGAATATGTCAGCAGACACAAGAGCTAACTTGAAGGAGATCCCACTGGCCAAGTCCCAGCAGTTTGAGCATCAAAATCGGTAATGATGGTAATAGAGTTGAATGGAGCAAAATGGTAACCCATGAGTCTTTACTGATATACACGGAGTGGCCAGCTTATTTTGATCTCTGAACGCATAATAATCTGGCCACTCTGATATCATAAAAGGCTAATATGCAAATTGTCCCCTCGATCAGGATTTCGACCACTAGGCAGGCCAGCCAACTGCCCTTGGCCAGGCTGGCCGGACCCCACCCTTGCACAAATTCGTGCATCCGGCCTCTAATACACACACACACACACACTGAGTGGCCAGAGATCTCTGTTCAGAGATCATAATAATCTGGCCACTCAGTGTAAATAAAGAAGGGGAGCCCTAGTGAGGGCTGATGCTCTAACCACTGAGAACACTGGCCAAGGCTGGTGTTCTCTAGAATTCTTGACACCCATCTTCATTGTTTCATTAACTCAACCAACATTTATTAAGTGCCTACAATTGTCTCAGGGATTGTATTAAGCGGTTGGAGAGCAACTAAAGGACTTGTATGCATGCATATTAACATCACCAATGGACACAGTGGGGCAGTGGAGGCTTGCCAGGATGGGATGGCTGGGGGGAGGGGTCAATCGAGGAAAAAGGAGACATATGTAAAACTTTAGACAATAAATAAATAAAATAAATAAATAATAAATAAAATAAATATTTTTTAAAAACCTGTTTCCTTTACCCTCCTCCAAATTAAATCATCAATGTTCTTTCTAACACTCTGCTACTGAGATGCCTCATCATTTCTCAGGGTTCACATTACCAACCCTCCACCCCCTTGCTGTAACGAGTAATAAGCTCAACTTGTTCAAGCAAGGGTGTGTCCTAGAGTTCTTTAATTGGAGAGCATTGAAAACTCCCATGCTCACTAGCTATGAGACTTTAGGCAGAAGTTTCACTGAGAAGTCTCTGTTTCCTCATTTGGTAAGATGAAGAGATTTACTCCAATCTCAGAAGGTTGTTGTAAAGGTACAGATCAGGCTTAGCACTGAGTTAGCTCAGTATACTTTTAAAAACTTCTGATTGAGCTGTTACCTTCTTCAAAAAAGTCACAGAATATCATCATTAAGAACAGGCATTGCAGCCGAAACCGGTTTGGCTCAGTGGATAGAGCGTCGGCCTGCAGACTGAAAGGTCCCGGGTTCGATTCCGGTCAAGGGCATGTACCTTGGCTGCGGGCACGTCCCCAATAGGGGGCGTGCAAGAGGCAGCTGATCGATGTTTCTCTCTCATCGATGTTTCTGACTTTCTATCCCTCTCCCTTCTGCTCTGTAAAAAATCAATAAAATATATGTATATTAAAAATGGTTTAAAAAAAAAAAGAAGAGACATTGCAGCCATCAGCTTCAATCAAGACAAACTTGCTGCTCAGCCAGCGGGGCTCAGAGGTTGAGCGTCGACCTATGAACCGGGAGGTCACAGTTTGATACCCAGCTTGCGGGCTCGATCCCCAGTATGGGGCCTGCAGGAGGCAGCTGATCGGTGATTCTCTCTGAAATCAATCAAAAAAAATTTTAAGACAAACTTGCTGATTACATTCCCTTTTGCTCCTGGAGTTTATAAGGCAGACTAAAGGCGAGAATGGAACTTTTCCTTTGTCAGAAACGAGGGCATTCTCATGTTTTCTTCTGGAAAGTCATAACCACATTCCTGAAACATTAACACTGAGGAGTCAGCACTGCTTATTTCTGCATGTTCTTGTCATTACAAACGTTCCCAAGAAATAACAGAATTGAAACTATCGCATTGGGAAAACTTCAGCTTTAAAAACATATTAAATATCTCCTCTGCTGCAGCACACTAAGGTACTTACAGACCCCGGAAGCCCTGTTGGTGATGTTTGCATCTAGCCCACTAGAACACAGCATGGATTTCATATTATTTGGTGCCTACAACAAATTGTGCCGGATAGAAAAATATTCATTCCAGTGGGAAAAAATAAAGTAAGTAGCAATGTTCTGATTCCTACCCCTGCTTGCTCTGAGCACCTGAAAGTTCTCATTGGGATAGCCCTAAACTCCCCTCTGCCTTCATCCCCACTTCCTCCTCTAATACTAATACTAATACTAATACTGGCAGCTGATATTTATTGAATGTTCATTAATGTGCCACAGGGATTTATGCAATTTAACCCTCACCCCAAATTGTGAAGCAAGTATTATTACTTATGAGGAGCAAGAGGCCCAGTGAAATTAAGCAACATACCCAGCATCCACATAGCTGATAACAGTCTCAAGATTGGAATCTGCCTACAAAATGTGCTCCTCCCCACCATGTTGAAATGCCGCCTCCCCACCCTGGGCCAGGGGTCTGTGAAGAGATGGAGAAAGGATGGGGCTGGAGAGGAAGGAAAGGCTCTAGCTGGTGTGGCTCAGTGGATAAGAGTATCGGCCTGTGGACTGAAGGATCCAGGATTCGATTCCGGTCAAGGGCACATGCTCAGGTTGCAGGCTGGATCCCCAGTGGGGGGTGTGCAGGAGACAGCCAGTCAATGATTCTCTCTCATTGTTGATGTTTCTATCTCTCTCTCTCCCTCTTCCTTCCTCTCTGAAATCAATAAAATTATATTTTTTAAAAAAGAAAGAAGGGCCTGGGGTAGGGGGATGTGGAAGTTCACGCTGAGGCATTCAGACTCCAAATCTGGCCTACCCCCACCCCCATTCCACCCCACTCTGGGGTTAGAAAGACCATGTGTGCAGACAAACGGGAGAATAACCCAGAGGAAGCACCACCTAATCCTCCACAGCCCCAGCCCTTGCATGGAAGAGCTGAGCTGGTTAGGATCCCGGCCTCATTGATTACCCAGCCTGGGGCTGAATGTGCAAATCCTCGCAGTGTGCCTTCAAGCGCCTTACCTAACCCCTGGGCCTCCGGTTCCTCTCATTTGTGCATGGGTCCTACGGTTAGGCCAAAGGTCACTGTCGTCAAGCTTTCTGACCCAGGACAGACAGCTCAGGGTCCATTAATTCTGCTCCCCCCATGGGGGACCTACCCCAGGGCACTGTCCACAGGTTGGCTCTGCTGACCAAGGGCAGGAGCTCACTTGGGTCAGGAGCAGAGTGAACCAGCCTGACGTCCAGGTTCAGGTCTGGAGAGTATTATTTGTTTAGAGACATGGCCTTTAGGTGGTATCAGAGCCATATTCTGGAATCTTCTGAGAGCTGGGTCAAGAGGACCCTCTTCCTGGGAGTTGGACTCTTCCCAAAGGATTCTGGAATATTTCCAACACATATGAGGCATGGACAAAAATCCAGGAAACTAGGTAAGGGAAAAACTAGTGAAGGAGAGGAAATTGGGAAGTCAGTAAGAATTCATGGGGTGTGTGGAGGGAGGGAGGCAGGACACTCCTTAAACATGCCTTCTCTGCCCTGCACCTACAGGAGCCCAGGGAGGAAGGAAGGAAGGAGGGAAGGGAGGAAGGAAGGAAGGAAGGAAGGAAGGAAGGAAGGAAGGAAGGAAGGAGTGTTTGCTTAGCGCCTATCATATGCCAGGAATTATGAGGAGGTCTTTCCCTTATATTTTTCTCAGTGAAACTTTTTAATAGGTTATTGAGGAAAGAATCATTGGCTGATTTACAGAGGAGGAAAGTGAAGCTCAGAGAGTGAAGAAACGAGGTCAGTGTCACACAGTGAGGAAGTAGAGCTGGGTTTCGTGCTTCTGAGTCCCGGCCAGAGGATGATCCAGAAGTCCGATGACCAAATAAAATACAGGATGCCCACCCTAGCTGGTTTGGCTCAGTGGATAGAGCCTCGGCCTGCAGACTGAAGGGTCGCAGGTTCAATTCCAGCCAGGGGCTCATGCCCAGGTTTCAGGCTCGATCCCCAGTGGGGAGTGTACAGGAGGTGGCCAATTGGTGATTCTCTCCTATCATTGATGTTTCTACCTCTCTTTCTCTCTCCTTTCCTCTCTGAAACCAATAAAGAAATACGTTTTTAAAAAATAAAAAATAAAATAAAATACAGGATGCCCAGTGAAACCTGAATTTCACACAAACAACAAATGGGACATGCTTATACTAAGAAATTATTTGCTGCTTATCTGAAATTCAAACTTAAGTCTGCTCATCTACAAATCCTTGATAGAGGAGGTGTCCATGGCCCCCAAGAGCAAGAACAGGCAGAACTTTGGACTGCAGGGTCCAGAAAAGAAGTTTGAATGACACTTCAATGCCCTTAACCCTCCCTGGGAGTAGGCCTAGGTACCAAGGCCAACTGGTGCCTTCCATCTGCTGTGTGGCCACCAGGGGGGCAGCTGAGGTATGCACAGCTTCCAATCTGGTGACTGGAAAGTTTCCCAAGCCCTGGGGGACAAAGATCCTCAGACTCTCAGATTTCCCCACTCTGCACCCCACCTGTTCACCTCAGCCGCCCCCATACCAGCAAATTTCCCCGCCCTTTGTTCATCCATGTTCAGGCCAGAAACCCAGGAATTACTCTCCCCCCCCCCCCCCCGCCCACTCAAAACAGTGTAATTTGCATACAAAAAAGGTCAGTCCTAAGTGTTGAGCTCCATGAATTTTTACAGACACACCCTTGTAAACACTCCCAGAGCTGTACTGTCCAGTACAGTGGACTTCAGCCTAGGTAGATACTGAGTGCTTGAAATGGGGAATCCTTAAGTATAAAACACCCTCCAGATGCCAGAGACTTGGTATGAAAAAAGGATATAGTTACACAGCTCATTAATAATTTACAAATACTGATTACATGTTGGAATAACACTTTACACATGGATATCAACTACAGTGCATTATAAAATTTATTTCTCCTGTTTCTTTTACTCTTTAAATGGTGGCCAGATGATTTAAAATTACACTTATGGCTCACATTAGAGTTCTTTTGTTTAGTGCTAGAGCAGACAGGCTCTGATTTATCCACATGTAAAAGAGGTACTCAGAGAGGTGGAGTCATTGGCTGAGTTGGGCGGGAAATCAGGTGTTTGAACCCTGAGCCCAGGAGTCCCAGTGTTTCCCCCCCCCCCTCTCCAGTTGCCTGACCTGAATGGGCTGCTATTTGACTTCTTCCAGGGTCATATCCTATTTTAGATTTCAATCAATCCTCAGGGGGGACCTACAGTACGATTGCCCACCCTGGGAGGGGGGTGTCAGGAAAGAGGGCTTCCTGTAAGGGGTCATTAAACCGACACTTGAAGGATGAGTAGGAACAAGCTGGGTGAAGGAGAGGGAAGAGTGTTTTAGGGAAAGGGCACAGCATGTGCAAAGGGCCTAGGAGGGCCTGATGATGGGCAAATGAAGAGTAAGTAGCTCTGTGTGGCTGCAGCAGAGATAGAAGTCTCTAACTCTCTAGTTAGTGGGGAGCTGGGGAGGACGGCCAGGCTCAGGGCACGACCGGCTTCAACCTGGTGGCCAGGAGAGGGGCAGGGGCCAGACCTGACTGGGCTTGTGTTTCGGAAAGATCAGGACAGCTGCTCTTCGGAGAACCCGGATTCTAAGACAGAAAACTGAGAGCCAGAGAGGCAAAGGGCTTGTCAGGATCAGACAGTGAGTGGGAGGGTAGACGAGAAAGACCAGGCAAGTGCAAGAAGGGACCGGGAAAGGAGCAGAGAGCGTTCCTCGCTCCGGAGTTTCTCTGGATGGTGCCGGCTTTGGGTGCCCACTAGGTGGCAGCAGAGACTGGGCCAAATTCTGAGAGCTTAGGCAGGGCCCACCCAGCGGCCCTGCAGGCTCTCCCGCTTTCATCTCCTGGTGGGGGCGTAAGGGGCCCCTCTCTGGGCCCTCTAGTCTAAATCCCAGAGCAGCAAGGAGAACCCTGGGTGTTAAGAGGCTCAAGACCTGGTCCTAGCTCCAGTTCCCCTCTGCCATTGACCTTGGGCAAATTCACAGATGAAACTGTGCTTCATAAACTTGAGTCCTTGGCTCTCCCAGTAGATATGGGGGAGTTATTATTTAGTCTACCATGGGCCACATTCTGCAATCAGACCTCCCTCTGAGCCTCTTTTTAAAAAAAATATTTTATTGATTTTTTTTTTTTTTTACAGAGAGGAAGGGAGAGGGATAGAGAGTTAGAAACAGCAATCAGCTGCCTCCTGCACACCCCCCACTGAGGATGTGTCCGCAACCAAGGTCCATACCCTTGACTAGAATCGAACCTGGGACCCTTCAGTCCGCAGGCTGTTGCTCTATCCACTGAGCCAAACCTGTTAGGGCCATATGAGCCTCTTGACCCTCCTTGTTATGCTCCCTGCCCACCTTCTTCATTCTGTTGAGTGAATTAGACTCCCAGGGTCTCCCCAAAACCCCAAGGGCCAGGTCAGTCCCAAGAGGGGAGAGGATGTGAGCTGACATCTGTCAGTTAAAACCAACAAACAACCCAGGTTTCAGCCTCTGTCAAAGAGCCCTGCATGGAAGAACAGGGTGGATAAGCGGCAGAACTATGAGTACCTGGCCCTGCGGAGGCAAATTCCACTTCCAGTGGTCAGCACCTGCACAGCAGCTCATACACTGTTGTCAGGGCTGATCCTCACTGTCAGCCAGCCTGTGGGACCCCCACCCACAAACAGGCCAGTAACAATCAAGACTCAATGACAAGCGGACCCGTATAACCCACACAGGGACATGCCTAGAGCACCCAATGCTGGTTATAAAGGAGACTGTGCCACTGGGTCCCACAGGACATCAAGCACATAAGACCACCCTACCAAGCCTGGGAATCATAGCAGATCTACCTAATAATGCCTAGGAATAAACACAAAGAGGCAGCCAAAATGAGGAGATAAGAGAAACATGCCCCCAATGAAAAACAGGAGAAAGCTCCAAAATAAAAAATAAAAAAGAGCTAAATGAAACAAAGGCAAGTAATTTATCACAGATAGAGGTTTTTTTTTTTTTTTAATCAGAAATGAAGAATACAATGTCTGAAATGAAAAATACACTGGAAGGAATCATAGTAGGTTGGATGAAGCAGAGGATTAAATCAGCAATTTGGAAGTCAAAGTAGCAGAAAACACCCAATCGGAGAAGCAAAAAGAGAAAAAAAAAATTCTAAATGAGGAAAATTTAAAGGGCCTTTGAGACAACATGAAGCATAACAACCTCCCCATGGTAGGCTACCAGAAAGAGAGAGCAAAGGACCAAGAATCTATTTGAAGAAATAATGACTGGAAACTTCCCTAACTTGGTGAAGGAAAAAGACGCACAAGTCTAGGGGGTGCTGAGTCCCAAACAAGATGACTCCAAAGAGGCCCACACCAAGACACCTCATAATCAAAATGGCGAACACCGAGAGAGAATCTTAAAAGCAGCAAGAGAAAAGCAGTTAGTTACCTACAAGGGAGCTCCCATAAGACTGACTAAGTGAAAGAAGCTAGTCACAAAAGATTACATATGGCATGGCTCCGTTTCTATGGGATGTACCGAACAGGCAACTCCGTAGAGACATGGAATACACTAGTATTCGTGGCTACTCGGGGACAAAGGTGGAATGACTGCTACTGGTTACAGGACTTCTTTTTGGAATGATGGCAACATTCTGGAATTCGGTAGTGACGGTCGTTGCACAACTATGAACATACTGAAACCTTTACAATTGGGGCCCGGCCAGTGTTGCTCAGTGGTTGAGTGTTGACCTATGAACTAGGAGATTGCTGTTCAAATCCCGGTCAGGGCACATGCCTGGGTACCAGCTCTCCTTCCCCTTTTCCCCTCTCCCCATAAATGTCAGACCTGCAACAGTTTGAAAGCTTTTCCTACCCACTCCTGCTTTCTCCTTCTTTAAAAAATTTTTTTTATCGATTTCAGAGAAGAAGAGGAGAGAGAGAGAGGAGAGAGAGGAGAGAGAGAGCAGAGATAGAGAAACATCAATGATGAGAGAGAATCATTGATCGGCTGCTCCTTGCAAGGCCCCTACTGGGGATGGAGCCCACAACCCAGGCATGGGCCCTGCCCAGGAATCGAACCGTGACCTCCTGGTTCATAGGTAGGCGCTCAAGCTCTGAGCCTCGCCGCTGGCCGGGCCACACCAGCTCCTTTAGATGGTGGGATGCCGAATGACACATTGGCTTTGGGACATAGAAACACAGGCAGGATAGAGCCCCTTCCTGATGGGTGAACCACCCCTGCCTCTTGGGGGACAGGATGCCTGTTATGTCCCCCAAGGTGGCCATAGTCCAGGGACAGAGGTGGCTGCAGCCTCGGCCTTCTGGGCCACCGTCAGCTCCTCTGGGGACCCTAGTCCCCTCAAGTTCAGAGCATCAGCCCTGCCCCATGCTGCTCTCACGTCCTGCTCCGGCTGTGTCTCTACCCGCTGTCTGTTAGACCAGGAGAGTACTGAACTAGGCCTGTGCCCGGACTTCCAGGAATCCCGGGGACGATGACCCCTGGTGATGCCAAGAGCCAGGATTTGGAGGGGGCGCCCTAGGTGGCTGGGCCAGGGCACACCCGCCTCTTTCCCAGAAGCCTCCCTTTCCCAGAATTTGGGGGGTTGGGAGGGGGAGGGAGAGTTTGTGGCCACAGAGCCTCAGGCCTGCCCTCCCCTCTTTCACCCAATCCATGGTCCTGCAGCTTCATGGAGGCGGGGTGTGTGGTAGCCCCCGCTGGGGTAGAGAGATGAGGATGAGGTCCCGGAGCCTCCTCGGAGCCCCTGGGCCCGCTCCCTCCCCAGGGAGGAGGTGTAGCCCTCCCCTGCCCCCTCCCCCCTGGGGGCCCAGGGCTGTGGCTCCCACAGTCCCTGTGGCTCCCACAGTCCCTGTCCGGCCAGGCCCCGCTGCCAGCAGGTGACTGGATGGCAGGGAGAAAGCCCGGGTGAGTGGGGGCGTGGGCCTCGGCGAGCGCACTCTCAGCCAATCGGTGGCCAGTCCAGCGGGTGGATTCAGTTACAAGCTGGAGATCACCCCATACGCCAGCCTCCTTCCTCCCCCTCCCGAAGCCCCATTCATTGGCCCCGTGCACGGGGCTGCGGGCTCCGTTTCCGTCCAGCTCGTGTGCTGCTGCCTCGGGACCAGGCACCCCACCCCGGGGGCTTTGTCTGCAGGGGCCGGGCCGGGGCGGGATGCGGCTTCTGGGGAGGCTGTTGGGGGTGCTGAGCTTCCTGGGGGCTGCCCTGGGGGGCTCTTCCACCCTCCGCTGGGACAGCACCTCCTGCCACCTGGCCAGGTCGGTCCCCAGCAGCCCCTCGGGGTCCCTGAGCTTCCTGGCCAGGGATGCGCGGGGACTGGCGCTGGTCCATGCCCGCTGGGATGGGCAGGGGAGGCTGCAGGCTTGTGGCCGGCAGGAGGAGCCGGAGCTCACGGCTGCCTTCAGCGCCCTCTGCGAGATCTCCCGGGACCTCTTCGTCCACAGCCCCGGCCCGGAGCTGCGGAGAGCCCTGGCCTCCCTTCGGAGCCAGCGGGGGGCCTGCCCGCCGCCTGCCCGCAGGCCGGCAGGAGGGAGGGAGAGGCGAGCCGCAGGGCAGCCGCGGGAGAAGAGAGGCTGGACCGTACCTGGCACACTGTGGTGTGGAGTCGGGGACTCTGCAGGGAACTCCACGGAGCTGGGTGAGCCACGGAGGTGTGGGGGTGTGGGGTGTGGGCTGGGGGTTTGGGGGTGGAGTTCAGGCCTTCACCCTGCCCTCCACTCTCCAGGCTGTGTGCCCCTGAGGGAGTGACCTAACCACTCTGATCCCCAGTGTCCTTATCTGTACAACGAGGGTGACCATCCGTGTCATCACGGGAGGCTTACGTGAGGTCATAGATGGGAAAGGTCCCCGCTCATCACCGTCAGGGAGGGGACAGGCCGGGGTGGGGCCGGGGTCAGCTGAACCCACTGGCCATTTCCTGAGAGGAGGCCTTCTGAGCACAGAGCGGCCACGGGGTGGGACGCTGAGACCCAAGGGCCTGGGTTCGAACACCAGCTTAGCACGTCCACGCTCTGCGGGCCCGTTCCCTCAGCAGGATGGTGAAGGGACACCCAGCCGGCAGGGCCGCGGCCAGCTTGGGTGCGGGGCGCCGGGCTGTTGCGAAAGGCTCAGGGAAAGGCATCGCCGCTCAGGTGGCTTTTCTGCACTCTCAGCACAGCCGCCCCGGTGTGTGCGGAGGGCCGGGGGAGGGCTTGGCGCCTGAGCTGGGGCAGACCGGGCTTCTGGCAGTGCTGCACCATGCCGGCACCCACGGGTGCACCCCGCCTGTTTGTCATTCCGGTCCACACCCGTTCCTGGCCTCAGAGTGGCCTCAGAGTGGTATTTGGGTGCGAGCGTGGGCCCGCCTCCACAGTTCCTCCCAGGCAGACCTTCCCGTGGGGCCTGGGCTCCTGGTGGGCTGCCCTGCATTTGGAGGTGCACAGCCCACACTATGCCGGGGTGCGCTCTTTAAGCTTCGAAATCGTGAGTGCTGCCCTAGCCGGTGTGGCTCAGTGGATAGAGCGTTGGCCTGTGGACTGAAGGGCCCTGGGTTCCATTCCAGTCAAGGGCACATGCCCAGGTTGTGGGCTTGATCTCCAGGAGGGGGCGTGCAGGAGGCAGCCAATCAGTGATTTTCCTCTCATCGTTGATGTTTCTATCTCCCTCTCCCTTTCTCTCTGAAATCAATAAAAATCCTATATAATAAAAGGTTAATATGCAAATCAATCAAACTGCAGAACGACCAGTTGCTGTGACGCACACTGGCCACCAGGGGGCAGATGCTCAATGCAGGACCTGCCCCTGGTGGTCAGTGCGCTCCCACAGGGGGAGCACCACTCAGCCAGAAGCCGGGCTCAGGGTTGGTGAGCCCAGCGGTGGTGGCGGGAGCCTCTCCTGCCTCTACAGCAGCACTCAGATGTCCAACTGCCATCAGTCAGACATCCCCCAAGGGTTCCTTTTTAATATATATATATATATAATTTTTTTTATTGCTTTTTTACAGAGAGGAAGGGAGAGGATAGAGAGTTGGAAACATCGATGAGAGAGAAACATCCATCAGCTGCCTCCTGCACACCCTCCACTGGGGATGTGCCCACAACCAAGGTACATGCCCTTGACCAGAAATCAAACCCGGGACCCTTCAGTCCTCAGGCCGACGCTTTATTTACTGAGCCACACCGGCTAAGGCTCAAGGGCTCCCTTTTATTGTATAGGGCTCCCAAGGCCTGGCTGAGTGACCCCTCTGAGCGCACGAATTTCATTCACCAGGCCTCCCGTATATTAAATAATTTTTAAAAGAAACGGAATCCCATAGAGGGGGACTGACTCGCCTGAGGGCACGGGGTCTCTGGTCTCAACATCCCAGGGGCATAGCCCGTGTGTGGCTCCCGGGACCCTGCTGAGCTGATGCCCCCTCCGCTCCCCACAGGCGTCTTCCGGGGCCCCGACCTCTGCTGCCGGGAGCATGACCACTGCCCGCAGACCATCTCGCCGTTCCAGTTCCACTACGGCATCCAGAACTACCGGTTCCACACCATCTCGCACTGCGACTGCGATGCCAGGTGGGCAGGGGGCAGGGCGGGGGCGGAGTTACTCAGCTCCTGGGTGCAGAGACTGGCATTCCAAGGCATCTTGAGGGGTTCAGACAGCCTGGGACCACCCTGCAAGTGGGAAATCTGAGGGCTGAGTGGAGAAGGAACTCTTCATTTAAAATATATATATATTTTATAGCCTAGACCGGTTTGGCTCAGTGGATAGAGCGTTGGCCTGCGGAATGAAGGGTCCCAACCAAGTTCGATTCTGGTCAAGGGCATGTACTTGGGTTGTGGGCACATCCCCAGTCAGGGGTGTGCAGGAGGCAGCTGATCCATGTTTCTCTCTCATCCATGTTTCTGGCTTTCTATCCCTCTCCCTTCCACTCTGTAAAAATCAATAAAATATATTTAAATATATATGTATTTTTTATTGATTTCAGAGAGGAAGGGAGAAGGAGAGAGGGAAACATCAATGATGAGGGAGAATCATTGACTGACTGCCTCCTGCACACCCCACCCTGGGGATGGAGCCTACAACCCGGGCCTGTGCTCTGACCGGGAATCGAACCCTGACCTCCTGGCTCTTAGGTCGATGCTCAAACACTGAGCCACGCCTCTGGCCCCCCCCCCCCCCCCTGCTATAGTGGCTGGTGGGCTTGGGGAGGAGCGGGGCCCTCTGTGGCCTGGGGCCTGAGTGCCGCTCTGTGGCAGGTTCCGGCAGTGCCTGCAGAGCCAGCAGGACTCGGTCTCAGACCTGGTGGGCGTGGCTTTCTTCAATGTGCTGGACACCCCCTGCTTTGTGCTGGAGGAGCGGGAGGCCTGCGTGGCCTGGTACTGGTGGGGCGGGTACGTATCGCCCCCTCTGAGCCCTTTCCCGGGCAGGGAGGGAGGCTGTCTGTCTGTCCTCCAGGCAATGATGCCTGGTTCTCAGGGCGGGACCCAGGAGGCAAACATCCCTCCCCTTCCCACCCACCCCCAACCCCGTGCCCCACACAACCCAGTGGGATGAGGGGTGGAGCTGACCAAGACTTGGTTTCCATGGAGACGAAGGGGGGAGGGGGAGCTTCTAGAATGGGATTCTGAGTTACCAATTGCCATCAATCACCATCTCCTAGTTGTAGGACCTACGGCTCCATCCCCCTGGCCCGCCTCCAGCCGAAGACCTTCTACAATGCCTCGTGGGGCTCCCCAGCCATGGCCCTGGCTCCCAGCGCCCCGAGCCCAGCCCCCAGCAAGCCGCCACAGAGGCTGCGCCCCTGGAAGTGGCCGCTGCAGCGGGCAGGACACCAGCACCCCAGCAAAGGCAACGCCGCCGCCCTGCAGGCCCCCGAGGCCTCCCCCAGGCCTGATCTGCCCCCCTCAGCCCGGCTGGAGGCCACCCATTCGGGCCATCAGGAGCCTCCGGGTCTCCTAAAGCCTCAGGGTGAGCTCAGGACCTAACCTGGGGTGGGGGTGAGGGTTCCTGAGGGAAGGAGGTGTCCCGGCCTCTGTGCCTGTGTGGGGGCCCTGTGTCACTTCCTTTCCTGCTCCACACTCTTCCCTGAAGTCACACCGCAGCCACAGGGATTTCCTTAAGCTTCCAATGCAACAATGCCACTACCCTCTGAGGCCTCCCCTCCCCTCCCCTCCCCTCCCCTCCCCTCCCCCCTGCCTCCTCTTACCTGAACTGACAAGGTCCCAACACCCTCGGCCCTGGTTCTGAGAACCTACTCCTCAGTCGAAACTTGAGTTTCACAAACTTCATTTGGTTCCTCAAAAGCAACTTGCTCTCTCTGACCTTTGCACATGCCTTTGCACATGCTGTTCCTTCTGCCTATAGCACTTCCCTTCCTCGTCCTCTCTCCCAGCCGAGTTTAGCAGCCTCTGCCTGCAGGGAGCCTTTTCTGACCATCCTCAGCGCTCTGGACCCCCACACCTGTGTGTGTGTGTGTGTGTGTGTGTGTGTGTGTGTGTGTGTGTGTGATATGTGTGTGGCGCTATGAGGGCACAAAGGCATGAGAAGGAAGGGGTCTGTGTGTGTGTGTGTGTGTGTGTGTGTATGAGTATGAGTGTGTGTGGGTGTGTGTGTGTGTATGAGTATGAGTGTGTGTGTGTGAGTGTGTGTGTGTGAGTGGGACTGAGCCCATGTGCTGGTGTTTCTTCTGGATGGCAGAGTGCACTGGGTGGGAGGGAAACCGGGGGGCTGAGCTCCCTCACCACCACACCGCCCCCAGTCGCCCGCCAGGCCTGCCGCAGCTTCCGCCACCTGGACAAGTGTGAGCACCGGATCGAGCCCCAGGAGACCAAGTTCCAGCTGCTCAACAGCGCCCGAGAGCCGCTCTTCTACTGCGACTGCACGCGCCGGTGAGGCCTGCTCCGGCCCTGCGGGGGGCGGGGGGGGCTGCCCGCTGCGGGGCACGGGGAGGGGGCCTCTGGCTGGCGAGGCCTTTCCCCCGCCTGAGCCAGCCTCTGCCCTCAGACTGGCACGAGCCCTGAGGCTCCACAGCCCACCCACAGGTGCCAACATGCTCTGGGAGCTGCTGGGCACCACCTGCTTCAAGCTGGCCCCGCCCCTGGACTGCGCTGAGAGCCGAGAGTAAGTGGGAGCAGAGCCGGGGGGGAGGGCACTTTTCCCCGGGGGGGGGGTACCCTATGCCCGCCTTGTGCACCGGGGGCAGAGGTCAGGGACCTCTGAGCTCCACTGTCCTCTCCCTAGCCCCTGGCGCCTGGGTTCAACCCTGTAGTTGGCCCATATGAATTGCATTTTTTAAAAAATTAGTTTTATTGATTTCAGAGAGGAAAGGAGAGGGCCAGATAGAAACATCAAGGATGAGAGAGGGTCGTTGATCAGCTGCCTCCTGCTGAGGATCAAGCCCACCTCCCAGGCCTGCGCCCTGGCTGGGAATCGAACCCTGACCTCCAGGTTCACGGGCCGGGCTGGGTCGCATCTTGACTCTGTCATTGACCTGCTCTGTGACCTGCCCAGTTGAGTCAACTCTGCACACCTGTGTTCTTATCTGTAAAATGGTTGTAGACGCCAAGGAAATGGTGTGTGAGGTGTGCACAGCTTCGGGCCCGGGGACTTCACTCAACCTCATTTCGAGTCTGACTCTCAAAGCCGGCCCCGTGCTGCTTTTCCTGTCTCACACGTGAGGAAACCGGCCCAGACCGGCCCCGCTTCCTGCAGCCAGCCGCAGGCCAGCGGCAGGACCCAGGGCTGGAGCTGGGGAGGGGGTGCTGACCCCAGAAGGGGGCAGAATTAACCAGCCCGGCACCCCGAGGCCTCCGCTCCTGTGTGCGCAGAGCAGGGAGGAGCCCTTATCTGCCCTGACCGCCTGCCCCACTTTTCTCTTCCCGCAGCTGTTCCGGGGCCCCCAGGGCCATCAAGGTGTCTGCTCGGCACCTAAAGCGACTTCAGCGGAGGAGACTCAGGGGCACAGGCACAGAGCGGGGGCAGGCCCGGCCTTCGGAGCCCGCAAAGGCCCCCCTGACATTCTATGACCGCTGCCTGCAGCAGACCCAGGCAGCCTGAGGGCCCAAGAGCCACAGGCATCCTGGAACCAGGGATGTGGGTTCCAGCTTTCATGACCCAGACTCGACCTTGGCTTTGGCTTTGCTGGGCCCCGGGGGTCTCAGCCTCTTTTCCACGTGATACACTGAAGCGTGGCCCCGGGCTCTTAAGGGGGCGGGGGGTGGTGAGGCCCAAACACTGGACTATGTCTCCTGCTGTGCTGGGTGACCTTGGGCTGGTGGCCCAACCCCTCTGTGCTTGGACTGTGGTATCCAGGAGGCTCCTTCTGATGCCCTGGGCTTGGACCTTGCCCGGGCACTTCACTCCAGATGGGAATGGGGCAGGGGTAACGAGTGCCAGCAGCCTCAGAGGTCCTGGGAGGGGGCGGGGTGCATGTCTGTTCATGTTGCAACGGGGTCTGGCCGAGGCCCCTGGCAGCAGGCGGGGAATGAGGGGTGCCACAGAAGTGCCTGCATCTGAACCCAAGATCGGGGGCACTAGAGAGGGACTTCCCAGCGCCCCTTCCTCCCGGGAGACCCCTTCTCTGAACAGCTGCTGGCTCACTCACTCTGCCCTGACCCTGAATTCCAATCTCCCCTGTGCCTTTGAGCAAGGGGCGTCCTCCCCAAACCTGAGCCTTGGTGTCCTCCTTAAAAAGGAGCAGAATAAACCGGACCTACCTACCTCAGAGGGCTGTTGAGGGTTATGTGAGCCGATGCACGGCCAGCGCTTAGGACCTAGTAAATATCCCCTCCCTCCAACGCACTGCCAAACCGTGCTGGGGTGCGCCTGATTTTGGGAGGCCTCACGCAACCTCTTGGAGGCCTCAGTTTGCTCACCTGTGAAATGGGCCTAAGAGCTGCTCTGGACTCAACACCGCCACTCAGGGCTGTGGTGCCGATGAAAGGAGAGTGCATGTGTAATGTCGACAGCTGGTGCCTGGTGCTGGTCAGATCCGTCCATCCTCTCCTTGAGTCCCTTTCTCTGACTCCCCTTCTTGTCCCCCCCTCCCCCAGACTGCTAGCAGCTTAAGAAGGAGTCGGGAGCGAGGCTAGAGAATTTAATTCCTAATCAATGACTTCTAGGTTTGCCCTTCTCCCATCCCAGATGGGGGCCTAGGTCGGTCGGGCTTTGCTGATTGTCACAGTTGAGGTGTCAGGACTGAGCTTGAGGGGCCCCAGTGTCAGGTGTGGAGAAAGCTGGAGCAGCAGCAGCAGGAGGGAGGCAGGTGGGCTCACAGACTGGGTCACAGTGGACCCGCCTGCCCACCCCAGCTTCAGGGCCCCAGGCCCCCTTCCTCCAACTTCTGCCGGCCCTGAGGGCTGGGAGACAGGCTGTCGGGGGTCGGGGTCTCCTGGTCAGGCTCCCAGGGGCCACCACCTCCGGGGTCTACAGTCTCCAGGCGCAAGGCAGGCAGCAAGCCCAGGCTTCGAGGCACAGGTGCGGGGAGGGTCCAGGGACCCGGCAGCCCAGAGAGCCCCTCCTCACTGCAGCCCTGGGTGCCTCTGTCGCTGCTGTCCCTGTGGGGGGCCACACAGGGCAGGCGGCGGCTCTGGGGCGAGGGGCTGCGGCTGGTGCCCCGGCGTTCACGGGAGGAGGGCCGCAGGGCCAGGCTGGGGAAGCGGGCCAAGCCCGGGCTGCGGCTCCGGTGCCGCTTGGACTTGCCGGGGCTGGGGCTTCGGGACTTGGGTGCGAGCAGCTCCAGGGTGCTGTCATCCTCCTCCTCCGAGCTGGTGCCTGAGCTGTGGGAGCTGCTACTGGCCGACTCCGAGGTAGGCAGCGAGATCTGGCGGGGAGGTGGGTCGCTGGAGTGCCCTGATCCCCAACCGGCCACCGACTTCTCCTCACCAACCCCCACCTTCTCCTCATTAGCCCCGGGGAGGTCAGGGGAGGTCAGGCCCCGAGCAGGGGCCACGGAGCAGAATGTAGAGGCCGCGCCCTAGCCAGTGCGGCTCAGGGGATAGAGTGTCGGCCTGCGGACTGACAGGTCCCAGGTTTGATTCTGGTCAAGGGCACATGCTTGGGTTGCAGGCTTGGTCCCCAGTAGGAGGCATGGAGGAAGCAGCCAATCCCTGATTCTCTTTCATCATTGATGTCTCTCTCCCCTCTCCCTTCCTCTCTGAAATCAATAAAAATATATATTTTTAAAAGCAGAGGCCGTGTCCTAGCCGGTTTGGCTCAGTGGATGGAGCATGAGCCTGCAGACTGAAGGGTCCCGGGTTCGATTCCGGTCAAGGGCATGAATCTGGGTTGCAGGTACAGCCCCAGTGGGGGGCGTGCAGGAGGCAGCTGATGGATGTTTCTCTCTCATCGATGTTTCCAACTCTCTATCCCTCTCCCTTCCTCTCTGTGAAAAATCAATAAAATACATAAAAAAAAAAAAAAAAAGCAGAGGCTGTGTCCTCGCTGGTGTGGCTCAGCAGATAGAGCGTCAGCCTGTGGACTGGAAGGTCCCAGGTTCGATTCCGGTCAGGGACACAGGCCCTGGTTGTGGGCTCGATCCCCAGTGTGGGGCATGCAGCAGGCAGCTGATCCCTGGTTCTCTCTCATCATGGATGTCTCTTTCTCTCTCTCCCCTCTCCCTTCCTCTCTGAAATCAATAAAATATATATATATTTTAAAAAGCAGAGGCCGTGACATTTGAACCAGATCCTTGGCAGCCCTGGCCCTGCAGTCCGGTTACTCACCTGGAAGGGCTCCGTGATGCCAATGAGGATGCCGTGGGTGTGGCTGTAATAGCCCAGGATGAAGTCGCCGTGGCCCTTGGGCAGCGACTCCTCACTGAATGTCACCTGGTAGGCCCAGGGCATAAGCCCAGGTTGGGGTCAGAGAGGTAGCCACAGCACCCCCCGCCCCCTAAAGGCCGTGGGGACTTGCTCTCCTCCCCG
Organism: Antrozous pallidus; assembly: GCA_027563665.1. Classification (NCBI taxonomy): domain Eukaryota; kingdom Metazoa; phylum Chordata; class Mammalia; order Chiroptera; family Vespertilionidae; genus Antrozous; species Antrozous pallidus. Next base: position 3,101,453 of record CM050528.1, read on the forward strand.
CCGCTTCCCTTGAAAAAGTACCTGGTAGTTGTTCCTGTCCACATCCTCGTGTTTGGCCCAGACATAAGCCACGTAGTCCTTACAGTGGCGGAAACCCACCTGGGGGGGGGGGGGGACAGGAATCGGGGCTCTGACCCCTGGGGCCTGACCCCTTGCAGCCTCCCTGGGTGGCATCAAACTCTGGGAAAGCCATGACGCCACCTGGGTGCCCAGCTGCTCTCCGGCAAGGCCCTTCCTCCCCCAAGTCGCTGACCACCTCGCCCTTCTCACCCGGTACAAGCCGATCCAGTCCCAGGAGCTCCGGGCGAACACGGTCTCCACGCGGTACCTCACCACAGCCTGCTCCGGCCGCACCCACTCCTCCGCCACCTCCAGCCGCACCAGGGGCATGTCGTCCCTGAAAGCAAACTGCCCGGGGGCGGGGCAACATCAGCGAAGGCCCTCCCACAATGCCAGGCACCCGTGGGCCTGGGCCAGCACACACATAGCGGAGATAAGGGCCTTTGAAGCTACTGCAGAGACGGGGAAACGGGGAAACGGAGGCGGCGCAGGTCTAGGATAAAAGCTAGGCTTCCCGCCCTCCAGCCCAGGGCTCTGTCTGCTCACGGCCTCCTTCAGGAGTGACTGGGGGGGCGCAGCTTTGAGGTTCGTAGACCGAGGGCCTGGCCCTGGCCGTCACTGACAGGCTGTGGGACCTTGGTGAGTTTGTTTTTCCTTTTGAATATACACGGAGTGACCAGATGACGATGATCTCTGAACACACAATAACCTGGCCACTCAGTATATATTATAAATAAAAGGCTAATATGCAAATTGTCCCCTCGACCAGGAGCTTGACCGGCGAGGCAGGACAACTGCCCATGTCCCCTCGCCCTGGCTAGGCTGGCTGGACTCCACCCATGCACGAATTCATGCACTGGGTCTCTAATATACATACACACACACACACACACACACACACACACATATATATATATTACACAGACACACAGACACAGACACACATACACACACACACACACTGAGTGGCCAGATTATTATGTGTTCAGAGATCATAATCATCTGGCCACTCCGTGTATTTTTATCGATTTCAGAGAGGAAGGGAGACAGAGAGAGAAACATCAATAACGAAAGAGAATCATGGATCGGCTGCCTCCTGCACGCCCCCCCCACCGGGGATCGAGCACGCCGATCCCGGGCCTGTGCCCTTGACCAGAATCAAACCGGTCCTCAGGCTGACGCTCTATCCACTGAGCCACACCAGCCAGGGTGTGGTGAATTTCTCAACCTCTCTGAAGGCCAGGGCTTCTGTCTATAAACCCGGACGATCGGATTGACCTTTTGGAGCTGTTGGGCAGATTCAATGAGACTGTTGGTGAAGCGTGTGACCACTTCCCAGAACACGGCAGGTGCTCGCTGGGTGATGCGCCTGCATGCTAGTGAGCGAGACACGGTGTGCTGGATACTCTGGGGGGGGGGGGGGGGGGGTGTCGAGCACCTCTGAGTGGGCCACAACGGCCCTCGGTAAAAGGCTGGAGATCTCAGGTCACTTCCAGGCTCTGCTACTAACGTGCTCTGTGACCTCTCAGATGCCTCCAGCCAACCCAACTCTCAGCTTCCCCTTCGGTCAAGAGGTGACTATGGCCCTGTCGTCCGTCCATAAAGACCATTTACAGCCACGAGCACCCTCCTCCCAGGGCCACCCGCATGGGTGGGGTTGCCGGGATGGCAGGTGGCCAGGGCAGTGGCCCCTCCTCTGTCCCTCAGAGAAGGACTCCAGGGGTGCCAGCCTCAGTCTTTTGTCTGCTTCCTGTTGATCTGGTTTCAGGTTTCCCTCCCGCAGCGCCTGAGCCAAACTGCTCCAGAAAAAACACGCAGCACATCCTCTCGCCGCCCCTGGGCTCCACATTGCCAGGCGGGCCGGGTTAGGCTCTTGGGAATGGCCTCTAAGGGTCAAAACTTCCACTAACACCCCCCCACCCCCACCCCTCCATTCTGATTGTGTTGCTTTTTGGGTAAGGAAACTGGGAGGAGAATTTGGACATCGAGGGGCCTACTAAGGCATTCAAAGGGAGGACACAGGTCAGGGCCTCCCCCTCCCCCCCCCCCCCCCGCGGGGCCTGGCATGCAGTGGGTGCTCAACAGGCAATGTTTTACAGGGGACAGAGTCCCAGATGAGGAGGGAGGGTCAGGGAAGGACATCCAAAAGGAGTGGTCCTCGAGGTGAGGGTTAAGCCTCACACCTCCGCCTTTTACCAAAGGTCAGAGGAGGCCAGACACGGGCAGACTGTCTTTCCCAGCTGCGATCACTGGCCGCCGTCCCACGGACGGACCACGTGACCAAGTTATCAAGGAAAACATTCTCTGGCCTGCGGCTCGCCCTTATCGGATCGAGAGATCGGAGAGCGTGGAGTTGGGTTGCAGGGCTGGAAAGATGGAATCTACCCGGCTCTGCCATTGAGCCCGTGTGGGACTCGGGGCACATGTCTACCCCACTTGGGGCTCCGTTTCCCCCATCCGGTTGGGTTACGGAGTCTCTGGGTAAAGTTCGGACATTCTTGCACTTCCTCTTTTACACTGGCAACCAGGGCCTCAACCCGAACACAGTGCTCGATTAATCGTAACCATGGGGAGTTTAGCTTTGTTTTTTATACCTCTACTCCCTCCTCCCATAACTACCTTACTGTTATTATGCCTGGCATGATGTAATGCCAAATGTCATGATGATTCATTAAAAAAAAAATAAAAAAATAGCCCTAGCTGATTTGGGTCAGTGGATAGAGTGTCGGCCTGTGGACTGAAAGGTCTCAGGTTCGATTCCAGTCAAGGGCACGTACCTTGGCTGCAGGCTCCTCCCTGGCCCGGGGCCCCGGTCAGGGTATGTGCAGAAGGCAACCAATCGATGTGTTTCCCTCGTATCGATATTTCTCTCTGTCCTTCCCTCTCTCTTCCACGCTCTCTAAAAATCAATGGGAAAATATCCTTGGGTGAGGATTAGAAATAAAATAAATATAAATAAAGCTGCATGGGGTTAACGTAAACATTTTGAGTTTGCTGGCCTTATTATTATGTATTTGAATTTGAACATAAGTTGCCCTAAGCCAGTGGTCAGCAACTGCGGTTTGACTAATGAGTTTGTTGACTAATGAGTTTGCCGACTAATGAGTTTGACTAATGGGTTTGCCGACCACTGGGATAGGGGCTTAATCACAAGGAACAACATCCTGTAATTATTGGAATCTTGAGAGTCTAGGTCAGGGGTCGGCAAACTCATTAGTCAACAGAGTAGCAAGCCGAGGTTCTCGAGCTGCATGTGGCTCGAGAGCCGCAGTTTGCCGACCACTGCCCTAAACCTTTCTTGGAAGAAGGGAGTTAGAGATGAATAGAAAAGGCAAGGGCTCTGAAACCAGGCTCACCTGGGTTCAATTCCTAACTGTCTCCTTTACCAGCTGTGTGACCCTGGGCCCATGATGCTGTCTGTGTCTCTGAGCCTCAGTTTCCTCATATGAAAACGGAGATCATAAACCCACTCCCTCTCTGCTTCAGCACACGGGGACAGCCGAGGGGAGGTACGAGGGGTGGGCTGTCGGATGCGGAGCTGGGCTGGGACCGGGACTCACATGCAGGACGAACTGGGCAGCCACAGGCTTGTGGTCGCTGACGGTGTATTCCATGTGGCTCCGGTAGCTGTGCTGGGTCACCTGGAGCCAGTGGCTCTGCTGTCCAGAGGGGCTTCGACCTCCACCTGGAACCTTGACCTTCCACAGGATGCGGTCTGTCCAGGCTGGCTTCCGCTTTTTGGCACTGCGGCGGGCAGCCGTAGCCCGAATTTCCGGGGCAGTGGGTCAAAGCACAGCCCCTCACTCAGCCTTGCCTCCCGTCCCTCCTCCCTGTCTCCCTTATCTTGAAGACCTCGGCCCACCGCCCCCCCAGCCCGCCCCAGAGCTGAGCTCACCTGGTATCATATTTGTTAGTCCCCACGTCGAACTTGAAGGTGGGCGCAAAGTTGAGGGGCCCCTCCTGGAAGCCCTTGAGGATGGGCCAGGTGTCCTTGGCCATGTTGAGCTGTGAGGGGCCAGAAAGGAAGAATTGGACCACAGCTGGGCCAGGGCAGGTGAGGGCAAAGGCCATAGCTTGCAGTCCAGGAGCGCTAGGGGTTTTGGGGTGCAGGCTGGGATTCCATGCACCTGGTCCTTCTCCCAGAGCTGGTGGAGCTGGTTGTTGTCAATGGCGAACTTGACGAAGTGCGTGTCGTAGCTCTCGATGCGGAAGTTTAGGTCCCCGAACCAGAACACAAGGCTGTTGGGGGAAGGAGGAGTCAGTGGGGTCCATGGGGTGGAAGAGCCAAACCCAGATCCTTCTCCACCCCCATCCAACCCCTGACAACGCTGGATGCCCCCAGCGATGACCTGGGTGGCCACCACGGAGCAGCAGCGAGCTGTGGGTCAGGAAAGCGGGGTTCAGCCCCTCAGTAAGGCTCTGCCCTTCAGCAACGCACCACCTTGCAGGCTCGGGTCCCATCCAACTCACCCAGCGTTCCGGTTCCTAGACGGGTGGTGACCCACCTCCATCAGCTCCGCCTTTCCCCTCAAGGCCCCCCTCCCCAGGATGGTATCAAGTTCCTCCTTGCAATTGGGGGGGCCCTCAGCACCTCCACCAGGCCCGCCCGAGCCCCGCTCCGCCCTGCCCAGCCCTGGCCCGTACTCGTGATCCAGGATGCCTTGCGCCCCGGGCCCCTGGAACTGCTGGAGGCTGAGGATGGTCTGGAAGTTATCCTTGCGCTGCTCCGCCTTGTCCATGTGCGCGGGCAGGTGGCAGTTCAGGAAGCAGAGCATGTGCCCGAAGGCCGCCAGGCGCACGCTCACTCCGCCCTTGTTGCCCTGGGGAGGCCACGGTGGGCAGGTCATGGGTGGGGTGATCCAGGCAGGGTCCCTGTCCCACAGGGGAGCGGGGGACAGGCAGCCCCGCGGAGGAGGCCTGGAGAGGGGTGGGGTCTAGCAAAAGGGGCGGGGCCTGGGACCCCCACCTGCCAGGACGACAAGGGGGCGGGGTCTAGAAATAGGAGGAGGTGGTGAGCAGGGCTGGGAGCGCCGGGCCTCAGGGTGAGGGGCGGGGCGTGGGGAGGGGCCCATGACCGTGCAGGTGGCCTGGAAAGGGGTGGGGTGGGGGGGGTCTAGCAAAAGGGGCGGGGCCTGGGACCCCCACCTGCCAGGACGACAAGGGGGCGGGGTCTAGAAATAGGAGGAGGTGGTGAGCGGGGCTGGGAGCGCCGGGCCTCAGGGTGAGGGGCGGGGCGTGGGGAGGGACCCATGACCGTGCAAGGGGCCCGGGGACCCACCCATGGACCCGCCAGGGCTCGGTCCGCTCGCGACCACTCCCGCGCTCACCCAGTAGCCGCCCAGGCCGGTGCGCGTGCAGTCGGTCTGCACGTCCCGCAGGAAGGGCAGGTGGTAGTACTTGGCGAACAGCAGCAGGATGACGCCCTGCATCCGCACCGTGCTCACCTGCGGGGAGGCGGCTCAGCCCGGGGGCAGGTGACCCCCGCTTCCCCGCCCCCGGCCCGGCCCCGGCCCCGGCCCGTCCTTAAGGTCCGCTCCTCCGACCTCCCTTTGCACAGACGCACGGGGCCCGGCGCCCGGGGGTCTCCGCCCACCCGGAGGGCGCGGGGGGGCATTACCAGCACGAAGTTGAAAGGCGCGAGCGCGTCCATGAACAGCTCGCTCCACTGGTCTGTGAAGAGCGCGTCCTTGAGCCGCTTGTTGATCATGGAGTTCACTTCCTGCAGCCTGGGGTGCGGGGGGGGGGGGGGGGGGGGGTGGAGGACGCCCGTGGGTGAGGGTCCGGGGGGCGGGGGGCACAAGAGGCTGGGGAGAGGGCCCTCACCCTATGGCGATCATGTCTGTCCTGTCGCTGTCATCGCTGCCACCGCCCAGGTGGAGGAGAGATGTGACGTCGTCAGGGGGCATGGCGGTGCCCACATTCCACGTGACCACAGTGATCCTGGCGGGGGGGGGGGGGTGTCAGGGTAGGGGGGTTACTGCTGGGCACCACTCTCTCACCTTCAGGCTCCCTCTCCCAGGGCTCTTTCTGGAGAAGGAAACTGAGGGGGGCCTCAGGGGGCCGTCTTCCTCCCTCCAGACCCCCCCCCCCCGGGGGGAAATGGGTTGAGATAAGGGCGGGCGAGTCCCTTAGGAGGGCGTGCTGTCTTCCGAGTGTCCCCAGCACCCCCAGGACTCTCCCCAAGGGCGGTAACTAGGGTCGGAAGGATGGCTAGTCTCGGGGCTCACATCCCCACCATCTTCCTGGGAAGAAGCCCCCTCACCAGAAGCCGGGGTCGTTCTTGCAGGTGGGCTGAGCTGACCAGGAGGAGGAGGACGAGGAGGTGGGTGTGGACGAGGAGGTGGGTGTCGCCGAGGAGGTGGTGACCGGAGCTGGGATTTCTCGGGGCTGAAAGCTGGGGCTCAGGTGGCCGCCAGGCCCTGCACCCTGGGGGCCAGGCTTGGGGAGGGCCGGCTCAGAGGCGGGGGGCACACAGGGGGAGCGGTTGGGGGAGCGGCTGGGGGAGCGGCTGGGAGACCGGGGTGGCTTGGGCAGAGGCGGGGGCACCGTCTGAGCTGAGGGGGCCCCTGGCCGGAAGGTGGGGGACAGCAGTCCTGGGGAGCGGGTGCCAGGCTCCGAAGGGCCCTGGCTGCCCACATCCAGGGGCAGCGTCTGGGTTGGCCGGGGCAGGACCGGATCCTCAGGGCTGCTGCGGGCGGCCTCGGGCCTGGCTCTGAAGGAGGGGGAGAGCCGGGGGTCGGGGGGAGATGGGATCAAAGACGGGGAGACCGCAGGACTGGGTGCCTGAGCTGGAGGCTGAAGATGCCCTTCGGACAGGGGGAGAGGCCTAGGGGCGGGGGCATCCCTCTGTTTAGCTGGTGTCGGTCCCACAGGGGCCGGGGCTGAGGTCCTGGATGCCGGAGCCAGGATCTGTTCCTGAGAGGGCGACAGGCGTGGACTGGACGTCCGGGAGGACGCGGAGGGGGGCTGAGGGCGCTGCTCCTCAGAGGCCAGTGCTGGCTTGGGTTTCCCGGAGGCAGGAACCGTCTGCTTCTGGTCCCCAGACGCGGGAGCCAGCCGGGGCCCCAGGGTGGCCGGTGGCAGCCTTGGCGTGTCTGGCACAGACGTCACCCGCTGCCCCGGTGATGTCGGAGCCAGGAGGGAGCCCGATGCTGCGGGAGGAGGCTTCGGCGCAGCGGCGGCGGCGGCCGCAGACACCACCACCGGGCCCCCGGACGCCGGAGCCAGGCTGGCGCTGTGGCTGGCAAGAACTGTCTTCTGCCCCCCCGGGGCAGACAGCGGAGCCAGGAAGGGTCGAGGCGATGCCAGAGCCAGCCTTGGTTGCAAGGGCACAGGGGCTGCGTTCTCCTCGGCCGGGAGCTGAAAGCTGGAGTCCACCTTGTGGAGGACAAGTTAAAGACACAGGGTGACCCCAACCCGTGGCTTGGGCCCCGACTCTTCCATGTTAGACCCTGGGAGGCTCCATCTAGCTAAGAAAGGTACATCTTTCCAAGGAAGTTCTTCCTCATGTCTTACCTCAATCCATCCTGCTGCCGATCGGCGTCTCTTTGGGGGAGGGGGGACAGGACCCTGAACCGTATCCCCGCCCTCAAGTACGACACCTCTTTCAGAGCCTGGGAAACTGAGACTCCCAACTCCAATGACCCTCCTGGCGGGCACCCACTCCCTGGCTGGCACCCACTCCCGGGAGTGTTGGGAGGCTGCAGCCAGCTTTCCTGGGCAAATTCCCCACCATCTCTGCTGCTCCCGTGGTCAAGGGCTTCTGACCTGTCACCCCAGATCTGCTCACTCTGGACACCCTAGGTCCAGCCTGTTTAATACCTTCCTTCTTCCACCACTCCCCGGAGCCCCAGGTCCCCACCGGCACACATCCCACACCGCAGTCACGGCCCTTCTGTCCTCCTCCCCCCGTCCCCAGAACTCCGTGCAGGAGCAAGCGCCTGGCTGGGAATGGCCATGTCTGTCCCAAGCTCGGCTCTGTGCGACCTTAGGCAAACTCCTCCTCGCCCAGGGCCTCAGTTTTCCTGTCTGTAAAACAGGGGAGCTTATCCAAAACCCGTTTGGCTCAGTGGATGGAGCGTTGGCCTTCGGACTCAAGAGTCCCGGGTTCGATTCCAGTCAAGGGCATGTACCTTGGTTGCGAGCACATCCCCAGTGGGGAGGGTGCAGGAGGCAGCTGATGGATGTCTCTCTCTCATCAATGTTTCTGACTTTCCCTCTCCCTTCCTCTCTGTAAAAAATCAATAAAATATATTTAAAACAAAACAAAACAAAAAAAACAGAGGAGCTGGGTGCAGGGTCCCTGGCCACACCTGGTTTCTGGAACACCTTGGTCTCATTTTTTTTCTCTCATGTATGAGCCCAACCTTCGCTAGATTCCACTTGAGCCCCACGGGCTAGTCTCTCTTCGCCTGTGTGATTCTCACATTCAGAGCGAGTCCAGATTCGGTCGGTTCTGGCGTCACGCCTCTCTGTGCCCGGGTTATGCCCTCTTCCCCTCTTCCCCTTCTCCCCCGCTCAGGAGGACGGGTAAGCAGCCTCCTGCTGCCCAGCAGGTAGAACGGGGGTCACCGGGCCCCTGGAGGGACCTCTTTTTTTGCTTCCCCATCTGTCTCCTGTTTCGTGTCCTCTGCCGGCGAGGGCAGAGAATTACATTCGCCCCGGGGTGGCCCCGTGCCTGCCTCCTGAGATGCAGTCTGCCTGCATCCCGTGCCCTTCTCGGTCCAGAGAACCTGAAACTCTGCCTCCACCTCCCTCCCCGAACTCAGCCCTTGAAGGCTGCATTTTGGGCATCCTCCTTGGCTCCAGGTACCCGACGGTGCACCCCCCTCCACCACCACCAGCAGCCACCAGCACACCGCCTCCATCACTAACTACTTAGACATCCCAGATGTCACAGTTTTCAGGGACAAGCCTCCTGATTTTGCATTGGCTCAGAGAGAACAAGCAACTTGCCCAAGGTCACACAGCAGAGCTGGAGCCCAGCCGGGTCCCCTAACACCACCAGTCCAGCGTTCTGGGGGCTCCTGGAGATAGCTAACTCCATTTCTGTCTGGGTGTCCCATCACGGCCCCCTCAGACTCCCTCAAACCCCAGGGGGCCCTGTTCACCCATCCCTGCTCAGTGGACCGAGGAGAGTGCCACCTCTCAGCCAGGGGCACTGGGGTGCCTGCAGTGTGTGTGTGTGGGGGGGTGTGGGTCCAAGGATCAGGAACGGAGAAGCTAGGCTTTAAAGGTCTTACCTTGGAGGGTGCTCCAGTTTGGAAAACCCCGTGGGGCATGGGCAGGGGGCCCAGGCCGGCCAGGGTCCCTGGCCTCCTGCTGCCACTGCTGCCATGGCCCTCCATGTCTGCAGCCCCTGGCAGCCCGGGCTGGCTCCCACAGGCTCCGGCTCCAGCTCCTCTGCTCCCGGGAACCAGTGATGTCATCAGCCGCTTCAACCTGCTGAGAATTTAAAGGCACAGGCATCCCAACCTAGAGGTGGTCAGGGCCAGGTGGCCTACCCCCTGGGAACCCTCCCAGCTGACTGCTGAAGTTGGAACAGTCATGGGGGTGTGGGGAAGAGTGCCCATCGGCTTGGCCTGGGTCCCACCTGGCAGCATGGAGTAAGCTGTCTGTCTGTCCCCTCCCACCGCCCCCACCAGTAGGCCTGGCTGGCCCTTGCTCCAGGGAGGGGCACGGACACACCTGAGGGTAAAGTAGAGACAAGTCACTCGAAGTCAGTGCCCTCCTCAGGGCCTCGGGGACACCTGAGTCCCTACCCGGATCCTGTGACCTTCCTGGTGTCCTGCCAGCTCAGGACTTGCCTTGGCCCCCACCCTTGCTCCATTTTCAGGCCACGGTGCCCGCCCCCTGCCTGGCCCTGTCCTTCTCATCCCAGAGCCAGACTCTCAGGCTCTAGCTCCTGGAGTCCTTCCCCACCTCAGCCTCAGCACGGCCCCTCCCCTTCTGCAGACACTTCCGCTGCTGCTGCCGGCCCTGGGACGTCCCCACCCACAGCCAGGCCCTTCCCAGCCCCGGACCTCTCAGCTTTCCTTTCTCCTGGGCTCGGTGGGTGTGGTTTGGGAGGGAGACACGTTCAAGGTCACCTAGTAAGCTGAGGAGGTCTCCTGAGTTTCAGTGAGGAAAGGGAGCGATCCTCAATGACCCAAGATCAGGACAAGCCAGTTAGGGTGCCAGAGGAAGGGAGTCGGGGCATAGAAGAGCCAGCAGTTGAGGGAATGGACTGGCGGGAGGGTCCTGGGAGCTCCTTTGGCCAGAACCTAGCACAGGACTTGATGCTCAACAGGCCCGGGGAAATGTTTGCTGAATGAATGAACACATCAACAAAAGAGAAGAGGGAATACGTGACAAAGTTCCGGGATGTCTATGGGTCCTCTCCTTCCTCCTCCTTCCTATTCTCATTCCTACCTGCTAAGCCTGTGGTCGGCAAACTGCGGCTCTTTGGCCTCTTGAGTGTGTGGCTCTTCCACAAAATACCACGGCCTGGGCGAGTCTATTTTGAAGAAGTGGCATTAGAAGAAATTTAAGTTTAAAAAAAATTTGGCTCGCCAAAGAAATTTCAATCATTGTACTGTTGATATCTGGCTCTGTTGACTAATGAATGAGTTTGCCTACCACTGTAAGCAGTCTCCCTCTCCCTCCCCCCCACCCATGGCTGGATTGCTTAGCGTGATCCTGTTCAGTTTAGGAGGAAAGTGTTCAGCTTTGAGCTCCTGCATTCTCATGGGCCTGTGTCGTTCCCCACATGGGCGTCACGTGAACAGATGCCTTTCTGTTCCTGGATGGGCCTTTCACCTCCCTGGACTGGGTCAGTGTCTGGTCTGTGTTTCTGGGCCAGCGACTCTGCGAGGCTGGAATTCGAAGAGGGGGAGACTCAGGTGCTCTCAGGGCCCCGGGGTAGGTAGAGAGGTGTTTAGATGGTGATGGTGGAGGCGGTGACAGTGGTAATGGGGTAGGTAGAGAGGTGTTTAGATGGTGATGGTGGGGGCGGTGACTGTGGTAATGGGGTAGGTAGAAGGGTGTTTAAATGGTGATGGTGGAGGCGATGACAGTGGTAATGGGGTAGGTAGAAAGGTGTTTAGATGGTGATGGTGGAGGTGATGATAATGGTAATGGGGTAGGTAGAAAGGTGTTTAGATGGTGATGGTGGAGGTGATGACAGTGGTAATGGAGTAGGTAGAAAGGTGTTTAGATGGTGATGGTGGAGGTGATGATAATGGTAATGGGGTAGGTAGAAAGGTGTTTAGATGGTGATGGTGGAGGTGATGACAGTGGTAATGGGGTAGGTAGAAAGGTGTTTAGATGGTGATGGTGGAGGCGGTGACAGTGGTAATGGGGTAGGTAGAGAGGTGTTTAGATGGTGATGGTGGAGGCGGTGACTGTGGTAATGGGGTAGGTAGAGAGGTGTTTAGATGGTGATGGTGGAGGCGCTGACAGTGGTAATGGGGTAGGTAGAGAGGTGTTTAGATGGTGATGGTGGGGGCGGTGACTGTGGTAATGGGGTAGGTAGAAGGGTGTTTAGATGGTGATGGTGGGGGCGGTGACCACGGTAATGCGGTAGGGGATGGTGATGGTGGACATGATGATGGACATCATTATGATGATGGATGTAATTACGATGATGGATGTGCAGGGAGGATGGACGGTGATGGAGGCGGCAGTGGAGCCCATGGGGCTGGCAATAGAGGAGGTGGTAACAAAGGCACAGATGGTGGTAGTGGAGGTGGTAGAATGAAGGGGTGGTAATGGTGAGGAGGGCGATGGTGACAGTGGAGGAGAGACGGGCAGAAGAGGCCGTGGGATGTTATGTGGATGGAAGAGGAGGTGGTGAGGGAGCTGGAGGTGAAGGTGCGGGCGAGGATGAAGGTGAGAGCAGACATGGGAGTGGTGTGAGGCCAACAGGGAGAGAAGGAAAATGTGAACTTAGTCGTCCAGCCCTCTGACTCCTATTTTATCGGTGAGAAAACTGAGGCTTCTCCGCTCCCCTCCTCCCATCAACTCCCCCACCCCCAGGAGTACCCGGCTTCTGATGCAATCCAGGTCCCCCGGAACCAGTCCTCAGGCTCAGCTCTGGGGGTGGGGACGTCAATGCCATTTGGAATCCAGGCAAATGTCATGCAAATGAGTGTGCACTGGGCCCCTGCGCCCCTCCCTGAGCTTCTGGTCTTGACTTTCTTGGGAGAGTCCACTTAGGTCCCTGGTCTGTGTGAGGGAGGGAAAAGCAGCTGGCACCTCCCGAGGTTGCTGTGCCCATTTGGTGGATGCGGAAACTGAGGCCCAGTGTCCTTGTTTCCCTGGGGGGAAGGGGAAGGGGACTCTGAGACCCAGACATGGCTTGAGCAGGGGAAGAAGTGGGGGGCGGATCCCAGCTGAGAAGGCAGTCGGGTAGGAGCTATATTTGAGCTGCTGGTGTGATGACTAAGGAGGTTGATAACAGGCTCTGGGGCTCAGGGCGGCAGGATGGGGGCAGCTGCCAGGGAGAACCGCCCCCCTGCTGCACAGAGCCGCCTTCCTCCCTTCCCTCTCACCAGGGGATGGGGCGTGCACTGAGGCACAGGGTACAGCGTGTCCCGGACCAGCCCCCTTCCGGGAACGCCTTAGTGCTGCCCTTAGTGCTGCTGGGGTCGGGAACTGGAAAGGAGATGATCTTGGTTACTCTCCATAGTAACCCTAGGAGGTTGGAAAGAAGATCCCATTTGACAGAGGGAGAAACTGAGGCCCAGGAACCACACAGCCTGTAGGGGACAGAGCAGGGGGTTCCCAGGGAGATAGTGGATAATCCCCGCCCCTCCAGAGATGAGCACCGAACCCCTTCTTTGCAGGTGAGTCCCTGTTGCCAAATTGAAAAGAGCAGAAGTAGAAAAAAAAATAAAAGAAAAAGAAAAGAGGAGATGTGCCCTGGTGAGCGGAGGAAGCAGCAGGTGCAAAGGTACGGCTTGCGGAAGGTTCTGTCCCTGAAAGGTGGCAAAACTTGGACCTCCGCCATCATGGCCCTTCGGCTCGGAGTAAATACACCGTGAGCAGGTGCACACACTGCCCTCCTCCCTCCTCCTCTTCCCCTAGCTGCCTCCCAGGGCTCCTGGGAGTGGTAATGTCCTTCCTTTCACATCCTGGTCACCGGACCCAGGCCACCCAGGGAGGGAGGCCACCCTGTGGCCACTGAGACACAGCCGGAGGGGTAGAGGACTCCACAGGCATTGTGGGGAGGCAGAGAAGGGTAGCTTTCCTCCGGGAGAAGCTTCCAGAAGAGGAAGTACACTGGGCACCAATAAGGAACTCAAGCCTTCACACCAGGGTTCCTTACGGATGCCAAATGCCACATGTCACCTCACCGCCCCCTAGCCCTGGGGTAGGTGACATCTCTACCTCCCCGTGGACACGGACTCGAGGAGGAGGAGTGACTTTCCCAAGGTCACACAGCAGGGGCCGAGCTCAGGCAGCCCTCCTCCCTCTCCGCCTCTCCCCCTCCTCCGAGGCAGCCTGGCACCCGCTGTCAGCTGCTCTGAAGTGAGCGGCTATTTTTATTCCGGTGCGAAGGGATCTGGGATCGCGGCGGCAGAGCCATGTAGGTTAGAAGGCTCCAGGACACCCGACTTTCGCCGGCGAGGAGAGGTTCCGTGCAGGGTCGGAAGCTTGCCTTCTCCGAGCGGGGGGGGGGGGGGGGGCTCTTCTTTCCTGCAGGCCCCCCGTGCCCTGGGCTCCTCCCATGTTTTCTGAAACTTATTTTATTTTTTTCTTGAGCTCAGAACAGATTAAAGCCAGATTAAACCCTCTCCCTGACCCGGATCCAACTTGAGCCCCAATGTTGGTGTTAACTGAGCCCCGATCCCGTGCCAAGACGGGGGGAGCCTCTCTATGCCAGCTGTAGACTGAGCTCTGAGCGCGGTCTCAGGCTGAGCTCTGGCGTCTCGAGTCACGTACGGAGCCTGATCCAGTCCTTACTAAGTCTGATCCCAACTTGAGACCTCGATTCTACATCCACGTTGAGCCCTGACCCTGGCCTAAGCCTGAGTCACAGTCGCAGACTGAATTCTAACCCTAGTGTAGACCAGTGGTCGGCAAACCGCGGCTCGAGAGCCACCTGCGGCTCTTTGGCCCCTTGAGTGTGGCTCTTCCACAAAATACCGTGTGCGGAGGCGCACATACAGTGTGACTGAAACTTTGTGGCCCGTGCGAAGAAGTCGGTTTTCAGCTCTCAAAAGAAGTTTTGTAATCGTTGATATTTGGTTCTGTTGACTAATGAGTTTGCTGACCACTGGACTAGACGAAACCTTGACATTACTTACACTGAGCCCTAACCCCAAGTTTAGACTGAACCTCCAAGTCTAGTCATGAACTAAACCCTAGACCTGGGGGACGACGGAGTCCTGGTCTTGTTTACAGACTGAGCCCTGAGCCTAAACAACGGGCTGAATCCACACCACAAACTGAGCTCGGACCCGGGGTCACACAGCTCTGGCCACGCACTGACCCCGTAACGTCAGACTGTGCGTTGAATCTAACCAACAGCCGAGCCCCGAGTGCAGTCACAGACGGAGCCTCGATCCTGGAGAGCGAGGCCCAGGCTGAGCCCTGCCTCCTGCTCCAGATTCAGTCCTAACCCTGACCCCAGGCTAAGGGCTGAGCCTGTTCCGGTCCGGGCCTGACCTCATCACAGACTAAACTCGAAGCCCAGCTCCCTCAGAGAAAGGCTGCTGGCCTAGATCACACACTGCCACATAAGGGCATGGATTACCAGCAGAGATTGTTCTGGGAGGTGGTGGGGCTCCCATGGCTGCCGCTGCCAGAATGTTCCCGGTACTGTTGTGCCCAGTGTCTCTATGACTGGTTCCACGGGCTGGCTAGTCAACTCTCAGCAGCCCTGGCGGTGGCCCCTGCAGGCCACGGCATCCAGGTTAATGCAATGAGAGTGGTTTGATGGCATCTAGCCAGTGACCGACGTGGCCCAAAGGGCATTGAGGCTTGGTTCTGTCAGCAGAAAAACCGCAGGCTCCGGAAGGCCTCAGCCACTCCGAGGCTCTTTCTGGGGCAGGGGGTGGGGTAGAGGGAGCCCACTGTTTTTTCTTTCTTTCTTTTTTTAATGATCATTGAAGTCTTTATTTCTTTAAATATTTTTATTGCTTTCAGAGAGGAAGGGAGAGGGAGAGAGAGAGAAACATCAATGAGAGCGAATCATGAGTCGGCTGCCTCCTGTATGCCCCCGCCTGGGGATGGAGACTGGAACCTGGGCATATGCCCTCACAGGGAATCGAACTGTGACCTCCTGGTTCATAGGTTGAAGGTCAACCACTAAGCCAGTTGGGCACATTGTTGTTGTTTTTTAATATATATTTTTATTGATTTCAGAGAGGAAGGGAGAGGGGGAGAGAGAGAGAGAGAGATCAATGTGAGAGAAAAACATCGATCAGTTGCTTCCTGTATGTACCGCAACTGGGGATGGAACCAGCAACTTAGCTTTGTGCCCTCTCCAGGAATCCAACCCACAACCTTTTGGTGTACGAGAGGATGCTGGCCAGGGTGAAAATGTTACAGCTTTAATTTATTTTAAAAATCAGAAGAAAAAAATGAATATATAATCACGAATCCAGCCTGGATTATATTCTTTTTTTTTTTTTTAATTTTATCAAAGCAGTTGTAAAATCCAATTTTTAATATGATTTCTTCATGGAGAAAGGGGCCCAGAAAGGCGAAAAATGCCTGGGGTCCATGAAATCGTAAGGCAACCTTGATTTGATGCTGAGAAGAATTCTAAGTCCCAGTATAGATCCAGTGGAATCCCTGCTCCCCTCCCCCTGCCTCCCCCCCCCCTCCCCATCCATTAGCTGTGTCTGCCTTAGGCATGGCAAAGGGGAGTTGGTGTTGGGATCTAGTTATCTTTGGCTTGGTGCAATGACCCCAGAGGCATTTCAGGTTCAAGTCCCAGACCCCCCACTTAATCATGCTTTACCTCTTCGGAGGCTGTTTCCTAACCTGCAAAAGGAAGTAGTTCATGGGCCTTTTAAGAGGTAAGGTATGCCAAAACCTGTTTGGCTCAGTGGATAGAGCATGGGTCTGTGGACTGAGAGAGTCCCAGGTTCAATTCCAATCAAGGGCACGTACCTTGGTTGCAGCACATCCCCAATAGGGGGTGTGCAGGAGGCAGCTGATCCATGTTTTTGACTTTCTATCCCTCTCCCTTCCTCTGTAAAAAAATCAATAAAAAATATATTTAAAAAAAAAAAAAAGAGGTACGGAAGGGGATAATGAAAACTAGCATGTGCCAGCGGCTGTTCCAAAACCTCTCTCCCCTCCCACTCTTGGAGAGCACGTCATGTTCCTATCGCCACAACGAGCGCTTTAGGAATTGAAGCCCTAATTGAAATTTCATCCAGAGAGATTACAAAAAAACACATAAACCAGGATCCCCCAGGCTCCAGTTTCCTCCTCTTGAAATCCGCGTCTGCCTAGAAACTCCCCTGTCGGTCCGCATCCCGCCCGCGCCCCCTGCAGGCGCGAGGCTGTGCTGGCTGGCCGCCTCCTGCCCGAGCGTCCGAGCCCGCGGTCCGCAGAGGGAGCGTGGCCACTCTCCGGATAGGCAAAGTCCAGGCCCGAGGGCCGTGCAGGAACCGGGACCCCACTGGGAGCGAGGCAGAGGACCCCCGCTGCGGGCGCTGGGGCGGGGACCCGGAGCTGGGGGCGTGGCCTTGGGCGGGGCGGGGCCAGTATGTGGGGGCGGGCCAGTCTGTCAGGGGCGGGGCCAGTCTGCAGGGGCGGGGCTAGCTGCAGGCCCAGACGTGGCGCTGCAGACGGGCGTTGCACCTCCAGCTTTTGGATTTACCTTCGTGCGGTTCCGATGCGCCTCCCGCTGCCTCCGCCGCCGGTGCTGCTGCTTCTGGCGGCACTCACGGCCGCTACCACCACCTTCCGGCCCGACTGGAACCGTCTGCACGGCCTGGCCCGGGCCCGGGTGGAGGTGAGTGCATGGTCCCCCCAACCTCCCCACCCCGGCCCGGGAACCACCGCTCTGAGTCCTGCGGCCCCTAAGCCTGGGTCCCAGGACTCTCCCGACTCCCAAGTCCCCATTGGGTGGGGACCATCCCTCTCACTCCCCATCCTCTGGACACCCTAGCACCTACCGTAGAGGCCCGAGACACTCGATCTTGCGGCCTAGAAATCCGAACTCCTCCCTAACTCCCCACCATCTGGTGGGCCCCCAGACACACTGACCCTGCCCCCTAACTCTTCTCTTGGCCTGTAACTCTCCCAAACCTGTCTTCTGGAGCCCAACCCCCCCCCCCCCCCCCCAACCCCATTGATACACTTTTCCCTGGAATTCCGACCCCACTCCAGTTCCTGATGCTCTCTTCCCCTTTGCCTGGGGGAGGGAAGGCATTCTGGGTGCCCCCCTCCCCCCTATGCAGAAGCCAGAGAAGCGGCCTAGGAACTTCATTACCAATACTTACTCCGCAGCACCCCTCCCCACCCCTGCACCCCTGCGAGGAAATTCCCCACCACAGTCCCCCTCTTGCTGGGTGACTTGAATCATCACAGCCCCCCTCTGGGCCTTAGTTGGCATTCTGACAGATGGAGGGGGAGGAGGAAGAGAGAGGACTACAGCGGGTGGTCCTGGGGTCTGGAATCCTGCTGGGAGGTACCCCTATACGTTTAGGGAGCGCAGGGAGGGGTCCTCCCATCCTCCCTCTTTGGGGAAGCTACCATATGGTCTGCAGGGCTGGGCCCCAGCTGGGAGGGAGGGCCAGCTCTGCTTGCAGCCGGAGTGCCCAGGGCCGATCTGAGCTCTTCCCTCTTGGTCTGTTCCACCCTGAGGTGCAGGTCTCTCCTGCCTGAGGGGAGTAGGTGATCATTTATTTCTCGTGGGCGCTGGGCGGGAGGCCACAGTCAGCCAGATGGGCAGGCGAGAGTCCCAAGACCTGTGAATGCCCTTAGGGTTGAGCTCTGGCCTTGCCCTCTTTTCCCTTGGTATTCCTCGGCCTCAGTTTCCCCATCTATACAGAGTCCCCCCCCACTTCTGCCTACAAGAGGTCTCCATCTCCACACCTTGTGGACTGCTGCTCTAGGGCAGTGGTCGGCAAACTCATTAGTCACCAGAGCCGCAGTTTGCCGACCACTGCTCTAGGGGTAATCCTCAGGCTGTCCCAGCTGGGCATTGACCTTGGGGACAAGGTTGGGGCAGGTGTGAGTCTGCTCCTGACCTATCCCATGTTGCCCCCCTCCAGACCTGTGGCGGATGACAGCTGAATCGCCTGAAGGAGGTGAGTTGGAAGGAAGGGATCCCCAGTTTTGTCTCCCCTGAGCATTTTGGGGGCGGGCGCCGTGGTCCCAGTGATGGTTAAGGCTTGGGTCACCAGGCGTCAGGTTCCCCTGGGTACCTGGTGGGCCGAGGTCTGAAGCTCTGCTTCCTCCCCAGGTGAAGGCCTTCGTCACCCAGGACATCCCACTCTAGTATCCTTCTTCCAAGCTGGGGAAGGGGGGAGAGGAGGGGAGCGGGACTGTGGGAGACTCTCCTTCCCCCCTTCCCCCTCATTTCACCGATAGGATGTCAAGTGGACTGGGTTGGCAGTGGCTGCCCAGAGGAACTCCGAGGTGGCCTTCATGTTGGGTCAGCAGATGGAATTGACCCATGATGCCCTAGCCCCATGGTCGGCAAACCGCGGCTCGCGAGCCACGTGCGGCTCTTTGGCCCCTTGCGTGTGGCTCTTCCACAAAATCCCACGGCCTGGGCGAGTCTAGGTTGAAGAAGTGGCGTTAGAAGGAGTTTAAGTTTATTTTCTATTTATTTATTTATTTATTTTTAAAAATATATTTTATTGATTTTTTACAGAGCGGAAGGGAGAGGGATAGAAAGTCAGAAACATCGATGAGAGAGAGACATCGATCAGCTGCCTCTTGCAAGCCCCCTACTGGGGACGTGCCCGCAGCCAAAGTACATGCCCCTGCCAGAATCGAACCCGGGACCCTTCAGTCCGCAGTCCGACGCTCTATCCACTGAGCTGAACCGGTCTCGGCAAGAAGGAGTTTAAGTTTAAAAAAAATCTGGCTCTCCAAAGAAATTTCAGTCGTGGTCCTGTTGATATGTAGCTATGTTGACTAATGAGTGGTCGGCAAATTGAGAGCTAAAAACCGACTTCTGCGCATGGGCCACGAAGTTTCAATCGCACTGTACGTGTGCAGTCCACACGTGGTATTTTGTGGAAGAGCCGCACGCAAGGGGCCAAAGAGCCGCATGTGGCTCAAGAGCCGCAGTTTGCCGACGACTGCCCTAGCCAGTTCAGCCCGGGGACTGAAGGGTCCCTGGTCCCATTATGGTTAAGGGCATGGACCTGGATTGCAGGTTCCCTGGCCTTGGTTGGGGTGCGTGCAGGAGGCAAGAAGCAACCAATCCTTGTGTCTCTCTCCCATCAATATTTCTCTCTGACTCTCCCTCTCCCTTCCGACAAAACCAAACAAACCCACAAAACAACAGCAACGAAGGAAACTGAGTAATGACTGCCACAGACTCAGGAATGGGGGGGGGGGCCTTTAGTTCTGGGGACCCTCATTTCCTCACGTGTCCACGGGGAGCCCCTCTGCCTTGGCCCGCCAGCACCCACCTTAACCCTCCAGCCACAACCTGGTGATGAAACACCTGCCGGGGGCCGACCCGGAGCTCGTGCTGCTGGGCCAGCGCCATGAGGAGCTGGAGGTGAGGCCTGGGGGGCCGGATGCGCGTGCAGGCGGGGCGGAGGCCGGCGGGCCGGCGCACTCACCCAGCCCCCCCCATCTCCCCCCCCTCACTCCGCTGCAGCGCATCCCACTGAGCGACATGACCCGCGAGGAGATCAACGCGCTGCTGCAGGAGCTCGGCTTCTACCGCAAGGCGTCTCCGGACCAGCCTGTGCCCCCTGAGTACCAGCGGGCGCCGGCGAGGCCCGCCGCCCAGGACGGAGACGCTCCGGACCGTGGGGACCTGTAGGTCCGGGAATGCGCCCCCCACCCTCACGCCCACCCCCGCCTGAGCCCTGGGGACCCAATGAAGCACTCAGCGTCCCGGGAGCCCCTCCCTCGCTGAGGGCCGAAGCCCCCCGCCCCGGAGCCGGCAGGGATGGGAGTTGAGGGCGCCTCTCAATTCCCGTTATTCCCTCCCACGGACCCCCCCTCCCCGTTAGCTCCACTAAATCCCCTTCTGTCAAAAAAAGAGAATCGCCTCCTTCCTTCCTGCGGGTGGGGGTGGGATGGGTGCAGGAGGGGGTGGGGGTGGGGACTAGGAGCCCCCCCATCCCAAATGCCGCAGGATCCCCCAACTGCTTAGCTCCTAGCTGGGGCAAATCGGCACACCTTGGCGAGCTGCCCTCCATTCATTCACCCCCTCCACCCTCCACCCCCAAACCCTCCACCCTCCACCCCTGCAAAGAGGCAGCGAGGGAGTCAGGGTCCTTGAAAACCAATAATTTATCAAAACGCTGCTGTGTATGCCTGGGAGCGGGTGGCGACAGACCAGGCAGCGGTGGGCAGGCGGCAGGCGCTCGGGAAGGGGAGGGGTGGGGGTGGGGAGGGTGCCTGGACGGAGGGGGCAGCTGGCTGGCCGGGGCAGGGGCAGGGCCCAGGCCGTGCGGGCGGTGGCGGGCTAGACATTCTTGCCGCGCAGGCGCAGCTCGTGACGCCGCAGGTGGTTGTAGAGCGACTGCACGTAGGTGAAGACGCACTTGGGGTCGGGCTTCTTGCCCATGATCATCATGTCTTCCACCTCCACCAGGGGCACGCAGTCTACCAGCATCCTGCGGGAGGGGCACAGGGGGGGCGGTCAGCGCTGGGGGGAGGGGGGGCTCTGGGGACGAAACCCCCACTGTGAGGTCTTTTCACTGCCAAAGCCTGCCGTCTTCCACACTCTCTGTTGTGGGCTGAAGGGAAAAGTGGGGTGGAGGCCGGGGGGGGGGGGGCGGGGGAGGAGGGGAACCCCAAGTCTGCAGGCACTTATGCGGGAAGCCAGGCCAGGCTGGCGGAGGTGGAGGTGCAGGAACGGCAGAGCTGTGCCTCATCCCAGTCAGGCACCCCCATCCCTGGGGAGGTGCTGAGCACAGACCCCTCCCGCTTCTCTCTGGAGGGGCCACCCTCTGCTCACCTTGGTGGCTCACTCCAGGGGCATGAACCTCTCAGTTGGGCCATTGCACCCTAGGGCGGCGGTCGGCAAACTCGTTAAGTCAGCAGAGCCAAATATCAACAGTACAAACGAGTGAAGTTTTGGGAGCCGAAAACCGACTTCTGCGCACGGGCCACGAAGTTTCAGTCCCGCTGTGCGTGCGCGCGCCAGCCGTGGCATTCCACACTCCGGAGCCCCAAGAGCTGCATGTGGCTCTCGAGCTGCAGTTTGCCCACCACAGCCCTAGGGGCCTTACCCTGGCAAATCTTCCCCGGCAGCTAGGCCTGCCCCGGTGACACTGGGCCCATTCACCTGCCAGTGCTCTGGCCTGGCACCGCCTGCGGAGCTGAAGGCACACCACTCTCCAAGCCCTGTCCTTGCCCAGGGTCAGCCCTGCTGTGTGCATGGCCAGGGAGGTATGTGCGTTGCGGGGGGAGGGAGGGGTCAGTTCTTTAACCCTTGTTACCCCCCATCGGTAGAGCTGGGGAGGCATATGAGGGTCCCAAGCAACACACACAGGACCATCTACATCACGCTCGGGGGGCGGGGCCACCCTCTGTCCATCTTCCAGAGTGTTGGCTCTCTTGACTGATTAGGGAGACGGAAGCACAGAGAGATCTTTGTTTGAAGCCCCATTACCTGCAGGGCTAGGCCTGATGGGGCCCAGGCCTCCGGCCCAGGGTGTTGGCACCTGCCCGGAGTCCTCTCCCTACTCTGGGGTGAGTTGGCTGCCAAGCGGCTGACAGCCTCAAACCTCTAAGGCTGCAGTGTGCGCCCCGGTTCTCTCTTCCCTCCTCTCCCAGAGCAAGTCCGCTCTGCCTTTCTCCCTCCCGCCTGGCGGACAGTAAGCGAGCACCCAGCTGGTGGTGTTGAGTGCGTTTCCTCGGGCAGGGAAGGCACAGGGGCAGGAAGTGCTCCTGCCCCCAAGACACCACAGGGCCAAGATGCTGAGCTCCCCTGGCATGGAGCCTGGCACCCCCAATCCCCGATGCCCGAACCGGAGGCCTGGGAGGCTTCCTGGACCCCCCTGCTGCCTCCCCAACTGGATCCATCAAGCAGCCTGTCCTACTTCTTAGTAAGCTTCTTCTTCAGCTGTATGATCCATCCCCCTTACTCCCCATCTCCCGTTCAAGGATTGTTCTGGAATGCTAACCAGACCCTGTGCATCCCTCTTCTGTTTGGAAAACTTTGATGACTCTGGTCCTTAGGAGGAAGTTCATCTCCGGACCACGGCCCCCCACTTCCCCTCACACCCAGATTCAACTTCCTTCCTTTCCCGGGGGGTGCCGTGCACCTCCTTCCTTGTGTCTTCAGGGTCAAACCTGGGGCCCTGGCGGGGCTGAGGGCTGCTCCCAGCTCACCGACCTGCCTCCGAGAAGCGACCTCTGCTTCAGGCCAGGCTCTAATCCTGACCGGCTGTGGATGCTAGACAAAGCCCTGCCCTGTCCCGTGACTCGGTTTCCCGATCTTTATAGCAACAGTACAGTCGTGCTCGGCCTCGTCTGAAACCTTGGAAGCACGTAGGATGAGTGAGAAGTTCCTGACTCTGTGGGTGCTGTGCTGTGTGCCCTCGGGGTGAGCCCTGCCCCAGAGTGGGCTTGTTTTCCCAGCTGTGCTGCGGTGGGGAGGCAGCCTCTTTCGGTCTCTTCCCCCAGCTGCGGCCGTCTCCCCAGGGATCCCAGTCTCTCCCTCCCCCCCCCCCCCCGTGTGGAACTCCCTCCCACCCGGGGTGTCTTCCCTGGAGACCTTATAAAGCCATTGTTTACACTGGGGCTCAGGGCTCAGGGCTCGGGGCTCCAGCTGCCCCAGTGACAGGCCAAACACCAGGCAACCTGAGCAACAACACAGCTGAGTCACACTTTCCAGCTGGATCCCGGCCGGGTTTGGCCCCTCTCCCTCCAGGCCCGCCTGCTGGGCAGCAGCTCCCAAGTCCATATATGACCTGGGGACAGCACTATGCCCATCCTCTCCTCACCTGCACAGCTGCTCTGAGTCTGTGTGTGCACATGTGGGCTGCCCCTCCTCCCCGCAACAGCTCCAGGCCCCGAGGGGCATCTGAGTGCACCTCTAGCTCTGTCCCTGACTCACTACTTGGCTTCTTTGGTCAATCCCCTTGCTCCCTCTGGGTGTCTGTCTTTTCTCTACAAGATGGGTAGGGCCGACACCGGTTTGGCTCAGTGGATAGAGCATCGGCCTGCAGACAGGGGTCCCAGGTTCGATTCCGGTCAAGGGCATGTACCTTGGTTGCGGACACATCCCCAGTAGGAGGTGTGCAGGAGGCAGCTGATGGATGTTTCTCGCTCATCGATGTTTCTAGCTCTCTATCCCTCTCCCTTCCTCTCTATAAAAAATCATCAACAAAATATATTTTTTAAAAAATGGGTAGAAAAAGCAATGGGGCAAGGTAAAGAGCCACTACGTAGGGAGAGGAGGGGTCAGGAGTTCCAGTTTCTGGCCCAGCTCTGGCCTGAGGCCCCCTGGGACTGAGCACGCCACTTTCCCTCTCTCCCTCTAGCCCCCTCTCCCCCTCGTCCCCTCCCCCTTTGAGCTTGTCTGCAAATGGGCAGTCCGCTCAGGATATCGGGATTCCCTGCCGTGGCCCTGAGCGGAGAAGACCAGGGAGGACATGCTGCAGCTGGCTGAGGGACCCAGGACCCCAACCAGGAACATCTGCCCGTCAAACAGACCAAGACCCTGAGCTCCCTGGCATGGAGCCTGGCACCCCCAATCCCCGGTGCCCAAACCAGAGGCCTGGGAGGCTTCCCTGACTCCCCTGCTGCCTCCCCCATCAAGAAGCCTGTCCTTCTACTTGTCAGTAAACTTCTAGGCTATCTAGTCCACCCCCTTGCTCCCCATCCCCCACTCAAGGATTGTTCTGGAATGCTAACCAGACCCTGTGCATCCCTCTTCTGTTTGGAAAACTTTGATGACTCTGGTCCTTGGGAGGAAGTTCATCTCCGGACCACGTGGGGCCCCCACCTTCCCCTCACACCCAGATTCAACTTCCTTCCTTTCCCGGGGGTGGGGGGGCTGTGCTCTCCATCTCCTGCACCCAGCCCTGGGCACAGACTCGCCCAGTTGTCTGGGGCTCCCTTTCCCTCCTTCAGCCTGAACTTTGTCCTTCCTATCCCAGCACCGTGCTCACTTTCTTCAGAGAGCTGTCCCTTCTGGCCCTGCGGGCTGGGCTGGTGCCTCCCCAGGGTCCCTCCTCCACCTCAGTCCTGCTCAGCTGAGTCATCATTGCCTCGTTAGGACTCCTTCTGGTGCTTCTCAGGGTCCCCCTGATTTTACCGCCACCCCCCCTCCCAGACCTCTCTCTGTGCCCCCTCAGAGCAGAGTTCGGCGTGTGAGGCGGGCGGGCGAAGAGGCGTTTCTCACCGTGGGGCCCCCCCTCGCAGGGGTTAGGACTTTTTGGTTTTTACCAGCCCCTTCTGGACCAGACAGCGGTAGAACTCCTGGAGGTACGTGTACACGCACTTCCAGTCTGGCTCTCGAAGCCGCACCATGTCCTCTGTGTCCAGGAGCTGCGGGCAGTCCGCATGGGTCCTGGGGAGGGGAGGGGGCCGGGAAGGGGCAGGGAGGTGGGGCCCGGGGTTGGGGGACGGGGGAGAGGGGGAAGAGGCAGAGAAGAGAGAGGGGAGTAGAACAGAGAGACACACACATACAGAGACATGAGTTCAGTTACATTCTCGGTGCTGCAGTCTGCCAGCCCCCCCGCATGCCCCCGCCCCCCGGTGGACGTGCCGCTCACTACCCGTTGCTAATGGTGTGCGATGCAGACAGGGGTGGGGGGCCAGACCAGTCACAGGTGCAGAGAACTATTGGGGCAAGCGGGAACGCGGGGTGGGGGGGGATGACGTGGGCGCCCCCAGGTTGGGGAGGAGGACTGTGCCCCGGGGAGGGGGAGGTGAGGGAGGCGTGAGAGGAGAAAGGGGAAGAAAGGCAGAGAAGGAAGACGGAGGGAAGAGGGTGCTGAGGGTGAGGTGAGCAGACGGGGCACCGATTCCAAAGTGGAGGGCTTGCGGATCTCCTATATAAGCCTCTGGCGGCGCCTATATAGGCTGGGCGGGCACGGTGCCCGGGCCAGGAGCCTCCTTTTGGAATCTCCAGCCGGGGTCCCGTGGGAGCAGGAAGCTCTGGTGACAGTGGGAGGAGAGGAGGACAGAGAGGGGGGGAGAGGGAGGAGGGGGCAGCGGGGGGGAGGGAGGGGCTGTGGACAGGGCCACCTGGCGGGCCTCGGCCGGGGCTGTGGCTCCTTCGCTCCGGCGGGCGCCTGGCACACTCGGCATCGGGCGGGCGGGATGGAGAAGGACAGGGGCCTTTGGGGGAACCGGGTCAGCCACCGTCTGACAGCGCAGCTGGCCAGCTTTCGAGGTGGGGGGGGGGCCCCGGAGGCCCGGCCCCAGACGCCCAGCCAACACCAGCCGGGCAGAGGCCCGCACTTACTCGGCGGCGGAGAAGGCCACCTCAAAGTTCTGGCGCCGGTTCTGCGGGCTCAGCTGCCCGTAGTCGAAGGCCTCGGGGAAGAAGTTGTGCACCAGCGCACAGAAGGCCATGCCGTCGCTCCAGCTCGAGGAGAAGTTCTGGATGTCCACATGCTACGGGGGGGTGGGACGGCCGGTCAGCGCCACCGCACCCTCACCCCAGGCCTTCTGCCCCCAGGGCTTGGGCATCAGGGATCAGAGAGGCCCTGCAGCTTGTCCGCGGCTGCACAGCAGGTGCGCAGCGGGAAGACGGGCCTCCTCCCGCGGAGTCTGTCAGCTCGCCCGGCTGCTACCACCCAGCTAAGGCCATGTCCCCATCACGCCTTCCTTCACCCACAGAAATGTGCCCCGTGCCCCCCCAGAGACAGCAAGGAGGAGGGGACTCCAAGGGTTAGGGCAGTGGTCGGCACACCACGGCTCGAGAGCCACAGGCGGCCCTTTGGCCCCTGGAGTGTGGCTCTTCCACAAAATAGCACGGCCTGGGAGAGTCTATGTTGAAGAAGTGGCTTTAGAAGAGGTTCAAGTTTAAAAAATTTGGCTCTCGCCGAAACCGGTGTGGCTCAGTGGATAGAACATCATCGGCTTTTGGACTCAGGGTCCCAGGTTCGATTCCGGTCAAGGGCGTGTACCTTGGTTGCGGGCACATCCCCAGTAGGGGGTATGCAAGAGGCAGCTGATGGATGTTTCTCTCTCATCGATGTTTCTGACTTTCTATCCCTCTCCCTTTCTCTCTGTAAAAAAATGAATAGAATATATTTTTTTAAAAATTGGCTCTCAAAATAAACTTCAGCTCTGAATGGTTTTGCTCAGTGGATAGAGCATCAGTCAGCCTGCGGACTGAAGGGTCTCGGGTTCGATTCTAGGGCCTGTCCCTTGGTTGCGGGCACACCCCCAGTGGGGGCTGTGCAGGAGGCAGCTGATCGATGTTTACAACTCTCTATGCCTCTCCCTACCTCTCTGTAAAAAATCAATAAAAAGCCGAGACCGGTTTGGCTCAGTGGATAGAGCGTCGGACCGCGGACTGAAGGGTCCCGGGTTCGATTCCGGCAAGGGCATGTACCTTGGCTGCGGGCACATCCCCAGTAGGGGGCGTGCAAGAGGCAGCTGATCGATGTCTCTCTCTCATCGATGTTTCTAACTTCCTATCCCTCTCCCTTCCACTCTGTAAAAAATCAATAAATATTAAAAAATCAATAAAAATATTTTTTTTAAAGAAATGTCAGTCGTTGTGCTGTTGATATTGGGCTTTGTTGACTGATGTGTTTGCCGACCGCTGGGTTAGGGGCTGGCCCTGACACTTAACCACCCGTTCTGGAATCTAGGGCACGTTGTGCGCCTCTTCCAGCCTGTTTCCACATCTCTTTAGAGGGCTTCCCATCGTCACTGCCGAGCACGGTGGCTGCGGAGGGTACGGGTCGGGGAGAAAGGGCTCTCAGGGCCCAGTTTGGGGGTGCCGCCCGCCGCCGGGCCTCCTAGGGCTCACCTCGTAGCCACGCGTCTTAGCTCGGCACCAGTCCAGCAACATCTGCTTGATGCTGTTGGCGTTGGGGACCCCGAAGCTGGTGGAGCGCTGTACCGCTGCCCGGGGTCCGCCGGGGCTGCTGTGGGGGGTGGGGGTGGGGGGTCAGGAAGGGAGAGGGAGAGGCATTATAGGGATCTGGATCACATGACTATAGAAGGACTGCTTCTGTCAGCCCACCTACGAGGGGGGGACGGGGGGGGGGGGCCCTCAGCTCTGCCTTTCTTGACCTTCAGGCCCCTCCCACCACCGTTTGTGGCCCGTCCATCGCTGCCCATACCGCCCCCCACCCCTGTGGTCCCTGGTCCCCCACCCGCAGTCCCCGCCCTCTGCTGCTCACCCCGCAGCGCCCTCCTTCTCCAGCTTCTCGATCATGGCCTTGCGCGCCTGGGAGGCCGAGGTCTTGGGCAGGCTCTGCGCCTTCATCAGCTCTTTCTTCTTCTCCGCCTGGCGCTTCTCCAGCGCGGCCAGGCTGCTGGTCCGCGGGCTGGTCTCGTCCTCGCGGTCGAAGATACTGGGGGACCGGGAGGCGACTCTTAGGGCGCTCCCGAGCCTCCAACCCCACTCGCCCAGTCGCAGGCCGCACCCTGCACTCTTGCAGTAGCTCCTCTGGTAAGGCCGGCCAGCCAGGGCGGCTTCCCCATCACGCCCATTTCACAGAGGAGGACACTGAGGACACCTAACGAACAGGAGGCGGGAGCCAAGTTCTGCTCCACAGACGTGGCCTCCGGGGCGTTCTCCGAGAAGGCTTACGGCAGTGGCCGGCAAACTCACTCGTCCACAGAGCCAGATCTCAACGGTACAGCGATGGAAATTTTTTGGGGGGGCCGAATTTTTTTAAATGTAAACCCCTTCTAACGCCGCTTCTTCAAAACAGACTCGCCCAGGCCGTGGTATTTTTGTGGAAGTCGCACCCTCAAGGGGGCCAGAGAGCCGCATGTGGCTCGAGAGCCGCAGTTTGCCTACCATTGGCTTATGGTATTGTTAAGTTCCGGGTGAGTTCAGATTTGGAACACTATCAACTAGTGATGATCATCAGATGATAGCAACGGCAACGGCAACGGTAACGGTAACAATAGCTCAGGACATGGGCCCTGCTGAAGGAAGGGTCCCGGGTTCTATTCCCGAAAGGGCACCTACGGGGGTTGCAGGCTCCCAGCCACGGTTGGGGGCATGCGGGAGGCAACCAATCAATGTGTCTCTCTTACATCGGTGTTTCTCTCTCTCCCTCTCCCTTCAACTCTCTCTAAAAATCAACGGAAAAAAGAATCCTCAGGTGAGGGTTAAAAAACGATAATAATACCTCACGTCTGTGGAGCCTGTCCTATGTGCCACTTGAATGTACAAGAGAGGGAGCCCCATCACTCTCGCGATGAGGAAACGGAGGGCCCAGTCCTCAGAGGTCAGAGGGCGCGGCGAGCAGCGCAGGATCTTGGGGACGCAGGTCTCTCTGACTCAGTCCCTGACCCCTCTGGTTCTCAGCCTGAATTCTAATTCCTGTCCCTGCTTTCTATCAGCCCTGACTTCTCTGTAACATAGATAGAGGGGTGCCCTCCCCCCCCCCCCGGTCTTGGGTATAGAGGTTGCTCTGTGAGTGGGACGTGTCTGCAGACGCCGGGGAGTGGCAGTGCCCTGGGGCAGCTCAGTATGGCTCTAAGGGTTCAGGGCTGTTGTTGCCAGAGCCGTGTGACCCGGGGCACAGACCTCTGGCCTCCCCTGGGGTGCAGCTGAGGATGAGGTGAGACAGCAAGGCAAGCACAAGTGGTCTGATTCTTACTCTAGCCTCATTACCTCCCCGCACCTCAGTCTACCCCTCTGCGGAATGGGTGCGCAGTGAGGTCGCCCTGTGATGCTGACTTCTCCGAGGCCTGGGGGTGGGGGGGACCTGTGCTCACCTGCCCATCTTCTTGGATGAGGAGGAGGAAAAGGTCTTGGTTTGCACCATGGTGCTGCCACCGCCGTCTGCCAGAGAGGGGGACAAGAGCAGGGTAAGGCCCGGCTTTGGACGTGAAGCGATGGGGTGCGGGCCTGGGGGAGAAATGGCCGAAGCCGCAGGCAGAGAAGAGAAAGTGACAACCGGACAGAGAGACACACAGACAGAGATACGGAGAGAGAGCCGGAGGAAGAGCCGGAGGAGGCGGGGTGTCGCCAGGCGGCCTTACTCTCGGAGCGCCTCACGAAACTCGACTCCACCGTGGTGGTGCGGGCCGTCCGCGTGCCATCGCCTGGAAGGGCCGGGAGGAGAGGGAGGCTGTGAGAGGCTCGGGGGGCCGGGAGGTCCACGTGTCCCCGCCCCGAGCCCCGATCGGCTCCTTACTGGAGTGGACGAGCCGCTCGGTCTTGGTGACGGTGCTGACGGCAGAGCCGTCGGCCGCCCGGTGGCTGTGCCGCGTGGTGGTCTCGGTGGCCACGTTGCCCCGGCTCTCCGCCGGCCGGGCCCGCGCCTCCTGCAGCCGCCGTTCCCGCTCCTTGTCCCTCTGGTCTTGGGGGGGAGGGGTGCCCCATGCACGCCCAGGAGGGCCCCCCATCACCCACACAGCACAGACGCGGGGCGCATAAAACGGGAGTGGAGGGCAACTTGTTAGAAACGCGGAAGACGCTGGGTGCGAGGAGCGGCTAGGGGTGAGGGAGTAGCCATAATGTGGCAGGGAGTGTGTGTGTGTGGGGGGGCGTGTGGGATGGGGGGGTGATGGACTGGAGAAGAAACAAGAGAACAGGGAGGAGCTGAACTCACAGGAGGAGTATTTGGACCCAAAAATCAAATACTCCTATGGAACTCAGCAGCTGAGTCTGGAGGGAGTAGCTACGTCTAGGGAGGAGCAGAGTCCAGGGGAGGAGAAGCTGGGTGAGGGCCGTAGCTGAGTGGGCTTTCAAATGGGTCTTCACGGGGAGAAGAGCGCTCGGGGAAGAAATATTTAGATCCAGGGAGGGAGAAATGGGAGGTACCTGAGAAGCAATTTGATCCAGGGTAACAGGGGTTGGGAGAGAAGGTGGCAAAGGGGGTAAGCAGGCCCAAAGAAGTTGGTGGATGGAGACAGAGACTGAGTGGCCATCAGTGGCCATGGAGGCGGCAGCTAGACTCAGAGGGACAGTCATTGAGAGTGTCTGGAGAAGCAAATGAATCTAGAACCTGAGGGAAATAATAGCTAGGTTCGTGGAGGAAGTAGTAGCTTTGCCCAGGGAAGGGGAAGCTGAGTGGGAGCAGAGACTAAGGTGGTCATCAGTGGACCTCAAGGAGAAAGGAGCAGCTATGAGAAGGAGTATCTGGATGCAGGGAAGGAGTGGTTGACAGGACTGGGAGAAGCAACTGGATCTAAGGAGGTGTAGCTGGGAGAGAGAGTATCGTGGTCGAGGAAGGAGAAACTGTTTGGGGAAAGCAACTGTGGAGAAAGGAGGGGGAGAAGCAGCTAAGGAAGGGAGCAGCTGGGGAAAGGAGGCCGAGGAACAGCTGGGTCTACAGGAGACACTGAGTAGGGCAGTTACTGAGCCGGTGTGTCCATGAATGGGCTGCAGGACTGCAGGGTGAGGGAGCAGCTGGAGAAGGGAGCAGCTGGATCTGGTGGAGCAGCTGGCTATCTACCTCTCTTCTTTTGTCGGAGCTCACGTAGCGCGGCCCGAATGAGCTTCCGCTCCTGGAAGTCCGTCGTCTGATCCAGCTGCAGACAGAGCCCTGGTCAGTGCCCACCTGGTGCCTGCTGGTCGCTGCCCCTGCCCCCCCCCCCCCCCCCCGTCCCACCAGGTCTGGCTGTACCATCTTGTCCAGGATGTCCTCATCCTCGATGGCCATCAGCTCCTCGGTGCTCAGGGGGCTCCGCCTCTCCGGCGTTTTGTCCGCCTGGGTCTGCTCTGTGCCATTGGCCACTTCCACGGCAGCCGAGGGGGGCTCTGCTGGCTTTGGTTCCATCTGGGGAGTGGGAGGAGGGCATGGACGTTAAAGCAGGGGCCTGGATGAAACCAACATGGCCCCCGTGGACACGGCTGCTGGCACAGCGCTGGAAATAACCACCCGCCAGCCCGCCCGCCCGCCCGAGGATGGCAGGCTCAGGGAGGAGGCACTGAGAGCCTTGTTGTAGGACTTTGGCCCGCTGCTGGGGATCGAGCCCGCAACCTGGGCATGTGCCCTTAACCAGAATCGAACCCAGGAACCTTCCGTCTGCAGAACGATGCTCTATCCACTGAGCCAAACCAGCCGGGGCTACTGTCTCTGTGTCACAGAAGGGAGAGCTGAGGCTATTCTGACTTGTCTATGAGTGCAATGCAGCGTGGGGTCTGCGCTAAAGCTAGCCTAATGCTTTTTTTAAAAGAATATATTTTATTGATTTTTTTTTTTAGAGAGGAATAGAGAGTTAGAAACACCGATGAGAGAGAAACATCGACCAGCTGCCTCCTGCACACCTCCTACCAGGGATGTGCCCGCAGCCAAGTTACATGCCCTTGACTGGAATCGAACCTAGGACCCCTCAGTCCGTAGGCTGACGCTCTATCCACTGAGCCAAACCAGCGGGGGCTACTGTCTCTGTGTCACAGAAGGTCTCTGTGTCACAGAAGGGAAGTCTGAGGCTATTCTGACTTGTCTGTGAGCGCAATGCAGCATGGGGCCTGAGCTAAAGCTAGCCTAATTCTTGCACCTGAGTTCTTTCTCCTGGTTCCTTTCCAGCCCTAGGCAGGCTGTGCTCGGTCCTGCCAGCTTCCAAGGCCTGGGAACTCCTGGGCCAGTGCCCAGGCCACACATTCCACCCCCACACTTACCCCCCACCCCCATACACACCGAGGAGGCTGGACCAGGGCCCATCGGCTCCCGACCAGGTGTCTGCCTGGGGCTGCCCAGAGCCAAGTCCTCTCTGCCACCCACGGGGAACCACCCTCTAAGAGGCCTCCAGCCTCAGCCTAGGGCATCTCCCTAGCCCCCCGCACACAAGTCCCCAGCCCAGTGAGCACAGCCCCTCCCTCCCCTCCCCGCAGGGCCTCGCCGTCTGCTGGAGGGTAAGGAGAGCTGAGGTGGCAGCTGCTTCAGGGAGGAGGCTCGGCCCCCCGGCTGGAGCAGGAGGTGGGGGTGAAGCTGGGGGCTGGGCCCTGCCTGGCCAGGGGCGCCCAGGGCAGCCGCCACGAGTGCCTCAGGGCCAGCACCCCGATACCCTCTCGCCTCCGTCTCAGGGCGCTCGCGCCTCAGTCCCTTGTACGGATGGGTAAACTGAGGCTCAGAGATGGTGGTGGCACGCCTGAGGTCACTCAGCAGAAGCAGAGCCTGGCTCGGAGCCGTCCAACCCCCCCAGCCCCCCTCACCCCTCGGGGACTTACGAGGCCGCCGCTATGGGCAGGCCCAGCGGAGGAGCGGCGGCGGGTGCTGAAGGCAGGCGGGTGGGCCACGGGGGTGCCGGCGTCCTCGGCTGCCTGGAACAGGGCCTCGGGGTCGGCGGCCGCCAGGAGCAGCTCGCTGGGCTCCAGCTCAGGCTCAAGGTCGGGCGCGAGGGGGACCCCCAGCCGCAGGCTCAGCGCCTCCACCTGCCTGCCCAGCGCATCCAGCCGCCGGCGCAGCGCCGCCGTCTCTGCCCGCAGCTCCTCCGTGGCCCGGGCCACCGGCTCCACGGCTGCCACGGCTTCCTCGGCTGCCTGGGTCACCGCCACCCGGCCCGCCTCCGCCACCGCCCGCAGCTCCCCCAGGGCTTGGCTCAGTCGCTGCTCCAGGGCTGCGGTCAGCTCGGACGCAGGCCCCGGGACCCCCGGCATGGTGCTCTGTCTATGGTGGGGGGGACGATGGGGACAGCGGCCGGCTCTGCTGCCTCTGGCTGGTATGTCAGAGTCTTTGCAGCTGGTCTGAGGGCGAAGGCAAGGGCAGTGGGCCCGCCCCGCCCCTGCTGGCCTCCCGGCCCGCCACCCCGCCAGCTGGGGCCGCAGCCCAAATAGAAACCTATTCTGAGCTGCCTGTGGAGGGGGCCTGGGGGAGGGGTGGCTGCCGAAGCCGCTGGACCGCTAGGCCCGGCCCTGGCCCTGCAGAGATCACGCCCGCAGCCTAGCAAGTGTGCACGGGCTGGCAAGGATGCCCAAGGCCACGGTCCCCTGCCCCACGGGGGTTGGGAGGGGACGGCTGAGGCAAGGGGCATGGAAGGGGCCTGCCTGGGCCTCCATGTGCATCAGTTGTGAGGACCCAGACTGCTGGGCTCCAGAGCTCGCACCCCTTCGCCCCTCATGCCCCGCTGGTCTAGAAAGCCTTGAACAGATGGGGGAAACTGAGGCAGGGTGCTGAGCAACCTGCTGTGACAGGTGCCTTCTCCCCGAGATAGGCACTGGGATCCAACCCCAGACTCGGAGCGAGTACATGATAGGCACACTATCCGCTTTCCTCTGGTTCCAGATTGGGGAAACTGAGGCGAGGTGGTGGTATCAGACCCGGGGCTCACTGTGGACACTCCCCCCCACTCCAAGGGCCTCAGCCATCCTCTCCCCTCCTCTCCTCGCTCCTTTGGGAGAGAGCACTTAGGGCCTGCTCTATGGGGGAAGGCTGCCTTCTCGCCCCCACCCTCTCCCTGTCACCCCTGAGGAGGCCCAGAGCTGGCTTTAGCCCCCTCACCTCTGCCAAAGAGCCATCCAGTCCCCGGTGCAGCGCGGGGGTGTTACCTGGCCCCCCAGTGGCCTGCAGGGGACTCCCTTCCCCAGCCCCGCTCCCAGCCAGCTGATCCCGGGCTCGGGGATGAATAATGGAAGGGCGCAACGGATTCGATTCCCGTGGCACCTGCTAGCTTGCCGCCTCACCTGACGGGTACTCCCTCCTCCCCCCACAACCTGCCGGTCTGTCCCCCGCTCCATGCTTCCGCCCAGCACCTCCTCCCCCTGAAATGTTGCCGCAGATGCTAATCGCTAATCTCCAATCTTCCGAGGGCCCGGGCCGATCTCGGATGAGCAGAGGAATAGCAGCTCCGAACCTCAGAGCTGAGGTCCAGTGTGGGGTGCGGGCAGGGGCTCCGGGGCTGCCCCAGGAAGAGGGGGCACGCCTGCACCACGCTCCCTACCCCCTCGGTTTCCCCGTTTGTTCACTAGGAACAAACCGACCAGCGTTGGAGGAAGAAGGGTCAGAGGTCGGCGCGTGGGAAGCGTCAGGCACCGAGAGTGGGTTTCCGAGACAATCCGGGGGGGCGAGAGGCCAGGGTCTGGCCTCGGCTCTGCCACCCATGGGCTGTGGCCTGCGGGCAGCCGCCTTCTCCCTCCGGGCCTCAGTTTCCCGAGTGTGCAGCGGAAGGGGAGCGGAGCCGAGGAACCCTCCAGCCCCGTCCCCGGAAGCAGTCTCTGTGAGGCGGCGGCGGGGTGAGGAGGGGCTCACCTTAATGCTGCAGCCTCCTTGGCCCCCGGGAGAGGCATGGCTGAAGCTGGTGACGTGAGTGACACTGCCCAGCCGGGCCGGTGCCCCAGGGCCGCTGATGTGGGTGATGGTACTCTTGCCCCCGCTGCTGGTGCTGAGAAGGGTCGGGGGCGCCCGCAGCCCCAGCGTCAGCTCTGGAAGGGGAGAGAGGCTACTGTGGAGATCAGGCGGGGTGAGGACGTCCCCCCCTCGATCCCGGAACCCCCCCTCTTGCAGACACCCTGAGCCCTGGCAGCAGCACCTGCCCGAGGTGCTGGGCGATCTCGGGGAGCCCTACCTGCCCTCTGGCTGCCTGCGGGCAGCAGCACCCGGCCTGTGGGGGCCTGGCCGCGGCCGTCCTTGATCTCAATGGTGAACGTCGTCTTCATGTTGGCCCCCGGCTCGGCGGTGCCGACAGCCCCGGGCAGCAGGGCACCGGGCTCCTCTGAGCGGGCCCCGGCCCCCCCTGCTCCATTTTCAAGGGGCCTGGCAGCCAAGCCCCGCCCTCCGGGGCCCTCCTCCCGGGGGCAGCCCTGAAGCGGGGCCAGGGACCGGGCTGATCCCTGTTGCTGCTCTTGGCTGAAGCGGGAGGAGGTATCACTGGAGGCCCGTGCAGAGGAGGAGGAGGAGGAGGAGGAGGAGCGGCCCAGGGAGGAGGAGGAGGCAGGGGTGGTGCTGACGTGGGAGGGGCCCGAGAGCCTGGCGGGGGTCGAGGGCCCCAGGGCTGCCCGAGGCGGGCCATCCTGAGCCATCGGCGAGTCGGACGTGAACTTGCGCATGCGGTCCCGCACGGAGCCGGCCCGCTGGAAGGAGGGAGGTCCGCTGGCAGGAGGGGTGGGCTCTGGAGGGGGCGGGAGGGCTGTCAGTGGCCGGGTGGCACAGGGACTGCCCAGAGCCCGGGGGGGTAGCAGAACAGGCAGTACCTCGGATCTGGGCTGGCTGGCGGGGGCTGAGCACTGAGCGTTGGCAGGGGTGGGGTCCAGCTGAGTGTGACAGTACCAGGAGGCAGGAGCAGCCACGTGGGGGAAGAGAAAGGAGAGTGGATGGGGGTCCCCCTCTCATAGGCCTCTCCCCTATACTTTTGCAGCCTCCCAACCCCTCCCTGCACCCCAATTTCCCCCGCCCATCCTGCACCTCCCACAGCTCCAGGCCTCCCACTCAGTTGCCTCTCTCTTACAGCCCCCCTCAGCCCCCCCCCAGCCTTCCTGCCCTGACCCCCCGCCTTCCTGCCCCAACCCCAGGGTGACTTGGACACTCCTGGGGACCGGGGCCAGGCGTGGGCTGGAGGAAGGGTGCCCAGATCCTCCCTGCAGATGGGGATGGAGGACACCCCCTCTGGCCAGCACTGCCCACGGCTGCAGCTGGGAGATGGGCGCACTCCCTTATTGGGGAAAAGAATGTGCCCGAGGCCCCGTTGCCTTTCAAGGCTGCAGGGAGGCCTCTGGCCACGGTGGGAGGGGGTGGGGACACCCTGGGGGCAGTGGGAGGAGTGTCGGGGACTGCCTGGACCCGAGGAGGCTGGAGCTGTCCAGGCCCAGGAGCCCATTTCCCAGGCAGGGAAAGAGAGGCCAGGGAGAGGGAAGACAGACAGACGCTCGCGGCCACCCTCGCTGGGACCCTCACCTGCCCTCTTTGTGCTGGAAGGGCCTTTGGTGGGGCCTTGGGCAGCAGGGGGTTCCGGGGGGCCAGGCAGGAGCTGTGGGGGAGACACGCGTGGGTAGGGCCTGGCTCCCAGACCACCGAGCTCACCTGCCTGGCATCCCTCCCCGCCGTCCGTCCGTCCGTCCAGACTCACCTCGCTGGCCTCCTGACTCTCAGTGCTGTGGGGGGCGGGAGCCTCCTGGGGCTCGGGACTGGCGGCCCCGGGAGGGCTGGCGGCCCGGGGCGGGCTGGGGGGTGGCTGGGGGCCACGCAGAGCCTCGGCGGCGGGGCCCTGGGGCTCGGCAGGCTCCGGCGGAGGCTCCGGAGAGGCGGCGCGGGGGGACCCGGCAGGTGAGGCCGGCGAGCTGGACGTGCTCCCGGGCGGCACCTGCACCAGCAGCGTCACCGTGGTCACATCGCGGCTGGCGGCTTCGGGGGGCGGCTCTGGGACCTCCGCCTGCCGCTCCCGTTCCTCTGGCTCGGGCACCTGCGGAGGACACAGGGCATGCAGCCAGGCTCCCCGGGGCTGGCAGGTGCTCGGGGCAGGGCATGCAAAGCGGCGGAGCTGGGCACGGCTTCCTGCAGCCCCCCCAGCACCGGCATGGCACCGGCGGGCTGCGGGCGGCCTCTGGCCCGCCTTCCCAACACCTCGGCGTTGCCTGGTCACGGGGAGTTCAGAGAGCCCGGATCCAAATGCCAGGGGGTAGGGACTCCCAGACCTAATCGGTTTCAGGTGTGGAGGTCCCCGAACACCGGCCTCCGCCTGTTAGTCAGGGGGGAGGGTGGGTGCCCTGCCAGCGACCCAGCCGCCTCTGCTGGCCACTTCGGGGACCTTCGTGGCCCGGCCTCTCCCCCGCACTCCCCGGAGAACAGAGTCCACTCTGTGGACAGGGCTCCATAAGTCAGCCCGGGCCCGCGAGGCCGGCCTGTAAGCCGCGGTAAGGCCGTGGGCTGCCCGGAGGGGGAGGGGCAGCTGCAAGCTAGGTTTTCGCTGGGGAGGTCCCAGGGTCAGACTGCATTTCGGGGAGACCCCCTGTGGGCTGGGTGGAGGCCGACTGGCTGGCGTGAGGGTGGAGGGCCAGCAGGGAGGTCAACGAGGGTGTGGTCGTGGGAGCCGGACAGGAACTGGGAGCAGTGCGGGCAGGCTGGCTTTGGGGGGAAGGCCTGGGCATAGCCACCTGGGAAGTGAGGGTGACGGGGACATATAGCAGGAGGGTGCCTGGGAGAGTGGGCAGAGCCCTGAGATAGACTCTTAGTGTCCCCCAAACACTGCTGGGGGCCTTTTCCAGGCAAGTACCGGTTTAGCAAAGACACAGGTGCTCTGGGCTATTGGCAGCCATGGGCACAGGGACCCGGGTCCCCCCTGGCACCGTGGCCGCCTCTCACCTCACACGGCTCCAGCCTCTGCGCTGCCCGCCCCTTGCTGTCCTCTCTGGAGCCACCGTTGGAACGCCCACCGCGCAACCTCCCAGCCAAGGTGGCAGCTGAGAGAGAGAGGGAAACTCCCAGGTGAGTGGCCGGGTGGTGCTGCGGGCAGCAGGGGCGGGGGGGGGGGGGGGGAGAGGGGAGCCAGGGCGGGCACCGGGGGGGGGGGCGGGGGGGCACGTACCTTCGATCTCCTGGGCCCGGACTCGGCGGATGGCAGCCCGGATCAGCTTGCGTTCCTCATACTCCCCGGCCCCTCGCAGCTGCGGGCGAGAGGCGGCCCACAGGTCTCGGGCCACGAAGGCCAGGCCTCCCCCTGCCCTGCCCCCAGCCCCCGCCCCGGCCCGGGCCTCACCAGCGCCGTCAGCTCCTCCACGTCGGTCATGGACTCCAGCCGCCCTGCCAGCTGCGCCAGAGCGGCCCGCTGCTCGGCCTCCCGCTGCTGAGAGCTGCGGGGAGAGCGCGCCCGTAACTCCCGCTGCCGCGGCCGGGTCCTGGGGGGTGTGGGCCGAGGGCAGGGGGCCGGGACAGGGTGGGCACCCAGGAGCTTGCCAGAGGGGGGCGTGGAGCTAACGGGAACCCTTCGGTTCCATGCTGGCGCGTGTGTCACACTCAGACATGCTGTCCCCACGGGCGTGGCCAGGGCACCGTGCCTGGCACACGTGGTCCATGCCCACCAACATCCCTGCGTATGCTGCCTGCACTGCCGTGCGCACACCCAGGGCGTCAGGAGACACACCTGTGCGGTGCCAGCCCGCTGAGCCCCGGCACACCCTCCCCCGCCCGCGTGTCCTCGCCCCCCGCCCCCCCGCCCCCCCCACACACTCACTGCAGCCAGTTCTCCTTGTTGTCCTGCCGCTCGGCTCGGAAGCGCTTCGAGGCCAGGGCCTCCTCCTCGCGCTCCAGCTCCTGCCGCTGCAGCTCCCGGATGGCCGAGCGGATGCGCCGCCGCTCCGCCAGGTCCACCGTGGCCTCCAGCTGCGGGCGGGCGGGCGGGCGGGGGCGAGGGGCAGGTCATTTTGGCCGCCAGGGGCGGAGGGCGGGCACCGGCTGCCCACCGCCCGGCCTGTGGCACAATGAGCGATCTGTCTGCACACCCTCTGCCCCGGGCCTGTCACGTGCCCGCCCGCCCGCCCGCCCAGCGTGTCTGGGGGAGGCCCCGCTCACAAAGCCCGGCTTT
The DNA here is from genome assembly GCA_027563665.1 of Antrozous pallidus. NCBI lineage: Eukaryota > Metazoa > Chordata > Mammalia > Chiroptera > Vespertilionidae > Antrozous > Antrozous pallidus. The sequence continues at coordinate 3,140,213 of CM050528.1, forward strand.
GAACAGCCCCCCGTGATTCATCCAGTGGGGAGCCGGCAGCTGTCCACCTGGGCCAGGTGCTAAGCCAGGCACTCCTTTCTTTTTCTTTTTTAAAATGTGTTTTATTGACTTTTTACAGAGAGGAAGGGAGAGGGATAGAGAGTTAGGAACATCGACCAGCTGCCTCCTGCACACCCACTACTGGGGAAGTGCCCACAACCAACGTACATGCCCTCGACCGGAATCGAATCCGGGACCCTTCAGTCCGCAGGCCGACGCTCTATCCACTGAGCCACACCGGTTAGGGCGGCACTCCTTCCTCTGACTCCTGCCTCTCAGAGCCACTCATCAAACCCCTGAGCGCCAGGGAATTATGGGAGCAAGAGGAAGAGGGAGGCCACCCTCTGGGCCCCCCACAGTGTCCCTGGGGAAGACAGGTAGCTGATTCAGGCAGCCGAGCAAGCGAGACTCCCATTGTCTGGTCCCAAAGTACCACAGCCCTGCCGGGGGGCGGGGGGGGAGGGGGTGGCAGCCTCACCCACATTGGACAGATGGGGAAACTGAGGCAGGGGCTATTGTTTTCACTGCACTGGCGAGTCCTAGCAGCCATTGAAGGGGTGAAAGGGCCCAGAGTGGGGGGGGGCAGCCCCCCAGACAGATAAGGCAGCTGCATGTTCTAGGGTTCACCCCGGGTGTCCATGGAGGTCAGGTGCTCCCGCAGGCTCCCGAGCCCCCTAGTCCCTGGAAGTTGGGGGTGGCTGGTCTAACCAGGTCTAGGAAAAAGGGCACCTTCTCTGGGAGAGTCAGCCAATCGTGTGGCTCCCCGCCCCCATCCTGTGGCTCAGGGGAGAGAGGACTGCCCAGGGCCGCAGGGAGCTAACAGCAGAGATAAGTGTGGTCTGAGCCAGAAGAGAGCAGTGTAGCCAAGGTGATTGCCTCTGCCCCACCCCCCAAATCACTTAGGAGTAGGGCCCTCTACCCCCTTCCTTTTCAGTCTTCTCCCTGCTCCACGGGGGAGCAGAAGGGGTGTGGGGTGAAGGTGTCAGCAGGGAGTGTGGGCTGGCCCAGCTGCGCCGTGAGCTCACTGGTCCCCATCTGAACAGAGCAGGGGAAACCCTGGGGACAGAGCCACTTCGGGGTCCTGCAGGCTCCCCATTCCTGGGACTCTCTGGAGGGTCAGGCCAGCACCCCCGCTGACTCCTGCAGCCCAGTCCCGGCTGGCGATCAGGAGCACGTCCTTCCCCTCCGCGTCTTGGTTTTCTCATGTGCCAGAGGGAACAACGCCTCCCACTCAGGGCAGTGGGTGGGGACGGGGGTAGCGAGGCTCCCCACGCCCGTACCTGCCACACAGCTTCGCTGCTGCAGGGAGATTACCGCCCCCACCCTCCACCCCCCCACACACTTTGGAGGGGGGAGAACTGAGGGCAAATGAGTACAAGATACCCGAGTATCAGTAATACTAAGAATCTGTGTGCCAGATCCTGAGCCGAGCCCCTCACTTGTCCTAAACTCACAGAAACCCTGGCACTGTGTTACTCCCATTTGACAGATGAGGAAACCGAGGCTCCAGGAAGAGAGGTCATTTGCTTATGGTCAAATGATCTGAGCCAGAATTTGAACCCAGGTCTCTCTGACTCCAGGGTCTGCCCCGGGCTGAGGCTAGGTCTGTTGCTGGGGTCTGTCTGCCACCGTGGGTTATCTTGAGGGCCTTGACACTGTGTTGGGGTCCCCCTTCTGCCTGGATTAGAGGTACCTATAACTGGTCTAAGTAGGGGAGGAAGCTATTATAGCAGAGGGAGGGAGAATGAAGCTCACCTTCCACCTCCCAGACCTGGCCTTGCCTCAGGCACAGAGCCCTCTGGGGTACACTTGGAGATGGGGGGAGGGGGGCGCAGGAAAGAGCTGATCCAGCCCTCCCAATGCAGAGGTAAGTAAGCTTAGATGCAATGACCAGCCCTTTGTCTTCTGGGTCACACTTCCCAAAGCCCTGAACCCCAGAGGTGGGGTCCTTGTCCCTGAAGAAAAGCCCAAACTTGGCCACCTCTGCAACAACCTGGGAGCTTCGGTATCCTCATCTGGAAAAGGGGGGCCTCTGTTCGAGCCTCCCTCCCCCCCAAGTGGGCGGGGCAGGGCTGGGGGATGAACCACTTCATTGCACTGGCCACCCTCCAACATGACCCTCCTTTTGGGCGTGGAGGTCAAGATCCGCCCACAGTGTCCCTGCTGTGCGCCCTGCCTTCGGGGCCCCGCTGGCCCCACTGCTGCGTGTGGAGGGGGCCGTGGGAGGGAGGGAGGGAGGGAAGGAAGTACAAAGCGCCATTGTCCACCAGGGGGAAGGGGAAAGGAAAGGGATGGGGCGGTTTCCGAAACTGCCCAGCGAAATTCTCCGGGGAGGAAAGAGGGCGCTTCCTCCTGGGGAGGGGGGCGGGCCTCCGGGTTCTTTCTGCCCACGCTGCTGGGGGCGCCCGACAGGCCCTGGCGTCTCCCCACTGGCACAGGGGAGGAGACCCTCCCTCCCTTCATTCCCATCTGGGGGACCCGCCGGCAGTGCGGCGAGGCCTCGCCAGGGGGCGATGGAGGCCCGCAGTCTCCCGAACCGCAGACCCTCCCAAGACCACGCCCCCAGCCAGCCTCAGGCCCCGCCCTAGCCCCGCCCGTCCAGCCTCAGGCTCGGCCCAGCCCCGCCCCATCCAGCCTCAGGCCCCGCCCCGCCCCGCCTCAGGCCCCGCCCCCTGCCCGCGCTAGGCGCCTGGGGAGGAAATACCCCGATACGGGCTGCTGCCTTTTTGGTTAACCCTCACCCAGGACATTTTTCCACTGATTTTTTTTTTTTTTTTTTAGAGAGAGATAGTGGAAAGGAGGGGGAGGGACAGAGAGAAGCATCGATGTGAGCGACACACATGGGCTGGTTGCCTCCCCGGGCTGCCCAGCTGGGGCTGGGGATACATGCTCTTGCCCAAACTCGAACCCCGGACCCTTCCCTCTGCAATGCTCTTGCCCAAACTCGAACCCCGGACCCTTCCCTCTGCAGGCGGACGCTCCACCCACTGAGCCACACCAGCGGCAGGGCCCGGCTGCTTTCCTAGCCTCTGCCCCGGAGAGGAAACCGGGGTTCACAGAACGGAAGGAAGCAGCTCCCCCCAAGCCTCCCAGCGAGTGAGTGAGTGTCGGGAGTCCGAGCTCGAACCCGAGGCCGAAGCGTCCGTCCTTAAGTGCCCCCGTCCCGGCCGCAGGAATGTGCGGGAGTCGGAGCCGGAAGCGGCTCCCGGGTCCCCGAAACGGCCCGACGCCGGGGCGGGGGGCCAGCTTTGCCTTATAAGGCCCGGGCCGGCGGGGAGGAGTCCGGCTCGGGACGCCCCCGTTCCTGCCACGAGGCTGCCGGGGCCGGACCGGGCCGGCCCCGCGGGGCGGGCGCCTCGGGGAGAAGCGGTGGAGGAGCCGACCGGCGTGGGGGAGACCTCGGGCGGCTTCAGGGTCCGGGGAGACGGGAGGGGTGGGGTCGGGTGGGCCGGCTACAGCCACGCGGCGGCTTCCCTGAAACTCTTCCAGCGCCCAAACCCCACGCGGGTCGAGGGGTGCCGGCTGGAGAACCCCGAGCCTCAGAGGGAACTCCTGGAGGCGGAGATGCGCGGGGACCTGCCTTTCTGTCCCGAAGGCTGAGCCCCCACGGCCTCCAGGAGGACTCCGACTTCCTGAATGGAGGGCGAACTGACCTTTGGAAAGCCGGCCCATCCCCTCCAGGCCGCGCGCCGGGCGGCGAACACCTGGGGAGTCTAAGGTGTTTGCTGGCCTGAGGTCACACGGGCCTTGGCGGACCCTGGGAATGGCCGGGCACTGCCCAGTGGCTGGGCTGGGGGCTGGCTGCCTCCCTCCCCCGATTCCAGGGGAATGAGAGTCAAGAAGTGGGGCGGGTCACCTGCCTTCTGGGGAAGGTAAATCTTTAATTTCTGCCCCGGACGAGGGGCGGGGGCGGGAGGGATGGGGCATCCAGTTCAGCTGCTCTTGGTCCTTGCTGGTGGGCACATGCCTGGCCTGTTGTAATGCCCCACGACCTCTTTGTGCATGGAGGGGGGGGGGAGTGTCGAGGAGGGTAAGGGTTAGGGGACTCAGGAAGAAGCTGGGGAGAGGAGATAGTTGGGCTCACCCTTCGGCCTCAAGATCTGGACCCATGCCTCACTCCACCCCCATGCCACCTCTCAGACCTAGAGACCAGGTTCAGGCACATCCTCCCTTCCGCGTTATAGTGGGGAAACCGGGGCTCAGAGCGGGGAAATGGCAGACCAGAAGTCACGGTGCATCAGGACTCTTCCGGCCTTGCCTGGCTCAGGACTCAGATCTCCCCTCCCCTTTGAGGGTCGTTTGGGTCCTGGCACGGCCTCTCCCCGGCCGGGCGCCTTCGGGCGGGTGATCTCAGTGATCGGAGGCCGAGTCCTCTTGGCTGTCAGAGCTGCTGCGCCCATTCTGGGGGACGGTGTGCGCAGCTCCCAGCCTGCCCCTGCTGTGCCCTCCCATTATTAACCACTTGGGCTACTATTATCGCGGGGCCAGCGTCCGGGTTGGGGGGCACTGCCCAGGTTGTTGTCTGGAAGAGGCCCATCTAGCCTCCCCACACTTGTGGCTGCATATGGGTGAGTCCCGAGCAAGTTACTGTTTAAACAGGTGGTAGCCGTGGCGGGTGCTGGGAGCAATCAGGCCTCAGCACCTGGCACGGACAGGCATTTGCCACGGGGACCTCGGCATCAACCATGTGGAACAGGCCTAGCCCTGTTCCGGTGAGTCCTCCCCCTCCCCTTCCACCCCATCACCTCCTCTGGTCCGACGAGAGGCAGCCTAGCAGGCCCTGCCTCTCCGGCCTCGCACTGGGGACCATGGGGCCACTTACCAGCTTCCGCAGGGCGCCCTCGTCCAGCCCAGCTAAGGCCTCGTCCGCCATCTCGCTGGCCCCTAGCTCCGTGCGTCCCTCCTGGTGAGATCCTCAGTGCCCGGGGCACTTGACACCAGCTCAGGGGATTCTGCAGGGGACAGACATAAGTCAGGCCTGCGGAGACCTCTTCCAGTGCCTCGGTTTCCCCTCTTCCCCTCTTTCCCCTCTTCATTCGTCGCTGTCCTCTCCTTGCTACCTGTGATGTGGCTTCTGGCTGGGAGTCGCCCTCTGCCCTAGGTTAGTGTGCGGGAAAGCGGAACAAGCCAAGAGTCTCGGGTTCCAGCCCAGACAACTCAGCTGCAGGCCTAAGCTGGACCCCCGGCCCGGCTGTCTGAGCATCACACAGGGAGGGCTGAGGAGGGGCCTGGCTTGAGAAGCTGGGCCCCAGGGAGGCCCATCCAAGCTGTGATCACCGCCAGGGGGTGCCCGCCAGACTCCACAGTTTCCTGCCCCACCCACCCATCCCCAGGGCCTGCCCAGCTCCACTACCCCCAAAACGCTCAGCCCTCCGTCTGCGGGCTGAGCCCATGTCCAAGTCCTCGCTGCTACTGCCACCCTCATTCCCTTAGGTGATTTCAGCCTCGGAGGTAACACCCAGTCTTTCAGTTCCCGAGGACAGCCCTCCTCTGTAAAAACACCCTTCTCCACGCCTCCCCTTTATTCGCCCCCCTCCCCCCATGCCAACTGCCCTGAAGCAAGGGGTCCAGGCACTCAGCTGCTTTTGCTAAATTCACACACTTATAATCCAAGTCCCCACCGGAACGGCCTTAAAAAACCGACGCGTCCAGACTCTGGACTTGGACAAACTGAGGATTGGAGGGGACCCGGGATTTGTTCCAGGGGGAAGGAGGATCCCAAAGACCCAGAGAGTAGGGGGGGAATCTGAGCCGCCTCTGGCTTCTGAAGACCCCTTCCCAAGTGCCCCGGGGACTCCGGACAGCCCCCTTTCGCCCCATCGTGACCCATCCAAAGGGCCCCCCTACACCCTGGCCCAGGCTCCCAGTGCAGCGCGTTCCTCCCTCCTGCAGCCCCAATGTTTTCCTGGCCTCGGAGGGGCCGCAGCCTGGTGCTTAGTCAATGTATGGGGACCGAGATGGCCCCAGCATTCCCCCCTCTTGTTGATTCATCCCTCAGTCAACCCTTCCCAGTCCCCGGAACAGACACTTGTTGAGTCACCCAACCGGTGAATGGGTCTGGGGGTGGGTGGGTTGGGGGGTGGGCAGAGTCCTGTCAACACTGCTGGTTTCGTTGGACACTGCCAGTCCAAGTTGCCGCTAGCTTTCCCATCCCTGTCGGCTCCACAGATGTCAGCCTCCCACCCTCCCTCTGTTGGAGTCCTTGCTTCTACCGACTTTGGGGTAAAGCCCACACCCCCAAGAGTGTCATTCACCCATCACCAGATTTAGGTTCCGTGGACACTCTGAGTCCATCCGTCCCCCCCCCCGTCCCCCCCATGTCTTCTGAGGACAGAGGTCCCTAATCCGCAATCTAGGACTTCCAGGGGGGTGCAGGAAGTCTGTTTCCTCAGGTATTCCCGCGGCTGCCCCACACCAGTCCCAAGGCTTCTCTATCGCACACTTTGGGGTTCCTGGCGATGGTGGGAGACCTCAGAGGAATGCGGGAACTTCCTCGGAGTGTCTGCCCCCCCCCCCCTTTACTAGCTAGCACCCGTGGAGGTGGTGGAGCCTCCTGGCCTCAGAACCTCATCCCAGGGCTTAGAACCCCGCGGATGGGTGGGGGCTCCCAGGTCTGAGAGTCCCAGAAGCCCGGGTCCGCACACCCACCTCTCCGTCCGGCTCGCCAGTCGCGCGCGGGCTCGGGTTCGGTGGCTCGGGATCCGACAGACAGACAGACGGACCGGGAGTGGCTCAGGCAGAAGGCGTGCCGCACGCCCGGGATCCCAGGCCCGCACCGCAACCGTCCCCGGGACTCTGGAAGGGCTGTCTGTCCCGCCGAGCCAGCAGCCCGGCCAGCCCCGCCTCGCCCCGCCGCGCCAGCCAATCCTGGGGAGGGTCCCGCCCACCCTCGTGCCCTATTGGGGGAATTCAATTTGACGGCCACGCCCTCTCGTGGGCCAGAGTCGTAGGGGGTTGCAGTCCGGGGACCACGGCCGCCGGGGCCCGGCTGCTCTGCGTGGGCATCGGGCCGGAGGACGCAGTTTTGCGCCCACGTCCAGGAGGGCGCCCGACGCCGGGATCGGTGGCGCGGGGTCGCCCGCGTGGCGGAGCCTTCGGGACAGCCCTTCTCTTTGTTCCTGAGACCACGTCCCCTCCCTGGACTCCGCCCCCCTCCGCGCGTCAGGGGCTGGCTTTGGCCGCCGCCCCCAGGCTGCTTTCGGGGACACCTGGTCGGGGCCACCACCTGCGTAATCGGAGGCATCTTGACCCCGCGTGGGCGCATCTCAGGGACCCCCGGAGATGGAGCAGGATCAGTCACACGACAACCCTTTCTCGGCGGGCACATCTTTGCGAAGAGGTAGCCTTCATGGGCCATGCTGTTCCCTTCCAAGCCCGTCCCCTCTTCCCCCCAGGATCTGCCTCTTTCAGCGTTGGACCCTAAAAACTGGGAATATAGAGTTCAGACTCTCATTCAACAAATGGAGGAAACTGAGGCCCAGCGGAAGCCACGTGCCCAAGACAGCACAAGGAGTCGGCCGGCCGGATCCAAAGAGCCCAGACCCACTGGGGGAAAGCCCCGGAGCCTCCCACCGGTCTCCATGGAGACCAAAAGGAGTTGGAGCCTGGGAGGTGGGGGTCTGGAGTCCTGTCTGTCCAATAAAAACCATACTAGTCTCACCTCATTTGTTTCATTTTTTATTATTTATTTAGCTGGGCAGATCCTGCCTCAGGTTTGTGTGTACAGATAGCACAGGAGGACACCAGCTCCAAGCAGACAGCAAGCAGCCCAGGGATCATCGCATCAGTCCTTCTGTCCTCACATCTCAGCCTGAGTCTGAGCTGCAGCCACACCCGCAGCCTGGGGCTTGGTTTCGGCCTTGGCTTTGGCCTGCAGAGCCTGAGACCCTTGGCGATGCAGGCACCAGCACGTTTCCCAAGCTTGGGGTGAGCCATGTAGGCAAGTCAGCTGAGCTCGTGGCTGCCGCCCTTTGGGATCTTGGGCTTGACGAGGGCCTGGATAGCCTCTGCTCATGCGCTCATGGCCTTGGCGTTGCCGGCCTGCATCTTCTTCAGGCCTTCTTGTTGTGTGCGCTCCTTGGCACAGCGCATGTTCCTTAGGGAACCTGGGGTCTACCCGCTTGAGAGAATCGCATCTTTGTGGTTGGGGTTTCTCCATGTCCCCTCTCTGTGCCATTTTTGGGACTGGTTATGTGTGGTGTGGTTCTTAGACTTGGCCATACCTGCACCCAAGTCCTCGGCTCCTGAATCACCTACGAAGCTCAGCTCATTTATTTACTTTATTTTATGTTTATTTAAAAATATTTTTAAAAATATTTAAAAATATTTTATTGATTTTTTACAGAGAGGAAAGGAGAGGGATAGAGGGTTAGAAACATTGATGAGAAACATCAATCAGTTGCCTCCTGCACCCCCACCACCACCACCACACACCGACCAGGGATGTGCAACCAAGGTACATGCCCTTGACCAGAATCAAATCCGGGTCTCTTCAGCCTGCAGATCGACGCTCTATCCACTGAGCCAAACCAGTTTCCGCTAAAAATGTTTTTTATTGATTTCAGAGAGGAAGGGAAAGGGAGAGAAAGACAGAAACATCAAAGATGAGAGAGAATCATTAATCGGCTGCCGCCTACACAAGCCTGCAAACCAGGCATGTGCCCTGACCGGGAATCGAACTGTGACCGCCTGGTTTGTAGGTCGATGATGCTCAACCCCTGAGCCACGCCGACCGGACATCAGCGCATTTGTTTTGTTAATTGCTAGGTACCAGGCACAACAACCCCACAGCCACCGTGTGAGCCCAGGGTTACCGTCCCACTTCGCAGTTGAGAACAAGGGCTGGTAGGTGGGGAACTGGGATTCACACCAACACCGCGTGATCCAGAGTCTGTGGGGAAATGGGCCCGTTGCCCCCAGCAGATTCCCTTTACCCCACACGCCCACCCCACCTCGCCCATAATTCCGCTCCTCTTTTAAAGGTATCCTATTCCATCCCACATCCTTGCCAGGTGACTCCCTTTTTATTTATTTATTTTTTAAAAAATATATTTTTATTGATTTTTTTACAGAGAAGAAGGGAGAGGGATAGAAAGTCAGAAACACAGATGAGAGAGAAACATCGATCAGCTGCCTCCTGCACACCCTCTACTGGGGATACGCCCGCAACCAAGGCACATGCCCTTGACCAGAATCAGGCCGATGCTCTATCCACTGAGCCACACCGGTCAGGGCAGGTGCCTCCCTTTTACCCAGGGAAAAAACCGAGGTGCTGGGAGGGGAGCAGACTGTGTTCAGGTCACACAGGAGGAGGAGCAAGCAGACCAGTTTGGAGGCTCCACCGCCAGGCCCCCTTCCCCTGGCCAGACCCTCCCCGCGTGGCCCAGATGCCGGCTCATCCAGGCGGGATGAGTCAGCGCCCTCCAAGGCCAGCTCCGTCCCACTTCAAACCTCGCACGCACGCCCGTGGGCACAGCCCCTTGGGGCGGGGCACACCCCTAGGCTACCTGGGAGTCTCCGCCCTGCCTGAGTGGCAGCTCCAGGCTCCAATGAATGGCCTGCTTCCTGCTAGCTCCGCCCCCCCACCTCTCCGAAGCTGGGAGGAACCGCACAGGTGAGTCTGAGTCCCGACTTGTTGGGTTTGACACAAGTTCAAGAATTCTTGGTACCTGAAGCCCTCCAGGCTGGGGTCCTCCCTCCTCCCTGCCTGCCTATTCCCTCCCTGCCTGCAAGGGGTGGGGCGGGATGCTGTTGGCGGGGAAATGAAGATCAAAGGGCAGCTCCCTGCGCGGCCGGGGAAGCGCCAGCCACAGCTCAGGACGCGTCAACATCCAGAGAGGAGGGTCCTGGCGTGTACGGGGCACTTGCTGCCTGTCAGGGTCAGACACTAGGGTTTGCCCTCTTGCACGTTGACCCGGAGTCTACAGAGGAGGAAGCTGAAGACGCTCTGGGAGGTGAGGGAGGGCATCCTGGCCTGGCAATGGCATTCAAACCCGAGTGGCATGCTGCCCATGTGCAAGTCTCTGTCCCCCTCCCCCCTCTTGCTGCCTTTAGGAGAGGGGGAATCCCGGGAGGCTCCTCGGAGGAGGTGATGTGCAAACTGATCATCGAGGAAGGATGAGAAGAAACCCACCCCACAGAACAGAGGGGAGAAAGGCATGGAGGGCATTTGTGACAGAGAAAACAGCGGGAGTAGACGCCGGGAGGTTTGCAAATGGGAAAGGGAGGAGCGATGGGCCCTAGATGGAGCAGAGACGGGGTGGTTCTATCTGTGACGTGCCCTGAATACCGGGGGAGCAGGGTGAACATACCTTATGGGCACTGGGGAGGCCTGGGCCTCAGTCCGTCCGTCTGTAAAGTGGGGGAATTGGACTGGCCCACGTGAGGCCCTCTCGGGGCTAAGGGAGTGTAACAGGAACGGTCCGGATTCCTCCAGGTTCAACCTTGGACTTGGCAGAGAGGGGGAGTAGCTGGAACTGCTCAGGGGGCCAAGGGTAATATTTTTGCTCCAGCGCCTGAGTTTGAGAATAAATATTGCACCAGGCTGGCAGTGCCAGATCCCTGAATCACCCTGTGAGCTCTACCCTCCACCACCCCCCTTCACCCCCCGTCTTCCCCAGCCAGGATTCTGCAGGGAAAGCCCAGGCCTGGGGTCAGGACTCAGGAGGGATGAGAATCTCAGGCCTGGCTCCGCCCTAGACTAGGTGTTGGTCCCATGGAAAGCCCAGTTGCCTCACCTTCACAATGAGACAATTGTGACCTCAAGTCTCTAAGTCTGTTCCTGCCAGACTAGACACCTTAAAATTCCAAGACTGGCCCGGCCGGCGGGGCTCAGTGGTTGAGCGTCGACCTATGAACCAGGAGGTCCGGGGTCGATTCCCGGTCAGGGCACAGGCCTGGGTTTCGGGCTCGATCCCCGGTGTGGGGCGTGTAGGAGGCAGCCGATCAGTGATTCTCTCTCATCATTGATGTTTCTATCTCTGTCTCCCTCTCCCTTCCTCTCTGAAATCAATAAAAAACTAATTTTTAAAAATTCCCGGGCTGTCTGGGAGACCCCACCTTGGGATGTGCTCACAAGTGGCTATGGGGTCAGCCAAGGCCAAGACCTTGGGCCTATGAGGGAGTCCCGGGGCTGCCGGGCCCTGGGAGGGTTGGAGGGGCCAGAAGCGGACCCAGGTTGGTCCTGCTGTGGGGGTCCCGTAGCCCGGTGGCAGAAGGGGGAGACGTGGTGTGTGGAGTGTAAGTGGCGTCAAGAGCAAGGTCCTCGCTTGCCGTTCGGCCTCTGAGGGGATGGGGAGAGGCAGCGTGGAGAAGGGAGCAGCATGAGCACGCGAAGGGAGGCAGGCCTCGGAGGACTTTGTTGGGGAAACTGCGGTGGGTGAGGCCGGAGCGTGGGGTCTCTAGAGGAGAAGGACTGGTTCTGTTGGGCTTGGCTGGGTCCATGCGTGTTGGCCTTCCTCGTCATGGGAAGAATTGGGGGCCCCTGGAGTCAGGGCCGGCAGCCCCAGGAAGGGGCTGGAGACCTGTTTGGGAAACCGGTTTGGCAAGGCCGTCTCCTCCATGATGTCATCCAGCTGCCGTGGCCTCTGAGTGACAGGGCCAGATAAACTTCCGGCCTTGGGGGAGGGCCAGGGGCCTGGCCCCATGGGCTGAGGGACGGCAGAGGAATGACTATTGGTTTGTTTTTTAAGAGAGAGTGAGAGAGAGAAAGAGAAACGTCCATTTGTTGTTCCACTTGCTTATGCATTTATTGGTTGGTTCTTTTTTAAAAAAATATATATATTTTATTGATTTTTTGCAGAGAGGAAGAGAGAGGGATAGAGTTAGAAACATCGATGAGAGAGAGAAACATGGATCAGCTGCCTCCTGCACACCCCCCACTAGGAATGTGCCCGCAACCAAGGTACATGCCCTTGACCGGAATCGAACCTGGGACCCTTCAGTCTGCAGGCCGACGCTCTATCCACTGAGCCACACCGGTTAGGGCTATTGGTTTGTTCTTATATGTGCCCTGACCAGGAATGCAACCCGCAACCTTGGCGTATTGGGACAATGCTCTAACCCAGTGGTCGGCAAACCAATGTGGCTTGCGAGCCGCGGTTTGCCGCTCTGTTGACTAATGCGAGTTTTCCGACCGCCGCTCTAACCAACCGAGCTACTCAGCCAAGGCCAGACGGCCTCTTCAATGCAGGAAACTTGGAGGCAAGTGGGCCCCGGGAAGAAGATCTTGGGGGGCTTGAGACGCCTACTGAGCTGTGATGAACCCCAGGAGGCCAGCCTCTTGGACACAGGACAGGGTTCTGATGGGCTGGCCCGGATTTGTTTGTGACTTTGGGGGGCTCCCTGATGTCATCGAGGCTCATGGCAGGGGCCCCGTGTCACTGCTGTCCACTGGGTTGGAACTTGACTCCAGGTTATCAGAACCCTCACAGTGGGAGCCCGGGGAGGTAGCACAGGCTCAGAGAAACCAAGCCACGCCAGCAGGATTCGAACCCAGGACCCTTGGTCTTAACCATGGTACCTTGCCCTCTACCAATTGGGATCTCTTCCCGCATCGGCCTTGTCATATTTCTTAGCTACTTGTGAGCACAGGGGCGGGACCTTGGCACCATAGATGCCCTCTCTGTGGTCCGAGTGGGTATGCTGAGTCCCTGCCTTCTCGGGCACAGGCTTCGGGTGGCACAGAAGTAGGGGTGGAGCCACTGTGTACTCCAGATCCCCAGTTTCCTAAATCCCTTGTTTCCCCCCCAGGACCCAGCACACTCAAGCATGAAAGGACAATAACTGGCACATACCTACTATGTGCCATTCACTCATTCAGCCTGAGAGGGAGGGGCGAAGATTAGATCCACTTGGCGGATAGAAGAAAAGACTCCGCCCGGCTGCAGTGGCTCCGAGTTGAGCGTCGACCTGCGAACCACAAAGTCGCGGTTCATTTCCCGGTCAGGGCACAGCGATCCCCAGTGGGGCGCGTGCAGGAGGCAATCAGTGATTCTCTCTCACCAATGATGCTTCTCTCTCTCTTTTCCTCCCCCTTCCTCTCTGACATAAATTAAGAAAGCAAGAAAGAAAAGAAGAGAAGGAAGGAAGGAAGGAAGGAAGGAAGGAAGGAAGGAAGGAAGGAAGGAAGGAAAGAAGGAAAGAAGGAAGGAAGGAAGGGGAAGGAAGGAAGGAAGGAAGGAAGGAAGGAAGGAAGGAAGGAAGGAAGAAAGGAAGAAAGGAAGAAAGGAAGGCAGGCTCTAACCGGTTTGGCTCAGTGGATGGAGTGTGGGCCTGCAGACTGAAAGATTCCAGGTTCGATTCCGGTCAAGGGCATGTACCTTGGTTGCGGGCACATCCCCAGTAGGGGGTGTGCAGGAGGCAGCTGATGGATGTTTCTCATCAATGTTTCTAACTCTCCCTCTCCCTTTCCCTCTGTAAAAAATCAATAAAAATATATTTTAAGAAAAGAAAGAAAGAAAGGGCTCAGAGAGGAAACGTCCCTTGTTCAAGCTGACACAGTGTGTTGGTGTTGCCGGCAAGGCTGGGACTTGACCCCGGTTGCGTGGGCCTTTTCCCCGGCAGACGAGAGAGGGCATGGCCCCTGTGTGGGCTGCAGAGGCGAGCAGGGTCCAGTTCCGAGTTTCCACGCGGGCCTGGCCTCCCTGGGGCGGGAAGGAAAGTGCTGAGGCTGAGGAAACACGGCTAACCTTCTCAGAGGGGGCGGCCATGGTGGGAGGAGTGCCTGGTGCAGACCTCGGAGCCAAGTGCAGACGTGGCAGCTTGGACCGGCTGCAGGGAGGGTGGGGCCCAAACCCAAACCAGCCTCCAGCCGTGTTCCCAGCCTCCACCAGCCCGGCCCGGCCCTGCCTGCCCTCCTGGCTCCCCATCTGGATTTAAGATGAGGACTCTGGGCCTAATAATAGCTGAATGGCGGCCACGGCAATGCCAGGAGCTTCGGCCAGCCAGTGGGGGGACTGGGGTCCCCCGTAGTCTCGTGCTGGCCTTCAACAGGTTTCAGAACTTTAAAAATAATACCAAGCACCCTCGCCGGTTGGGCTCAGTGGATAGAGCATTGGCCTGCAGACTGAAAGGTCCTGGGTTTGATTCCGGTTGCGGGCTCCATCCCCAGTGGGGGGCATGCAAGGGGGCAGCCAATCAATGATTCTCCCTCATCACTGACGTTTCTATCTGTCTTTCCCTCTCCCTTCCTCTCTGGCAAAAATAAAAAGTAATACCCCGTTTCCCTAAAAATAAGACAGTGTCTTATATTAATTTTTGCTCCCAAAGATGCTCTTGATCTTATTTTCGGGGGGATGCCTTATATTACAGCGAGTAGGTCTTATTTTCGGGGGATGTCTTACTTTCGGGGAAATAGGGTAGTAAGGGCAGGCATTGTGGTAAGGCTTAGCCCACAGTAACTCATTTATTCCTTACGACAACCCCCAGGAAGGTGAGATTAGCCCCATTTGATGGATAGAGAAACTGAGGCACAGAGACTTAAACAACTTGCCTCTGAGGATTATGGCTGCCTCGATTGCTGGGCACATACATGTCCGTCCCGTGTATTTTTCCATTGGAGTGCAGACGTGGATTGTCGTGTATTTAGACGAGGACAAAACAAGAGCCAGAGAAAAAAGGGAATAGCTCCAGCTCCTGCAGCTGTAAGGGGCAGAGTTGAGACTCGAACCCAGAACCCTCTCACTGTAGAGAGGTTAAGACTTGGGCTTCTGGGATCAGACGCACCTGAGCGTGCTGGTGACATCGTTGCTCCTCAGCTGATGGCCTTCGCAAGTCGCATCACTGGCTTGAGCCTCTGTTCTCTCCTCTGTGACATGGGGTTTTGGCCCTAGCCGGTGTGGCTCCGTGGACAGCGCGCCGGCCTGCGGACCCAAGGCTCCCGGGTTCGATTCCAGTCAAGGGCACGTAGCTCGGTTATAGGCCCCTCCCGGGCTGGGGCCCCGGTCAGGGCTCATGCAAGAGGCAACCCGTCGATGTGTTTCTCTCACAGGGATGTTTCTCTCTGTCTCTCCCTCTCTCTCCCACTCTCCCTGAAAGTCCATGGGAAAACATGCTCGGGTGAGGATGCACACACATAACCCATGGGGTTTGGGCTGAGACGATGCTGATGTCGCCTGTCCAGCTCCTGAGCCCACGCTGGGGTCATTCAGGGCACGCGTTCACGTGGAGCATTCACTCGCTCCGTTGTCTCAGCCGCCCCGGAGTAGGAGGGGGGTGAGGCTGCGTTTTTCTTACTCCCGGTTCAGGGATGAGGAATGTGAGGCCCAGAGTGGGCAGGAACTTGCCCTGGGCCACCAGCAAGGGAGTCGGGATTGGGCCGGAGGCTGAGCTCTTATCTCTGTGCCTCTGCGTCCTGTCCTGACGCGGGGCCGGAGGGAATGTGAGCTGTGCTGGGTCACACCGAGCCCTGGAGCCAGGGCAGTCCGGTGGGGGAAGGCCAGCCCCAGGTCGCTGGGCTCGGAGCACCAGCTGTTCCCTGGCTCCGGTTCTGGGAAGATTTCTTTTACTTTTCTTTTTTTTTAAATATTTTTTTATTGATTTTTTTTACAGGGAGGAAGGGAGAGGGATAGAAAGTAGGAAACATGGATGAGAGAGAAACATCGATCAGCTGCCTCTTGCACACCTCCCACTGGAGATGTGCTGCAACCAAGGCACATGCCCTTGACCGGAATCGAACCCGGGACCTTTCAGTCCGCAGGCTGACGCTCTATCCACTGAGCCACACCGGTTTCAGCTGGGAAGATTTCTAACCTGTTCTTCCAAGGTTAGGGCAAGATCTAGACTATTGTGCTCCTCCTCTGGGAGGCTAGGGTTCCAGCTTCATATAAAGGAGGTGGGCCGATCGATGATTCTCTCTCCCCCTCTCCCCCTCCTCTCTGAAATCAATAAAATACATATTTTTTTAAAAAAAAAAGGGGGGGGTTTTGAATTTGTCGTTAACATTTAAGAATCAGGAAATCTCCCGTGGCAATCCAGATGTGTGTTTCCCTGGGGTCTCAAACCTGGGTCTGGATTCCTCCAGGGCGGCGGCTCCCTCTGAAGGGGGGGACCTTCCGGGGGTTCCTCCCTAAGCCCTGCCCCCTTCGCCCCCCACCGTGGGACTGTGCAGTTTGAGACCTTGAAGAAACAGCACCCTCATTACCACCAAGGACCAATTAGGATCCTGGAATCTGACTTAATCTGATGAACACACGAATAATTCCTCCTTCTGAGGGCAGGTCCAGGAGGAGTACACCCCCCTTTCCCTCAAACCCCCCCCCCCCCCCAATTCGGAGAGGGTTGTTTTGCTCCAACTGTTTAACCTGATGTTTGACTCCTGAATCCCTGGGGGCTGAATGATGCAATGAGTAATTCTCAGGCCATGCTCCCCCGCCCCCTCCCCCCCAGCCTTTGCTCTTGCATTGCTCTCTGCTTGGACCACTCTGCCCTCACCTTCACTCTTACCATTCACGCCTCAACTCCAAGGTCACCTCCACAGAGAGGTCTTCCCAGCACCCCTCTCTGAAGCACCAAGCAGCACTCAGGGCCCTGTTAGCTTTTTTCTTTCTTTTCACACCCGTTCCTATCTGAAATTCCTTCCTTGTTGCTGTTTGGCTCCTGCCAGATACGAGCTCTGAAAAGGCAAGGCCCGAGCCTCAGGGCCTAGAGCCAGACCTGGATCCTAGAGGTTCCGCCCCCAGTGCTGGGACCCGGGACCGGGACCCAGGGCCTCACACAGCACCTTTCCCTGCAGGAGGCCCATGCCAGCCTGTGTGGGCAGCAGCTGGGAACGGCAGCCAGCACACAATTAAGGAGCAATTAGCCACTGGCTAATTGGTGCCCGAGACAGCTGAGGGGCTGGGGGGAGAGCAAGGGACTGACAGGCACCAGGAGCCTCGGGCTGTTTGTGGGAAAACACGGAGGGAGGGAGGGCGGTGAGGAGCCCCAGGGGGAGGTCTGAAAGCCTCTTCTGTCTGAGGCGTGGAAGGAAGGAGATGTGACTTGTACCTTCCTCTGAGCTCACTAAAATCCGGTTTTCAAACTGAAAGTGCTGTTGGGTTAGGACAGTGGTCGGCAAACTCATTAGTCCACAGAGTCAAACACCAACAGCGCAGCGACTGAAATTTCTTTTGAGAGCCGAAAACCGACTTCTGCGCAGGGGCCACGAAGTTTCCATCGCGCTGTCCGTGTGCGCCCGCGCGTGGTGTTTGTGGCTGAGGGTTGACCTGATTCCCGGTCCGGGCACTTGCCCAGGTGGCAGCCCCAACCCCCAGTGTGGGGCGTGCAGGAGGCAGCCAATCAATGATTCTCTCTCGTCGTTGATGTTTCTCTCTCTCCTTTCCTCTCTGAAATCAATAAAGCATATATTTAAAAAATAAATAAAAATAGAAAGTCAATAGCAATGTTCAGTTTGACGTTTTTCATTAACAAGTACTTTTTAAAAATATATTATATTGATTTTTTACAGAGAGGAAGGGAGAGGGATAGAGAGTCAGAAACATCGATCAGCTGCCTCCTGCACACCCCCTACTGGGGATGTGCCCGCAGCCAAGGTACATGCCCTTGACCGGAATCAAACTGGTACCCTTCAGTCCGCAGGCGGACGCTCTATCCACCAAGCCAAACCGGTTTCGGCTTGATGGCATTTTTAAAAAGAACCAGAAATTATGAGAAATCTGTATTTGCATCGCCTTAAGTATCACCCCGCAAGGTACTTACCAATTACAAAGAGACCCTTTACGACGGAGCAGCACAGCAGACAACTTACCAGGGAATCAGTGTTGATATCACCAGCAATAAATCTTACCAATAGGCCGTAGCTACTACGGTAGCCGGAATAGTTCTATGTGTCTCTCAACCCAAAGACACTGAATGAATATGGCTGCTCTGAGTTATTTGCATAAATGTTTTGTCTCTCCTGCCGTCTGGAGATAAGATTGCCGTATGCCTGTTCTAGCTGTAGTTCTCCTCGGCCCGGGGTTAGTCATAAAGCTAGGACACTGTGGTGAGTGACTTATACAGGAAACTTTTTAGTCTGAATCCTCACCCGAGGAAATATTTTTATTTTTTTCTATATCTTACTGATTTTTTGCAGAGAGGAAGGGAGAGAGACAGAAAGCTAGAAACATTAATGAGAGAGAAACATCGATCAGCTGCCTCCTGCACACCTCCTACTGGGCAGGTGCCTGCAACCAAGGTACACGCCCTTGACCGGAATCGAACCTGGGACCCTTCAGTCCGCAGGCCGACGCTCTATCCACTGAGCCACACCGGTTTAGGCAGGGATGTTCTGATGGACTTTTATAGAGAGAGAGGATGGAATTGAGAGAAAGAAACATCCATGTGAGGGAGAAACACCGATTGGTTGCCCCCCATACACGCCCCAACGGAGGTGTGAGGTGTGGTGGGGATTGAACCGCAACCTTTTTGGTGTCCCAGGCCTCACTCCAGCCACCTGAGCCACCCAGCCAGGGCTACAGAGGTACTTTTTAAAGAGTTGATTGATTCTGAGATTAGTCCTTATTACATTTTGTGATGACAGTGCTTTATTATTACTTTTAAAAATGTACTTTGACAGATTACAAAGTGTTGGCAATTGTGTGTTCCATTTGGAAGGAACGCTTTCCTGGGATGTGAAATCCCAGAGTCTGGTAGGTTCTGGCAGCTAATGGCTCCTGGGCCAGGGCCCTGGCCCGGCTCCCCACGTGGCTCCTGGCTCCTGGCGGGGCCGGGGGTGCCTCCTGAAACGAGGGGAGAGGAATTAGTGGGTTTAGAAAGCCCTCTGGTCTCCTGCCTGTCATGCGGAGAGGCTGATTCAGAACTGTTTGTTACAGCTTATCCAATCACTTGATTCTTCTTCTTTTTTCAATATTTGGTTTATTTATTTATTTTTTGTTCATTCCCCCGCCCCCCACCCCCCCCAGGATATTTTTCCATTGATTTTTAGGGCGAGTGGGAGAGAAACATGGATGTGAGAGGAGCACATTGATTGGTTGCCTCCTGCACGCACCCCCGACCAGGGCCCGTGCCGGGGAGGAGCCTGCGACCAAGGTACATGCTCTTGACCGGAATCGAACCCGGGACCCTTCAGTCCACAGGCTGATGCTCTACCCACTGAGCAAACCAGCTGGGGTGGACGCTTATCTTCTTAACTGTAGAGGCCAGGCTCTGAACAGTGTGTTACAGTCACCCCATTGTGGGGCCTCTGCTCTGACCCCAGCGGCCTGCCTGACTCAGTGACTGTGGGTGGCCTCACTCCCGTGTGTGGGCAACAGGGCCAGCAAGAACTCTCCAACTTCCTTGAAAACCAAATATGGCCAGACCAGTCCCTCCGAGGCCCGGACTGCAGTCCGGGCCTGTTCCTGCCTGCTCCTCTGGGCTCGGGGCCCTCTCCCTACACAACCTCCTGGCTCTGCCCCAGAGAACTCTGGGAGAGCCTCCATTCAGATCCCCTCCTCATAGAGTCTTGTTGAGCAAGTTACCGAAAGAGAAGATATGGGGCCAGTGTCTCATCTAAGCCACAATTCCTGACCCCAAGCCTTTGCTCATGCAGTCCCCTCCACGTGGAGTGCTTCTCTCTCTCAAACCAGCTCCTCTGCATCCTTCAGGGCCCATGGTGAGGTATCAGGAAAAGTTACTTCCCAACTATATGGCCTGGAGTAAGTCATTTATTCATCCATCCATCCATCCACCCATCCATCCATCCATCCATCCATCCATTTACCCATCCATCCATTTATTCATCCTTCCATTTATCCCTCATCCCTCCATCCATCCAGCCATCCAGCTGGCCATCCATCCACCCATCCATCCATCCATCCAGCCATTTATCCATTCATCCAATCCTCCATCCATCCTTCTATTTATCCATCCATCTATCCATCCATCTATCCATCATCCATCCATCCATTTATCCATCCATCCATCCATCCATCCATCCATCCATCCACACATCCACCCATTTATCCATCCTTCCATTTATCCCTCCATCCCTTCATCCATCCTTCCATCTATCCATCCATTTATTCATCCATCCATCCATCCATCCATTTATCCATCTATCCATCCATTTATCCATCCATCCACCCTTCCTTCTTTCTATCCAATGGCACCTACCTGTGCCAGGCACTTTCCATTTGGCCTCTCCTTCCAGACTAGAACCCCTTTAGGATTGCGGACCAGGCACCAGGAGAGAATTGTTCACCCAGTATCCATGGCCTCGTCTTGTCCTTACTACAGCCCTGGTGAGGCCTCATCTTCATTACAGGTGGGAAGACTGCCTGCAGGGACAGTCCAGAGGACACACAGAGGGCGGAGACAGTGAGCTGGCCATTGCACATCAAATCAGGATACGTATTCAGGCCGGGGGATTGTGGGGGAGCACCTAAAGTCCCTTCTCGAAGTGCCAGGAACGCTCATCAGAACAGCATCCCTGTAACTCAGTGCCATCTTGCGGATGAGGCAACTGAGGCTCAGAGAGAGTGGCCTGCCCTAACTCACCACTCAGCTGGACCCAAGTCTGAGTCTCTAACCTCAGCCCTGCTCCACCGTGCTGGGTTCTCCGAGCACGCTAAGACCCAGAGAGGCAAAGGAGTTGCTTGGGGTCCCACAGCCGTTGGGGGTAGGCCAGACCATCCTGGGGACACCTTTTCCATCCAGGCATCTCCACACGGGTCTGGATAAGCCTCCAGCCCTCGGTTGAAAGCAGAGCCTGGCTGACACATTCCCAGTCCTCGTAAGGATCCTAGAATCTGGTCCATAATCTCGGGCCAGCCAACAGATCCCATCTTCCCCAGACAGCCCTCAGTCCCCACTCTGCCCCCCGACCACGCCTTCCCGACCCCTAGCTTTCTGCATTGGCCCCCCCCCCCCTTGACCATCTGTACCTTCTGCCAAAGAAACTCGGTAGATGCCCTCGGACCAGCCGGCCAGGGGGGAAGCCGCCCTGGAATACTGGAGCGGGGGTCACCGGGCTGTTTGAGGGCAGCCAGCAGGCAGATGTGAGCGGCTACCTTTTTTGGGGAAAGTCAGACTCCCTCTGTGGGAAAGGACTCAGGGCAGGCCAGTTCAGAGGCCCGGGCCTCAGTTTCCCCATCATCACTGCCATGGCACGGGTGAGGTATGCATAATGTCAGCTGTGAATTTAACAACGATTGCTTGGGTGCCTGCTGTGTGCCAGGCGTGGCGCCGGCTGCTTGAAACGTACTAGGGTCAGAGCAGAGCCCCGTCTCTCAGCCCCTCATCCACTCTCTGGGACTGGATGGGTTTCAGAACTCAGAATCTTGGGCGGGGCGGGGGTGTGTGTTAAAAGGTGGTCCAGTGGGTCTAGCCCCCCATCTCCTGCCTGACATGTGGCTATGGCTGCGGTGAGGAGCGTGAGTGTCGGCTCGACGTGGACTAACGGTCCCGCACAGCCTCGGGCCATGTCCAGGTCACCGTTGTCCTCCAAGTGTGTTTTCCTCGAATATTAGAGAAAAGCCCTCGGTTGTCCAGGTTCTCTGGATCTTGGGGTCGAGGCCTGGTTCCTCTCCCCATTGTGCAGATGAGAAAACTGAGACTCAGGCCAGAGGCGTCCCCTGGGCACGGCCCGGGAGCAGCGGTGGTCAAACTCATTCGTCCACAGAGCCAAATACCAACAGTGTACCACGATTGACATTTCTTTGGAGAGCCACATTTTTTTAAACGTAAACTTCTCCTAACGCCTCTTCTTCAACATAGACTCGCCCAGGCCGTGGTATTTTGTGGAAGAGCCGCCCTCAAGGGGCCAAAGAGCCGCAGTTTGCTGACCACTGGCCTAGAGCAAGCAAAAGGTGCAGGTGCGTGGGAGTACAGGTCCCCCCAGAGGCTCCACATTCCCACACCCCGCCCCACCAAGGCCCCTCCCTGCCTGCGAGACACAGGAGGGAGGGGGCGTGCACTGAGGTGAGACCATGCCTTGGCCAACTCTGGGCAGCCCCCCGGCCAGTCCTGCCAGGAAGGAGTTAAGCACGGCCTGGGCCCTCGCCAGGCCTCGCCGGGCCTGCCTGCCTGGGGCCTGTTTACCAGGCCGCACTTGCATCATGGGCCTCGCCGAGCAGCGCGCACTCACATTCTTGGGTCATGAGGAACGCACCGCTGCGGTGACATCATGCCCGGGAGGCGGCTTCTCGGCCCCTCCTGCCCGCAGCCAGGGCCCCTCCTGCCCGCAGCCAGGGCTGCCTAATTAGCACCTTCACTGGAGCCCTGTCTCCTTGCAGAACCTCAGGCAGGACAGACTCTCGGGGTGGGGGCGGCAGGGGCTGGAGTGTATGTGTGTGTCTTAAAAGGATAAAAATAGCCCCTCGGGGGCTCCCCTTGGGGAATGTGGGGGCCGAGCGCACCGCTGTTTATGTCCGATCCGTGTCACCCCGACGTGTTTGGGGAGTTGGCCCAGGAGACGGGAGGAGAGAAACCAACCGTGTCTTTTCATTCCCTCTCATCTTTCTTTTCGGAGGGAGACACGGAGGCCGAGGAAAAGGGCCCCGGAGATGATTTAGACCAGCCCAGCCCCCCATTAGAGAGCGAGGAAGGGAGGCTCAGAGGCAGGGGCCTTGCCTGAGGTCACGCAGCCAGGCTCCAGGGTCCCACACACCTCACATGCCTTTGGCAGTTGTCCTCAGCCCCCCCCCCCCCCTCCCCGCGTAGGCATCGCCAGTGGTTTTCCAGCAGGTTTCTCCCTTTTGGAAAGAGAGGTGCCTTTGGCTACAGCTCCTGGCTGCGGGTTTTTTCTTTTTTTTTAAATATATTTTATTGATTTTTACAGAGAGGAAGGGAGAGGGACAGAGACTTGGAAACATCGATCAGCTGCCTCCTTCCTGCACACTCCCCACTGGGGATGTGCCCGCAACCAAGGTACATGCCCTTGACCAGAATCAAACCTGGGACCCTTGAGTCCGCAGGCTGATGCTCTATCCACTGAGCCAAACGGGTTAGGGCTGGCTGCAGGGCTTTTTAAAATGTGTTTTTATTGCCCTAACCGGTTTGGCTGAGCAGATAGAACGTCGGCCTGCGGAATGAAGGGTCCTGGTTTCGATTCCGGTCAAGGGCACACGCCCTGCTGAGTGAGGGAGGGCTTGGCCACCAGCAGGGGTTGTGTAAGAGGCAACTGATCAGTGATTCTCTCTCATTATTGATGACGTTTCTCTCTCTCTTTCTCTCCCTCTCCTTTCCTCTCTGAAATCCCACAACCTGGGTATGTGCCCTTGGCCAGAATCGAACCCGGGACCCTCCGGTCTGCAGGCCGATGCTCCATCCACCGAACCAAACCAGCTCGGGCCGTAGATGAGTTTTAAGCAAGACAGCAAAAAACGATCTAATTTATGGACCAGCATCACGTGGGCTGCAACGCAGAGACGGAGCAAGCCTGGAAAGAGGGAAAGAGAAACGTTAGCTAGTGAGTGCCAACTTATAAAGAAAATATTTAAAATGATTTTTCCATGGAAAATTCCATCTACGGGGCAAACCACTCTACCGCTTCCTAAGAGTTGCTAATGCTGGCTTCCAAAATAGCCCGAATACTTGTCTGCTTTGAATCCTCCGATCCCTCACAAGTTTTCACCAGAGAAACGGCGTGGCCGAGCCGGGACCCGAGTTCTGAGGAGTCGGGGTGCAGCCGTTCAGTCTCAGATACCCCATTGCCCAGCTCTATCCCCTCCCCGCGCTGCAGCAATGGCGTTCATGCCCAGGGGAGGGGCAGGGGCAGGGGCAGGAACAGCCTCGCGGTGGGGTGAGGACTCGAATCCAGAACTCTGAACTCTCCCTGTCTCCAGGCAGCGAGGAAGGCAAGCCCACAACCCCCTCCAGTAACCCTGATCTCCTCTCGGGAGGCAGAGAGCTTGGGCCCAGGGCTGTGCGCTCCCCGCCCCCTCCCCGGGGCCGGAAGCGCCGCCTGCCCGGGATTTCCTGTGTGTGGGAAAGAAACAGGATGAGCAGACAACTCTTCCAAGACTTTCTTGTTTTTTGTTTGTTTGTTTGTTTTTAATGTATTTTATTGATTTTTTACAGAGAGGAAGGAAGAGGGATAGACAGTCAGAAACATCGATGAGAGAGACACATGGATCAGCTGCCTCCTGCACACCCCGCACTGGGGATGTGCCCGCAGCCAAGGTACATGCCCTTGACCGGAATCGAACCCGGGACCCTTCAGTCCGCAGGCCGACGCTCTATCCACTGAGCCACACCGGCTACGGTCCAAAGACAAGCACTGCATGCAAATGATCTGTCTGTGAGCGGATCCCAGGGGGTCCTGCAGGGGAGCGGGGAGGTGAGACAGGAAGAGAAGGAGCAGAGCTCAGCCCTGTAGGGAACTCCGAGAGCATGGAGCAGGCTGGAGTCTTCCCGAAGAAGGGGGAGGGAGCTGGGACATCCATCCGCCAATTCTCCATCCCTCCAGACCTTTGCTGTCTCTGACATGCACGTAGGCAGTGCGCCCCGAGGCCAGGACAATGCCTTCCCAGGAAGACAGCCTTTGTGGGGCAGAGGTGACTGTCAGGGAGATAAGGGCGGTGGCGGCTCCTGGGGCCCGCCACTCATGGGTGTCACATGCACAGGAAGGGCGCGCACAGGCCCAGCAGCCACGTCTTCCCCTCCCCGGTGGGGATGCTGAGGCTGCATGCAGTGCAATGTCGGCCGGGGCCTTTGCCTGTCCAGGCCCCAGTCACCCTTCTCTTCTCATGCTGGGGCAGCCATGTTGCTGCACGGTGCAGAGCCAGCGACATCCCTGTCTTGGGTTCCACGGTCACCTAGACTACATTTCCCAGGCTCCCTTGCAGTGAGGAGGGGGCATGTGACTGATTCTGGCCAATGAGCAGAAGGGATGTGGGCCTCTGCCAGGCTTGGGTGACAAAAGCCTCCCACACTCTGTCCTTTATCTCTTCCCCTTTCTATGGCGACTCTGGGAGCCCTTGTCGCAGATCAGGGAGTGGCTCCCAAAGTGTGGAGGAAGCCGTCACGAACATCACTGCGCAATGCATTAGTTGGGGTTGGTTCCAGGAAGGAAAAGGTTAAAGGTGAGTGGGCACGTGGAGGGAACAGCAGAGGGAACAGCATGGGCAAAGGTCCTGAGGCAGGGAGGCCGAACCTGGAGAAGCCAGAGTGGCTGGAGGCAATGAGCGAGGGAGAGTGGCCTGAGGGGAGGGCGCATGATCCTGATACCAGAGTCCTGGGCTCCTGGAGGGATTTGGTGGTGGGTGTAGGCTCCCTGGCACCCTCCTGCCTCTCCCCCGGAGGCAGAGCATCAGGTTAAGAAACCAGATGGTAACCAGGACGGGTTTTGAACCTAGAAACTCAGGATCTGTGTGTGTGTGTGGGTGTGGGTGTTGCTTGTATAGTTGTCAAGTTCAGTGGCCACCCCCCCCCCCAGGTCTGGAGTCTCCTGTCTTGGGCTCAGGGTGCCCTGGTCTGCGGTGGACGAGGGGTTTTTCTGTCTTCCAATCACAGCCCAGCTTCACCTCAGACGATTATCTGGCCTGAATTTGGTGAGACTCAAACCCTCTTGTGTTTTTTTTTTTTAATTTATTTTTTATTTTTTACAGAGAGGAAGGGAGAGGGATAGAGAGTCAGAAACATCGATGAGAGAGAAACATCCATCAGCTGCATCTTGCACACTCCCCACTGGGGATGTGCCCGCAACCAAGGCACATGAACCTCGACCGGAATCGAACCCGGGACCCTTGGATCCACAGGCCAACACTCTACCCACTGAGCCAAACTGGCCGGGGCAACTCAGACCCTCTCTTGGGCTGGGTTCCTCTCAGATGAGTCCAATGTCAGGGCTCTGGGCCCGTGGTCGGCAAACCACAGCTCGACAAGAACCACATGCGGCTCTTTGGCCCCTTGAGGGCGGCTCTTCCACAAAACACCACGGCCTGGGCGAGTCTATGTTGAAGAAGTGGCGTTAGAAGAAGTTTAAGTTTAAAACATTTGCCTCTCCAAAGAAATGTCCATCGTTGCACTGTTGCTAGTTGGCTCTGTGGACGGATGAGTTTGCCGACCACTGCCCTAGGCCCTTCTGGTGGGCTAGCTTGGGAACCTCACCACATTTGTGTTACACCCCAGATAACGCACTTAGCAGTGAACGGGGGCCAGAGCTGCTTGCCTGAGCCTCTGGGGCTGCCACCCGCCCCCCCCCCCCCCGCCCCGCCAGAGCAGCACCCCCTCGGGAAACGCTGCTGACCCAGCTGCATCCGTGGGAAGCCCTGGCCCCCGCACTTGACCCTGTGGAGGCCACAGGAAGTGACCCTCTCAGCCGCCACGAGCTGCGACCCAGAGGACAATGACAGGGACGGAAGCCCGCCTGTCCCAGCTAACTCGTCCCCCTGGATGGACGCCCACTGCGGGAGACAAAACTGAAGACTTGGGGGGAAAAAATACCTAAAACAAAACAAAACAAAAAAACAATTCTATGGGCGTTAGCCAATTTCTGGTGCTCCAAGGGGTTTTGTTTTCTTTAAGTGGGTGTGTTTAAAACATAGATAAGGCTCAGAGAATCAAAGAATCTGAGGTGGGGAAGGTCCCACCCAAGCACAGGCCTCCCGTGGTGCCCACCTTCCTGTGCGTGGCCCTGCCTTTCCCCGTGGCTGGCTGTCAGTCACAACCGTGGGCGCTGACCACTGTCCCACTCTACCTCCACTCACCCCTATAAGCTGGACAGCTCTTCTCTCTCTCTTTAAATACATATATATATATATTTTTTTAAAATATATTTTATTGGTTTTTTTACAGAGAGGAAGGGAGAGGGATAGAGAGTTAGAAACATCCATGAGAGAGAAACATCGATCAGCTGCCTCCTGCACACCCCCCACTGGGGATGTGCCCGCAGCCAAGGTACATGCCCTTGACCGGAATCGAACCTGGGGCCTTTCAGTCCGCAGGCCGACGCTCTATCCACTGAGCCACACCGGTTAGGGCTAAATATATGTTTATTGATTTCAGAGAGGAAGGGAGGGGGAGAAGAGAGAGACAGAAACAGCGATGATGATGCTGATGAGAATCATGGATCAGCTGCGTCCTGTACGCCCCCTACTGGGGATCAAGCCCACTACCCGGCCTGTGCCCTGACCTGGAATCGAACCGTGACCTCCTGGCTCATAGGTCCACGCTCAACCCCTGAGCCACGCCGGCCGGACTGGAGAGCTCGCCTCATACCCAAACCGGGTACCCGTTCTGGAGCTCTGCAGGCTGGCTCTGTCGTTCTTCAGGTCCCAGCTCAACTGCCGCTTCTGGCCCTGACGTGGGTGTGGCTCAGTGGATAGAGCGTCGGCCTGCGGACTGAAGGTCCCAGGTTCGATTCCAGTCAAGGGCATGGACCTTGGTTGCAGGCACATCCCCAGTGGGGGGTGTGCAGGAGGCAGCTGATGGATGTCTCTCTCTCATCGATGTTTCTGACTCTCTGTCCCTCTCCCTTCCTCTCTGTAAAAAATCAATAACATATATTAAAAAAATACAACGAATGACTCTGAGAGCCTGGATGTCACTGACTCCTGAACACCAGTTCTCTGGTGAAGCAGACCATCCCAGGAAGGTTCTGGAAAATTCGGTTGCCTGGGCCCCGTCCCGGAAGAGTCTGCGTTGCAGCTGGGCCTGGCCATCTGCCTTTTCACAGCCTCTGCACACCTCCTCCTCCTTCGCCAGGTCTGACCAGGGCGGCTCAGCGAGGGGAAGGCATGTGCCAAGGTCACAGCCAGCCAGATGGCTGCCAGGGGGCGTTCGAACCGGGTCTGCCCGATCTGCTGCTCCCTCTGCGGCTCCCTCTGGCCGCGGCTTTATTTCCCCGGAGGCCAGATCTCTGCAGCGGCTGGTCTGCCCCCCTTTCTCCCTCCCGCTCCCCAGCCCCAGTCTGAAAGGTCAGGTGCGTCCCAGCCTTCCTCGGGCATGTCCATGTATGGCTCTGTTGTTCCAAAATGCGGCCAAATTTATAAACTCCCCTTTCCCGGAGCCGCGCCGGGCTGTGCGGAGTGCAGGCGGGGCAGAGCAGGGAGCGTCGCTGGAGGCCTGGCCCTCAGCCCGGCCCGGGCCCAGGGAGCGCCGGCCTTGGATTGAGCCCCCGCCCCTCCCTGCGCCTCAGTTTCCCCGCCTACAAAGAAACGGGTCCACAGACCATTCCTTCAGTCCTTCCCGAGGCTGGTCGCATGCACTGTGCTGCTTACGAATGACAGTCCTTTAAGCGGGACCCAGTGAGGTGCTGGGGGATGGACCGCAGCCTCTCTTGCATGACTTCCTTCCTTCCTTTTTTCTTTCCTTTTTCTCCCCCCCCCCCCGCCCCACTTGATAGTTTTAAAAATATATTTTGTTGATTTTTTACAGAGAGGAAGGGAGAGAAACATCAATGAGAGAGAAACATGGATCAGCTGCCTCCTGCACACCCCCCACTGGGGATGTGCTTGCAGCCAAGGTACATGCCCTTGACCAGAATCGAACCGGGGACCCTTTAGTCCACAGGCCGATGCCCCATCTACTGAGCCAAACTGGTTTCAGCTGGATCTTGTCTATTTCAACTTAAAATCATGTTGCAGGGGGTGGGAGAGGCCTAACTCGCCAGCAACTGCCCCCTTCACCACCACCCCCGCTCATCCAACACCCGGGACCTGCGTTCTAGATGGTGTCACTGCAGTTTGTCCCCCTCTGTCCTGCTTCCTGGGGACCCTTCACCTCCGGGGCCTCCTGGGCCTTTACACCAAGCTTCTATCACATGCCCCCAACAGCAGCATTTTCCTAACCGATGGCCATGGGCTTACACATCTGGCCAGCTGTTACCAACGCCCTGACGCACCCAGCTCCTTCCTGTGAGCGAATGAGCCTTTTATTCCAACTGCTGGCTTTTAAAGGGCCCGCACCTCTGTTTTCCTGACCCGAGAAACTTATTGGGAGGGGGCGTGGTGGGGATGTGGTTCAGAGAAATAAGTTTTCTCCATGGGAGCAAATTTTCCAGGGAAGAAACATGGGGACCTTCCGATATAATTGAGCGACTTTCACAAAATGTTTGTTTCAGCCCATGAACCCTTTTCCAGAGGCCACTGAAGCGAAATCTCAGTGCACACACAGTAAACATGGAACTTCTGGCCCTTAGCCGGTGTGGCTCAGTGGATCGAGCAACGGCCCCACGGACTGAAGGGTCCCGGGTTCGATCCCCGTTAATGGCACGTGCTGGTTGCCGCTGCATTTGGGAGGCAACCAATTGACGTGTCTCTCCCCCATGGATGTTTCTCTCTGCCTCCCCTCCCTCTTTCCCACTCTCTCTAAACATCAGTGGAAAAATATCCCGGGGTGCGGCTTAACTCAACAAAACGAGTAGTAGGAGGAGAAGAGTGGGGTTGCCGGGAAGCGGCTTCCCTGT
The DNA here is from genome assembly GCA_027563665.1 of Antrozous pallidus. Lineage (NCBI taxonomy): Eukaryota > Metazoa > Chordata > Mammalia > Chiroptera > Vespertilionidae > Antrozous > Antrozous pallidus. The sequence goes on from CM050528.1 coordinate 3,169,581, forward strand.
CCCTCCCTAGCCGCCCCTTCTCTGTGGCTCTCCCCCAGCTGTGGAACCCGGTTTGAGAACCGGGCTGTCCTTTCCCGGAGAGCCACCTTGGGAAAGGGAACTGACTCCCCTGGGAAAAGGCTCGATTGTCCGAAATGGAACCTCGGTCCAGGTCTGAGATTGGGGTGACTGAGGACCCTCAGTCTAAAGCAGTGAACTGTTGAAAACACGGACTTATTTTTAGAACTCTGGTTGTTGTTTATTTATGTTTCAATATATATATATATTTATTCTTTAAAGTACCACAAATAGCAGTACACGTCTCCTTCTACCCCCCCAATCAACCCCCCCTCGAAACACGGACTTTTTGAAAAAGGAAACAGAGTTCTCTTGTTCGAGGAGATCCGCTAACCAATGAGCTGCCACAGAAGCGTTTTCCGGCCGTCTGGTCACCGTCACACGCCCCCGCACCTCTCGCGTGGACTCCGGCCGGGCGGCTCCTCAGTCCAGCTGTGCAGCCCCGGCGGGAAGGAGACGGCACCGCCCACGGGTTTCTGGGGGTCTTTGGCAAAGGGACTGCTGACAGCTGTGAGAGCAGGAGCAGGCCATCTAAGGTCTCAAGGGGACATGACCACGTGAGCAGCCATAAGTGAGCACGTGACGAGAGGCGGGGCCACGTGGACAGCCGTGAGCATGTGACTAGGGAGGCAGGGCCACGTGGACAGCTGTAAATGAGCACATGACCAGGGAGCAGGGCCACGTGGACAGCCGGAAAGTGAGCATGTGGGCACGAGGGCGGGGGCACGTGAACAAACGGAAGTGAGCACTGAAGAGGGGCCGGAAGACGTTATCAAGCGGGAGTGGGCACATAATCAAGGGGGCGGGGCCACGTGTTGACGCGAGAGTGGGCGTGTGAGGACGGAGGAGGGGCCCTGTAGAGATTGAAATGAGGCGGCCGGGAGCCCCCAGAAGCTGAAGGGGCAGGTAAGACCCTCTCCTGGAGCCCTTCAGGAGAGCGAAGGAGGTGTAGGAGGCAGAGGGGCCGGGCAGTGGGTTCCGGGACCCCCGCCTCAACCCGCAGATGTCCTCGGCCTGGGCTCCATCGCCCTCCGCCAGGTCCCCGACCAGGCGGGCTGTTTCCTGCCTTTGCAGGTGCAGTTCCCTCCACCTGGAACGCCCTTCCTCACCCGTCCCATCCCAGCTGGGCTGGACCTCCGCTGGACGGCGTCCCTGAGTCACTTGGGCCCCCCCTTGCACCCACCCCAGCCACAGCCGTTTCCTGGGTGCTAGCTTTGCCCTTGTGCCTCAGCCCCGGGCACAGACAGGTGCCCAGTAAGTCCGGGAGGAAGGAAGGGAAGGACGGAGGGAGGAAGGAAGGGAAGGGAGCCAGGAAACGCCACTCAGGGGACAGGAGAGGATCTGGACCCCGACCTGGCACGGGGCTGGGCACGGAGCAGAGCCCCTCCCTCCGCCGCCTCCACCTGAGCCTGTGCCCCAGCACCTTATGCCTCATCGGATTTGGAGCCGGCTTGGGGGCGGGGGGGTTGTCATCTCCATACCTGCAGGCCTGCGTCCCTCTGGATGCAAAGTAATGACACCAGGAGGCAGAGCCACTGGCTTCAGTAGGAGCTGGTGTGGGAGGGAGAAAGGGCTGACTTTGAGCGGGTTTGCAAACGGGGTTCACAATGCTTCCTGCACACCAGGCCTCGCCTGCCGCCAGTAGATAAAACGGGGGGGGGGGGGGAGCCAGGCTGCTTGGGGCGAGGGGGTGCGTGTGTAAGGCCTGGGGGCTGGGACCAGAGTCCCCTCCCCCTGTGGCCCTGGGTCTGGGGGGTGTGGGGGGAGATGGGGCTGGGGCTGGCCCTGGCGGTGGGAGGGGCGGCCGGAGGGAGGGGGAGCCCTGGGGAGTCCATGGCTGATGGTGAGGAACGGGCACAGAGGGGCTCATGCCCGTGTGGCTGGGCCCGCAAACTCGTCTCTCAGCACAAAACGCCAGTCTGTACAGCAAACTGGAAGCATGTCCCGGAGAAAACCATGGTGACCTCGACCTTCAATGTCTCACAGTTTCTTTTTTCTTTCTTTCTTTCTTTTTTTTTTTTTTTTTAACCTTGAAGGGATATTTTAGGGGAAGTATCTCTTGCCTAGAAATATTTATATGAATTCAACAATTCCACCAACCTTCCTTTTGTGAAATTCAAGGAAAGTTAAATTTAAAGTTGTATCTGCAATATGATTGGCACGGTTTTATAAAAGCATCTCCACTCCTCTGCCCATTAGCCAGGCTTCTCATTTTGTGTTTGCGTATGAAGTTGTCCGGAATGATGTTCCCCCAAGGTAACGGTTGGTTATTCTGGCTGGTGGGTTGGGTTTTTTTTTTTCTTTCTTTCTTTCTTCCATCTTTGGGATTTCAGCGTGTAACAAACAAACAAATAAATAAAAATGAAAGTGTTTTCCAAGTAGAAGTGCTGTGGTCCTTCCTGCAGGAATTGATAGATGAGCAATAGTTCCATTCGCTTCATTATCAGAAAGGAGGTTCAGTCGTTTGGTCGATGCCTGGGAGTGGGTTCAGGGGGTTTGAAAGAATGGCTGGGGGTTCAGGGAGAGGCCCAGCAAAGCCAGACACAGGGGGACGCAGAGGAACCCTCCGAGCCGCTGGGCTTCACAGGCTCGTCATGCTTGACGGGGAGCCTTTCTTTAAGAATATATATATTTTACTGACTTCAGAGAGGAGGGGGGAGAGAGAGCCATAGGAACATCAGAGAAGAGAGAGAGAATCATTGATTGGCTGCCCCCTGCGCCCCCCCCCCCCCCATGGAGCCCACAACCAGGGAGTTAAGCCCTGACCTCCTGGTCCATAGGTTGATGCTCAGCCCCTGAGAGTGAGAGCGAGTCTTCGAAGAGATACTCCCCGGCCTGCGGAGGTGTGTCGGTGCCCCCCATCTTCTTGACGAGTGTCACCTGCTCCTGCAGGAAGTGGCTCTGCAGGAAGCCGAGGAGATGAGGGGGACATAGAAGCCAGAGAGAGGTGGGTGTGGGGGCCCCGCAGATGCAGGCTGGCCAGGCAGCCCTCACCTCAGTGTGTCATTCTGATGCGTTTGGGAGCCGTGGCTGTTGGCAGTAGCAGTTAAGGTAGAAAACAAAACGAAGCGGCCGAGACCGGTTTGGCTCAGTGGGTAGTCCTCGTTGGACTGCGGACTGAAGGGTCCTGGGTTCGATTCCGGCAGGGGCATGTACCTTGGCTGCGGGCACATCCCCAGTGGGGGGCGTGCAAGAGGCAGCTGATCGATGTTTCTCTCTCATCGATGTTTCTACCTCTTTATCCCTCTCCCTTCCTCTCTGTAAAAAAACCCAATAAATATATTTAAAAATAAAATCAAATCCTTGTATGCTAACATCTGAATTGTTTAAAAAAAAAAAGATGCTGGAGACTGGTGGAGGCCGGAAAGAGGGGGGTCTCTGGGTCTGTTCCACCAAAAACTGTGGAAGCTGGAGACAGATCCAGACTGCCAAGGGCAGGGCTCCGCTGTTTGTGTGTGTTTTAATGATCATTTGTATTATTTGTACAGTTTTTTAAAAAATATATTTTTATTGACTTTCAGAGAGGAAGGGAGAGGGGAGAGATAAAAACATCCATGATGAGAGAGAATCAGGGACTGGCTGCCTCTTGCACGCCCCCCACTGGGGATGGAGCCCACAACCCAGGCCTGTGCCCGGACCGGGAATCGAACCGTGACCTCCCGGTTCATAGTCAAAGCTCAACCCCTGAGCCACGCCAGTTGGAGAGGAGGTTTGATTTTATTTTTGAACACGAGCGTCTGCTATGTGCTTCTGGGCTGGATGCTGGGGACACAGATGGGAACAAGATAGTTTACTGGTGAGCCCACCGAGGATGAGGCAATTGCTTCCATCTGGGGCGAGTCTAGGAAGGCTTCGTGGTGGAGGTGATGTCAGCGCGCACTTGAGGAATGAACAAGGATCCGTCATGCGGTGAAAAGAAACGGCTTCCCCTGCCTTAGGCAAGCTGTTCTATTGCTGACTCCTGCGGGGCCCAGGGATTGCATGTGACCGGGACTGCAGTGATTCTGGAGCAGCGGGGGTGCCCCGCTTGGAGGACGGTCCTCTGTGGCTTGCTTGCCACGTGTCTGGTGCTCGGTGGAATCCTGAGTGTCCGGACAAGTCTCATTTCAGGTGGAGAGCACCCACTGGTCTGTGGGGTACCAGGACCCAGAGGTAGAAGGAAAGGACAGAGGACCCAGTCCCTGCCTCTCCTCGCCCCCAGGTACTCCTTCTGTAGCACAGCAGGTCCTCAAATAATGTCATTTCATTTTATGTCATTTCATTGTAATGTTGATGAGGAAAAAAAATTGATTCCCGCCCTAACCGGTTTGGCTCAGTGGATAGAGCATCAAGCTGTGGACTGAAAGGTCTCGGGTTCAATTCTGATCAAGGGCACATGCCCGGGTTTCGGGCTTGATCCCCAGTAGGGGGCGTGCAGGAGGCAGCCAATCAATGATCCTCTCTCATCATTGATGTTTCTCTCTTTCTCTCCCTCTCCCTTCCTCTCTGAAATCAATAAAAATATTTTTAAAATAATTGCTTCCTGGCTGGGATCACTGTGTGTATTGAGTTTGCATGTTCTCCCCGTGTCGGTGGGGATGTTCTCTGGGAATTCCAGTTTCCGTCCACGTCCCAGAGATGTACACTCGAGGTGAGTTGTTGCGCCTACAGTGTCCCGGCCTGAGTGCCCGGGGGGACGGGGTGGGGGGTGTGGGGTGTGTGTGCACCTTGCACCCTGAGCTGCCAGGAGAGGGTCTGGCCACCTTTGACCCCACCCTGGAACAAGTGGGTTGGAAAAGAATGATCACACTTGATTTTATTCATCTTTCTTAAATGTATGCACAGCTCACAGTCACTTCAATGTTTACTGTTGGAAGTGTTGGGGATCTTTGTTCAGGCCTCTGGCGATGTTGTTTTGTGAGGGAAATATGCCGTGGGAACGTAACTGTTGTGGATGTGAGTGACCCTGTGGTGAGATTCGGTTCCGTTGTGCCGTGCATCCTGTGGCCCGAACCCGGCTCCCGCAGACCTGTCCATGGTGTTGAGTGAGGACTTGCACTGCGCGAGGAGACAGGCTCAGAGGAGCCGGTGACACCCCGCCTCCCCCCGTCACACAGCCCAGCGAGGCCCTCTGGGCGTGGGGTTCAGGCCCGTGGACTCCCCGTCCAGCGCTCTGCCCCCACCAGCACACGCAGGGCGTTCTCCCCTGGCAGAGACCCCCGCTGGCGCCCTCCACGGAGCCAGCATCCACCATCTCATCTTTTGTTTTTTTAAAATATATTTTACTGATTTTTTTACAGAGAGGAATGGAGAGGGATAGAAAGTCAGAAACATTGATGAGAGAGAAACATCCATCAGCTGCCTCCTGCACACCCCCTGCTGGGGATGTGCCCGCAGCCAAGGTACATGCCCTGGACCGGAATCGAACCTGGGACCCTTCATCTGCAGGCAGACGCTCCATCCACTGAGCCACACCGGTTCCGGCTCATCTCCCGGTTTGAAAGTCAGCTCTGACTCAGTGGGGAGGGAGCCTGCAGCCGGGCCGGTCGCCAGCCCCGGAGGAGAGGATACAAAGGGCGCCACACACGAGGCCGGGAGGCGCGAGCACCCCAGGGGCCGGCTGTCTTCCTTCCCAGCCTGACACGCACGGAGGCGCAGGGGGGATCCCACAGAAACGCTCCGGCCGCAGCAAACAGGGCAGCGATGTGGATGGAGGCCTGGCCAGGACAGGCTGGTGTGAGGCAGACGCCGGGGCTGAGCGGGCCTGACTGCGGGGACCGGGACCCAGAGCCGGCTCCCCCCAAACCCAGCGCCCTCTCCTTGGTGAACTGGGTTCCTTTGCAGCCGGGATCCCCCCACCCCACCCCCAGATCAGGCCCCGGGGGCGTCTCTAAGTGGGTCATAAGCATGTAAACGGGTAAGCCTGTCCTCATAGAATCGTGTCATCGCGTTGGCGAGCGCAGGTGGTTGAGTGTGTGAATGTGTGGGTGACGAAGGGGGTGAAAGGTTAAGCAGGGAGGAGGGTAAACACGATGAGCAAGTGTGTGACCGGGTTAGCCGTGCCAGTGTGAGCATGTGTAGGGCACATGTGCAAGGAGGTGGTAAACATGGAAATAGGTCCGTGTCAGCAAGTGGTGGTGTCAACACGTCACGGGGGAGTTGGGTCGGGGAAGAAGCAGTGATTGTTCAGGCAGAAGGTTGGTAAGTGAGAGAGCGCGGGAGCAGCACACACACGGCCGGGGCCGCTGGAGTGACACCCGCCGCTTCCGCGCCGCACGGACGCTACCAGGACTGCTTCCCGGATCTCAGCCCGATCCCAGTTCAGGCCCGTCATGGGCTGAGGCGCTAAGACCGGACTAGCGTGTGCTCGGCACGAAACGGCCTTAGGGCGTCGTTGGGAGATTTCTCACGCGGACATAACAAAGCTCCACGTGGGCCTCGCTGGTTTGGCTCAGGGAATATTTCAAACATCCGGGTTCTGTCGCAGGCAGGGGCACCTGCCCAGGTTGCGGGCTCGATCCCCAGCAGCGGGCGTGCAGGAGGACCGGGTCCACGATTCTCATCGTTGATGTTTCCGTCTTCCTCTCCCGCCCTCTCTGAAGTCAATCAAACATCGATTCTGTTCTGGCCGGTTACGGGCCTCGACTGTGATCGGGCTGGGATTCCCAAAGCAGCCCTGGCACACGCGCGTGCGGCGCGTGGAGGCGGCCTGTGTCCCCTCGGTGAAGGCACGCCCTGAGGCAGGTCCTCAAAGACAGCAGGTGACCCGGAAGAGCTCTTCTTCCCCACATATGGCGCCATCAGGGACTGAACAGGAGCCTCAGCATCACTAAACAATGAAGCAGATCGTGATCGCATTTCAGAGGCTCAGATGGTTAGTCTGTCATGGGAACTAAAGCCCATAGCAATGGGCCGGAATCTGCACCTAAGCAGGGTGATTGCTAATTATATAGGATTTCAATAGGATCAAGAATCTCCTGCCCAGACAGTGTGGTTCAGTGGTTGAGCATCCATGTGTGAACCAGAAGGTCATCGTTCAGGTCAGGGTACATGCCCAGTAGAGGACGTGCAATGATTCTCTCTCATCACTGATGTTCCTCCCTCCCTCCCTCCCTCCCTCTCTGAAATCAATAAAAAATATATATATATATTTTAAAAAGAATCTTCTAACAACCAACATGTTCAGGACACAATTAAAAGTCATCTATTATACCAAGAACTAGGAAAATTACAATTGAAATGAGAAAAGAAACTCAACAGATGCCAATATCAAGATGAAGTTGATGTTGAAATTATCTGGCAAGGATTTTAAAGTACCCATCATAAAAATACTTCAACTATAATTATAAATTCTCTGGAAACAAATGCAAAAATAGAAAATCTCAACAAAGAAATAGAATTTATAAAAAGAATCAGATAACATTTATATAACTGAAAAATGCAATAACCAAAATAAAAGTCTTGCTTGATGGACTCATTAGTGTGGTAGACATGACAGAGCATAGAATTAGTGAACTTGAAGACAGGTCAATGAAATGTATTTAGTATGTACAACAGAGAGATGAAAGAGTAAAAATATAGGTCTGGCCAATTTGGCTCAATGGATGGAGTGTCGACCTGTGGACTGAAGGGTCCCGGGTTCGATTCTGGTCAAGGGCGCATGCCCCAGTTGTGGGCTCAATCACCAGTAGGGGGCATGCAGGAGGCAACTGATGAATGATTCTCTCTCAACATTGATGTTTCTTCCTCCCTCCCTCTCTCTTCCTCTCATTGAATATCTAAAGCATTTCCAAATATCTACTTTGGATTCTTTAATACTTTTGCAGAAAGACAAAAGATATCAGGGTCTATCGGTAAACATGTTTTCTGACACCACATTAAAATTTTTTTTAGTATATAGGTTTACTAGTCTGCTCCAGGATGCTGTAATATGTAATTAGCATTTTACACTTGCCTGCTTCCTAGTTTTTACTAGAAAGCAAAATTTATAAATAATGTTTAGAAGAAGAGCTGAGATTAGAGAACATACGGTCATCCACTCCTCTGTCAACTTCGGGGCAGGCAGACACGGTGGAGAAGCAGGATGATAGGCTAGAGACCTTAGCCAAGTTAGGAAGGCACACAGGTGCTTGGGAGAGAGTGGTGACCAGTGGCGATGGGGATAAAGGAAAGTGACTGTTTATGAAATGTAGGCTCTCTGTTTTGGCAAAAGAGGCATGAAGATTGGAGATGCTTTTTTTTTTTTTTCCCCCAAAAGGAAAAAAGTAATTTTGTCCTAAAGTTAAATAATTATTACCTTTTAAGTAACCTGCCTGAAGAACAATTTTGTGCCTTGTCAAGATGATTTCCTGCATTTCATTTCAGTCCCTTGATGATTACTGTTGTTTAAAATATATTTTTTATCGATTTCAGAGAGGAAGGGAGAGGGAGAGAGAGGAACATCAGTGTTGAGAGCGAATCATGGACCGGCTGCCTCCTGCACGCCCCCCACTGGGGATCCAGCCCTCAACCCGGGCCTGTGCGCCGACCAGGAGTCAAACCCTGACCTCCTGGTTCCCGGGTCAGTGATCAGCCATTGAGCCAAGATGGCTAGCGGACGCCTTAATGAGTTCTGAAAATATGCCTACCTGAAGTTTCATTTTTTGGACAGTACAGTTTTATCTGTTTTGAGAAATGCAGTAACAACTTGTATCCAAACTTACAGGATCATATAGAATTTTATTGCCTGAAAATCCCTTCTGCTTTGTTATTCATCCATCTCTCTGAACCCCCGGTCCAAAGTGAGCGTGCTTTTTCCAATACCACCAAGCAAGTAACTCAGTTCTGACACTGTGTACTGGGAGATAGCATCAGTTCCCGCAAACTAAGGAATGTCAATCAGCCCTACTAGACTGACCCTGTTCCCCCCCTTCCCTCCCCCAATCGGAAGTCTAGGTTGTCACCTTTGCTTCTGAACAAGCTGCTATAGATACGAGGTTCCCATGACTCCCCATCCTCAGTTTATTTAATTTGCTAGAGGCTCATAGAACTCAGGGAAATATTTTACTTTCTAGGTCACTGGTTTATTATAAAAGCACAAGTGACCCAGATCACAAAATTCGTGCACGGGGATGGGTACGAGGGTGTGTGTCCCTCAGCCCAACCTCCACTCTCTCCAATCTGGGAGCCCTCAAAGGATGTTCTGCTGCCCGTTTACAGGGATGGGGCCTGAGCTGGCAGTCGGACATCCCTCTCCCAGTCTGGGACTGCTGGCTTCTAACCACTCACCTGCCTGCCTGCCTGATTGCCTAACCACTATGCATGAAGACCTGCTCACCCCCAACTGCCCCTCGCCACCAGCCTGATCACCCTCAAATGCACCCCTCCCAGCAGCCTGCTCACCATCAACTGCCCCCCTGCTGGCCAGCTCACCCTCAACTGTCCCCCTCCCAGCCTGATCACCCCCAATGGCCCCTCCCCACTGGCCTGATCACCCACGGCTGCCCTCTCCTCTTGGCCTTTAACTGCCTCTACCTCAGCCCCGCCACCATGACTTTGTCCGTAAGAACATCCGAAAGGTCTCCTGGAAGGTCTCCCAGTCTAATTAGCCAATTACCCTTCTGTTAGTATAGATATAATCTGCCCTGGCTGGTTTGGCTCAGCGGATAGAGCATTGGCCTGCAGACTGAAGGGTCCTGGGTTTGATTATAGTCAAGGGCACATGCCTGGGTTGTGGGCTCGATCCCCAGTAGGGGGCGTGCAGGAGGCACCGGAGCCATGATTCTCATCACTGATGGTTCCATCTTCCTCTCTGAAATAAAATATATATATATATATATATATATATATATATATATATATATATGTATGTATATATATATATTTAAAAATAAAGACTATAACTCCTGAACAGACAGATGGGTGAGATGCTCAAGGCGAGGTTTGTGGGGCCAGGCCCAGAGCTTCCATGCCTGCAGGGGTGCCACTCTTCCCACAGTCCCACGGATCTACCCTACTAGACGCTCTCCAACCCCGATCCCCGTGGTCGGCAAACTTCGGCTCACGAGCCACTTTGTGGCTCTCTGGCCCCTTGAGTGTGGCTCTTCCACAAAACACCATGGCCTGGGCGAGTCTGTTTTGAAGAAGTGGCGTTAGAAGAAGCTTAAGTGTATTTGGCTCATTAGCTTGCTGACCACCGCCCTATCGATTTGGGGTTTTCTGGAGGCCTCGTTACGTGGGCAGGATTGAGCCAATCATTGGCCATTGGGGACGGAACTCCATATCCAGCCCCTCTCCCCTCCCTGGAGGTGAGGGTGAGGTGGGACTGAAAATTCCAACCCTCTTATCAAGGGGTTGATTCCCTTGGCAACCAGCCCCCAGGCTTCGCTGACTTGGGGGCTTTCCAAAAGTTACCTGTTAACATAACAAAAGACACGTTTTGTCCTCTCTTCACTTGGGAAACCCCAAGGGCTCTCAACCGCTCTGAGTACCAAATATGAAATTCTGATGATAAATCACGACAGCGCCGGGCAGCCACTGCCTGTTTCCCGGGCTGCATAGTTCTGTGTTTTCCGGTTGGAACTGTGTGTGTGTGTGTGTGTGTGTGTGTGTGTGTGTGTGTAAGCAACTAACTCTGTAGCTTCTCTCGGCCGATCGAATACTTAAACCTACGCGAGCCGGATTGGGGTAACAAGATAAAATAACCACATTTAATCGCACGTGTACACACGGGAGCCCTACAGACACGAGAGGTCCAGAGACGGAAAGTTAAATGAGGTCCAGGTGACAGTCTGAGCTGCAGACAGATAAGGGGCCCTGGGGCTCAAGAGGGGGGGGAGGGTCACCTGCAGGAGGATTAGGAGAGCAAACCTCCAGTCACTGGATGCCTGCCCTCCCCACAGGTAGTCCTGAAAGGGGAGCTCGGTCCCCGTCCCCGCTCTGGCTGTCAGGGGCCAGGCCCCACGTCCACATTCTGTAAGGGCCAGAGGGAAGTTTCCTGTGAGCGCCCAGCATTCCAGCTGCCTTCACTCAAACCCCAAACAACACAGGACTGTGTGTGGGTTAAGCTCTACATATAACAGCATCTGTGAAGTGATGGGCTTTCATCCTCCTAGGATTTCTGGGCCACAGTTATATCTTTATGGAGTGAAGTCATGTCTTATGTGGTGTGAGGTGACGGCGTCTGAAGTCAGCTCATAATGTAACGTTTTATTATTGTCAAAATTACCCCTAAAAAAAAAATATATATATATAAATCTTTCTCTTAATAAGTCCATCCAGTTCTACATCAGGAAACAGATTACTTCTTCTTTTTTTTTCTTTTGGTAGATAATCAGTTTGCATATATACATACATCTCTCTCTTCCTCCCCCCTTTTCCCTCCCTCCCTCCTTTTTCCTCAAGCCCTTTGAATTATATTTTCATAATTTAAATCCTCCCCCCCCCCCAAAAAAAAATGAGAACATATTTTTCTTTGTAATTTGCTTTCCTTAATATTCTTCCCAGTTCCATCACATAAGACTACCTTCATCTTTCCTGGAGCTCCTGTTCTGGGGAGCCGCAATTTAAATTTTCCATTCCTGTTGACAGATATTTCAGTTGTCATGACTATTCTTTTACACCTACATTTGGATTTCTTTTCTAAAATAACTTTTATGGTTTTTAAAAAAATGTGTATTTGTGGTTAAGTTTTTAAAGAAAATTACAGAAAAGCATAATATTTTTTATTTTCATAAAAGTGAAAAGATCATCCTTAATTCCTTTTGATATATTTTACAATATTTTTATTGATTTTTAGAGAAAGAAGAAGGGAGAGAGAGATGGAGAGAAACATGGAATCTGAAACCTGGGCATTTGCCTTGACACGGACTCGAACCCACAACCTTTTGGGGCCCTGGATGACCCCCAGCCCACTGAGCCACACAGGCCAGGGCCCTTTTCCTTTTTTAAATCTTTCGTTCCATCATCATGACCTATTAAGCCTCAGTCTTTCAAAATAAAACATTTATTTTCCTATTCTTTCATAGAAGAACTGGAGTGAAATCAGTCTGCCTTCACCCGGAAAATCTTCTGTGTTTAAAAAGAGAATGGGAAATGGGAAGGAGAAAGGGAACATTGTGGTTCTTGGTGAAACTTTGTTTTTCTTAAGAGGTACAGCTTTTCAGTTCCATGGAACGAAATTTTGTCACCTGCCAAGTGAAAATCAGACGATAACTAAGATGGCTAAATAACACACACACACACACACACACACACACACACATACACACACACACTCACACACACACACTCACACACACTCACACACACATACACACACTCACACACACACACTCACACACACACTCACACACACACACACACACACACATATACACTCACACACACATACACACACACACACACACACTCATACACACTCACACATACACACACACACGCAACACACACACATACACACACATACACATACATACATACACACACACACACACACACACACACACATCTTTAAAATGTATTGAAAGAGCAAAGCTTAAACCCACTAGAAGAAAGTAATTGAGAAAGGCTGATCTCCAAGAAAATATCCAATAAAAGTGACAAATTGTTTATGGGATGGGGGGAAAGGGGGGGTAGAGAAAAAACTCTTCCATCTGCTATGTATTATAAGCCCTTCAAAAGTAATCATGAATTCAGAATATTAATCTTACTGCTCTCTTAATGTTTTTTTAAAAATATATTTTATTGATTTTTTACAGAGCAGAAGGGAGAGGAATAGAGTCAGAAACATGGATGAGAGAGAAACATCCATCAGGTGCCTCTTGCACACACCCCACTGGGGATGTGCCCACAGCCAAGGCCCATGCCCTTGACCGGAATCGAACCTGGGACCTTTCAGTCCACAGGCCGTCGCTCTATCCACTGAGCCACACCGGTTTCGGTTTCGGCTCACTCAGTGTTGTTCAGGAGGGGTTGGGCACTGCTTCATGCTTCTGAAAACAACAACAGAAACACACACAGAACCGCCTAGACGTGCACTGGGCGGAAGGACCGGAGGCCAAGGGGAGCTTTGATGACGTGTCTCGGCCTCGCTGGAGATCATGGAATTTCAGGTGACCGCCTGCAAAGATGACAGCTGCTTTGGGAGCCGACTAGAGACCACAAACGGGACCATTTCTTTCCTTGGTGCAGTCCTCCCGGCACCTCCTTCCTTTCGTGTTTGTTCACACTGGTGGAACTCGTGTTTGAACGATGCGGCTCTTTCTTGCCAGAAGGCAATAAATTCAGATCGCTATTCGGTGCTTTTTGCTCCTTAATATTGAAATCACTCTCAGTTGTCCCAAATCCTGTACGCTTCAGCTGGACCAGGATTTCCCAGCACAGCTTATTTCTCCCCCGGGTGTCTAAGCGAACTCTCTTTTTTTGGGTCATCAAAGCGTCTTTTGGCTCAGCCAAGGGGGCTCGGTGGTGAAGGTCCACCTATGGACCAGGAGGTCCTGGCCAGGGCACAGGCCTGGCTTTCGGGCTCCGTCCTGATGGTGCAGGAGGCAGCCCGTCCATGGTTCCCTCTCATCCCTATGTTCCTAGCTCCCTCTCCCTCTCCCTGCCTCTCTGAAATCAATATTATATATATTTTTAAAAAGAGTCTTTTGTGTTCTAACCAACTGAGCTACCGGGCCAGAGTCTGTCTTCCCTCCGTCTTTAAGAACTTCCAGATTTTCACTGAGTCAATTTGTGCATTGACATCTATTTTACTCCTGGTGTTTTTGTCTCAGGCACCTCCACCTTCCAACTCTAGTTTTGACAAATGGTGTTTTAGGTCCGCTGTATAGCTATCAGGTTGGGTTTTGTTGTTGTTGTTTTCAAACCATCTCTTAGTTTAAGTTCTACTATTTCTTGTTTCCCAAGTCTTTTTCCCGGGCCCCTTTATCAGTTTGCTGCAGTACGTTTTCAAGTAATTTTCTTCTGCGAGGGTTAATGAGGGGCCGTTTCAGAGTCCTTGCTTGTCATCACGTCTTCTTTGCCCTCACATTTGCTCGACAGTTTGGCCGGCTATGGCCTTTTCATTCAAAATCATTTTCTCTGTACAAATCTTAGTGGAAAAGGTAGACATTTCGTCATTTTACTATCTGGCACCAGAATTCATCTAAGGGAGGGGACTGTAAGGGGTGTGAAAGGCAGACTGACAAGCTCTCACAGGTAGAAGATGAGGGTGAGAGTGTTTGGGAGAGAGCAGGAGAGAGAGGTCATCAGCCAGATTGCTGCTTAGGAGACAAAAGGGGTGGGACCTACACTGGCTTCAGAAGAGCAGAGAACTGGAGCGGGTGTCTGATGCCCAATATGAGGTCCAGTATGTTGCTGGGATAGTAGTTTGGGAAAAATATGTCCATAAATGCTTTGATACTCCTCTCTTTAAGAGAGAGAGCTCAACCGTCCTGGCCTGGCAGGAGCCTGTAACCCAGGTGCATGCCCTTGAACAGAATCGAACCGGGGCAGGATGACACTCTATCCACTGAGCTGCACCAGCCAGGGCAAGAAATTAAAACATTTTATAAATTAAAACATTTGGCACAGGCCCTTTGTCATGCTCGGTAAGTGTACACAACTGGCTTCTAGTTTGAAGTTAAAAAGAGAGTCGTCACCCATGCGGTCTTGTTAGCAGAGCGTGTGGGGCTTCCTAATGTACTAGTTTTCCATTGTTTTGCACCAAATGACGTATCCCACAGTTCCTGGGGGTTGGGAGTACAGGATGGGTTAAACAAGTCTTCCTCTCAGGGGCTCACAAGGCTACAGTCCAGGGGTTGGCCAGGTTGTGTTCTCATCTGGAGGCACAAACGGGGAAGAACCAGTTTCCAGGGTCAGGCAGGCTGTCGGCAGAATTCAGTGCTTGGGGCTGTGGGACTGAGCGCCCCAGCTCTGTTCTGACCTTTGTTTGGAAGCCACCCTCAGCTCCCGGCAGCCACTCACAGCTCCTCGCCGGGCGGGCTTTCCCAACATGGCCCCCTCAACAGACCCTCACAGGGAACCTCTAGAGCCAGTTTTCGAGCAAGATGGAGTCTTATATAATTAGTATACTATAATGACAGGGTGCCATCCATCACCTTTGCTAGACGCTGTCGGCTAGAAGCAAATCACATGTCCCACCTCAGAATGAAGTCCAACTCAAGGAGAAGGGGTTACGAAAAGGTGTGGTGGACTCAGTGTGCATGCCCCCACCCCTGAATTCATGTTGAAGCCCTAACTTCTAGTGTGGCTATATTTGAAGGCAGGACTCTAAGGAAGTAATTAAGGTTAAATGAGGTCATGAAGATGGGGTTCTGATCAGATAGGATTAGTGTCCTTATAAAAAATAAAGATCAGCTGAAACCAGTTTGGCTCAGTGGATAGAGCGTCGGCCTTCGGACTGAAAGGTCCCCGGTCCGATTCCGGTCAAAGGCATGTACCTTGGCTGCGACACTTCCCCAGTGGGGGGTGTGCAGGAGGCAGCTGATGGATGTTTGGGCTTGTTGACTCCAGGGCAGTATTAAATGACCTGTAAGGTGTAGGATGCTTAAGGCTATGGGATGAAATTCACATCAGAAATGTGTCAAATGATGCATGTAAATCGCAGAGCACAGTGTCTGACACATGCTAAGTGGTTGATTAAAAAGCTATCATGCCCTAGCCGGTTTGGTTCAGTGGATAGAACATCGACCTGAAGGGCCCAGGGTTTGATTCTGGTCAAGGGCACTTACCTTGGTTGCAGGCTCCTCCCTGGCCCGGGCTGGGGCGGGGCGAGTTGGGGAGGCAACCAAGCCATGTATAACCAATTGATGCATTTCTCTCACATGGACATTTCTCTGTCTTTCCCTTTCCCTTCCACTCTATTTAAAAATCAATGGAAGAATACCCTGGGGCAAGGATTGAAAAAAAAAAGTTATTAT
Source organism: Antrozous pallidus (assembly GCA_027563665.1). NCBI lineage: Eukaryota > Metazoa > Chordata > Mammalia > Chiroptera > Vespertilionidae > Antrozous > Antrozous pallidus. The sequence goes on from CM050528.1 coordinate 3,185,519, forward strand.
TCTATTATGTCAAAATCTCCTAGTTTGAGTGCATATAATGCTTCTTTTATTTTTCCGCTCTCACAGGTCCCATTGTTTCTCAAGTTGAAAGAGATCCATGGTGTAGAGCAGGGGTGGGGAACATTTAGCCCGAGGGCCACATAAGGCCCGCTAAATCATCTGGTCTGGCCCTGCCCAGGAATTAGGGGCGAGTTAATGAATTGCTTGACCAAATACAGCAGGCTTATTTTTAAGTTGATAACTATGTCTGGCCTAGGAATGAAGTTATAAATATCCAAACGGCCCTTGGCAGGACAAAGGTTCCCCACCCCCGGTTGAGAGGATGGAGCTTTGGTGAGAAACGTGGGGAGAAGACCGTCTACAAGCAGAGGGGCCCTGGTTTTCCTCCTCTGTAATGACTGGAGTGTCAGGAGCAGTAACTGAGTTAGTCAGGGCAGAGTGCTTACTTAGTTCTATTCCTAATTCGACTAAGCGACAGGGATTACCACTTATCATAATGGTGCCAAATGCTGGCCAGAGCTGGGAGACTGGGTGTCACAGAGGTTTCAGGCTGTTAAACAAAGGGTACTGGAATGACATGTACCACCAGGGCCGGATTCCTGGGCATGAGAACTATCCCACAAGATCTTCGATGCTCACGCGATCAGGAGACCTGTTGTTCTGTTGAACTTCTTGGTAATTTTGGAACACTTTCATTTTGCACTGGACTCTCCAAATTTTGTAGCTGGTTCTGTAATTATAAGAACATCTTGACTGTTCTTAGTAGCTATCTACACTTCGAGTTTCCAAATTTCTTACAGCCCTTTATCATGTACGAGACCTTGATCTTTTAAAAAAATATATTTTATTGATTTTTTTTTTTACAGAGAGGAAGAGAGAGGGATAGAAAGTCAGAAACATCGATGAGAGAGAAACATGGATCAGCTGCCTCTTGCACCCCCCCCCCCCGACTGGGGATGTGCCCTCAGCCAAGGGACATGCCCTTGACCAGAATCGAACTTGGGACCTTTCAGTCCACAGGCTGCCGCTCCAGCTGCTGAGTCAAACCGGTTTCGGCTTGATCTATCTTGCTCACCTTCCTCCATGTGAGCTTTACAAGGCAGGGATTCTGACGCTATCCAGTTAGAAAGAGGAGGAGTCGGAGCCGGAGGAGGTGCATGAGGACCCTCTCCTCTAGACCTGGTGCCCACAGCGTGTGAAAAAGAGTGGTGTCCTGTGAGGCACATGGAAGTCTGACTCCAGTTTTCTTAGTGGGAACAAATAAAAAAAGACCAGGGAGTGAGAGAAGCAGGGAACAGCAGGTTCTGCCTCTTCTCCTTAGGCTGTTAGGTCCAAGGACAAGTACAGAGAGTGAAGCCAAGAGTATAGTCACCATAAAACTGGCCCACGTAGGCAAGCCCAGGCTCTGCGGGACAGCGTGCCGCTAGCGCCGGGCCCTTTGCCCTAAAAGAGGAAACCGGGAGAGGTACCCAGGCACAGAGCCATACGCCCGGCCTGAGCCGTGTTCCCTTTTTGGGTGCCCTGGGCACGAGGGAACAGCAATCCGTTTGGCGAGGTGCTAAGAACAACTTGGTATCGACTTGCTTCTCGGCCCCAGCCCAGGGTGCCTGAGGTTTCTTGAAACGTTTCTCCATTCACTGCTGATCACCGCAGATCTTCCCGCTGCCGGAGAGGGAGCATCTCAGAGTGGTGGTGGGGGCTCGCGCTGGGCCAGGAGGTGATGGGAGGAATGTGTAACTCCTCGTTTCTCTATGACCCTCGAGGAAGTGTGACCCTCCTCCTGCCACAGGTGGTTTCCTGAAGATCCCAGGGAGGCCCTGCCTCTGGGGCCGGCTTCCTGGCTGTCCCCGCTCAGGGTAGTGGTGACAGGTGTGTGAGTGTGTGAGTGTGTGTGTGTGTGAGTGTGTGTGGCCCTGGACTCTGATTTTATGCTTGCCTTCTCATATACTCTCCATCATTCGTGGTATAACTTCAATGATTACATTGGAAAATAGATATTGTAAAAAAAACAACAACACAGAGAATATACTTTGGTAGAATTGTGCCGGTCAGAAGAGAACTAGATTTATTTTTTAATGTTAATTCCTAGTGCACTTACTACAAGTGATGTGTTCTGAAGATGAGATGTAAGTTGAATGCCATTTAAAAATATGTTTTATTGATTTCAGAGAGGAAGAGAGAGGGAGGGAAACATCATTGATGAGAGACAATCACTGATCAACTGCCTCCTGCACGCCGCCTACTGGGGATCGAGCCCACAGCTCTGGCCTGTGCCTGGACCGGGAATTGAACCGTGACCTGCTGGTTCGCAGATCAATGCTCAGCCCCTGAGCTTGGATGCCATTCTGAAGACTGTCATTGTTGCCTTTTGAACATGTCGGCAAATCTTTGTGACTGGAGTGAAGTCTGGGCTTACTGGCCCCCCTTCCTATCCCCACTCCAACTCCGAAGGCTTTGAAGCCGTGATCTGTGTATGTCTTCCTGAGTTCTGCACCGCCTGAAACAGCGTCTGCATTTGAACACTTCCTCTTAGCAAACTCCCTTATCCTCAACTTGAAGCAGGCTCAAGCATCTCCAGAACTGAGAGATCAAGAACTCTTGTCCAAAGAGAGTCGCACTGACTGTTGCAGAAGTGACCTGGCTGTTTCTGTCCCCTGCTCTTGCAGCAGGAGAATGAGAAGCATGAGCCTGGGGCTCCCTGAGGCCTTCCCGTGCTTGCCGCTTGCTGAAATCCGGCTCCAGGCCACTCCCCTGACCTAGTGACTAGGTCTGATTTCAGCTACTCTCCCTCCCTCAGCCTCGAAGGCCAAGGCCAGGTGGGTCAGGATGGCAAACTGGGAAAAAGCCCCAAGTCCCCTGGGATATTTGGAATTCTATGAAAAGAAGAAACCATCTTTCGTTCTTGTTGGTGTGAAGGACCAGGATTCTTGACTCTCTGACTTACACCGGTACTTAAAAAAAACAACAAAAAACCTTGTCATGGCAAGATGGTTGCCAGCAGTGCCAGGCTTACAACCTTACAAGGTCTATAGTCAGTGGATGAAAAAAACAGAAGAAAATGCCCTTTTCAGTTGTTCAAAACTCCCTGCCCGCCAACCTCCCTGAATTAGCTGTTTGCAGAAGACTGGTTTGGCTTACATCACATACTCCTCCTGACCCTGACCACGGGGCTGGGCTGCAGGGCTCTGGGGGGGCAGTCTGGGGGGGTGCTCACCCTGGAGCCAGGGCGTTAGCATACGGACAACAGTGCAGGATGGCTGGGACCACAGGGCAGTTGCTGTGCAGTTACCGAGACGGGGGGATGGATCCCGGGGGGACATAGACAGATGTCGGTAGCAGTGGGGGTTCTGGGAAAACACGGGGGGGGGGGGCCTAGCTAATAACGCAAGGGGCCAGTTTACTAGTTTATGATGGGAGACATATGCCTGGCAGGACCCAACCAGTCATCCACCGAGGGCCGTGGCCGGCAAACTCGTTAGTCCGCAGACCCAAATAGCAACGATTGAAATTTCTTCTGAGAGCCAAATTTTTTAAACAACTTCTAACGCCACTTCTTCCAAATAGATCTCGCCCAGGCCGTCATCTTTTGTGGAAGAGCCACACTCAAGGGGCCAGAGAGCCGCATGTGCCTTGCGAGCCGCAGTTTGCCCACCACGGACCTAGGGCACTGCCCTCCTGCCAGTGAGTCTAGCTCGGGGCAGGTTGCTTCAGTCAGACGCAGTTGGAACAGGTGGGATTAGATGCTGCTCAGAAGTATTTTCATCGAGCTACTTGTGGGGGAATCAGGCTCAGTTGTGAGGGAGAAAGAAAACACGTCATGTGCCAACCATGTGAGGGGGATAGACGCTTATTCGTCTTGTCAGTGAAGTCCAGAGGCAAACACTTCCGGCCTGTCCGGGGGCTGGATATGCATCGTGGACCCGGGCTCCTCCCCATTGGTGCTCCATCGCCATTCACGCGCGCCTTCCCCCTCAGGGTGCCCCTGGCACGCTCAGGGTCAGCTACGAAGCCCAGGCTCTGCCAGCGGCGGGAGACGGGCACACGTTGCTCGTGCCCCACTGGGCACAATTCAGTTTATCTTCAACGGCGGCTGGGAGCGGGGTATTTATCTTGGGAGGAACAGGTGCAGCGAGGCGACCGGTCTTGGCCAGAATGAGGCACCCTAACGGACAGCCCTTTCTCCGCCTTCCTAAGGACCGGTCACCTGGAAATCGATCTTCCGCAAAAGGCAACCCTTTGCCCCTTTTGAGCCCTGGATAGAGCCAAAGGGTCCCAGGTTCGGTTCCGGTCAAGGGCACGTTCTTCGGTTGCAGGCTCCTCCCAGGCGCTGGTCGGCTGGGGCACGTGCAGGAGGCAACCAATCAGCGTGTCACTCCCACATCGATGTTTCTCTGCGCGTCCCGCTCTCTTCCACTCTCTCTGAAAACCAATGGAAAAATATTCTTGGGTGAGGATTGCAAAACATTAAAAAAGGCAACCCTCATCTGAAGATGTAACTGTTGGTCTTGTTGCCCTCGTTTTTGATCATCACTCTTCCATTAGCATATTCTAATGTAAAAATGTCTAGTTGTAATGAATTGCCTCTTAAAAACTTTATAAGTAAAATTTCTCTTGAAAAAAAAAGGGGGGCGTTTTATGTGCTTCCTATAAGTAACGAGACAATGCCATGGCGTATAAAGTACTGAGTTTCTCCAAACTCGGTCATTACAGCCTGCGGTGTGTCCTTCCATCTCTCTTTCAGGAGCATTCGTTTTGACACAGTTGTAGGTCTTCAGGAAAATGGGTTCTCATGCTGTACGTTACTTTGTAACTTTTTGTTTTTGCTTAAGTACATCACAGGTTCAGAGCTAGAGAGCTGACACTCTTTTTAGCAGCTGCGTATTTCCCCGAGTATAGCTGTTCTATAACTCGTCCAACCATTTCCTTGAAATGGACTATTGAGTCATTTCCATTTTTCTGCTATCACAGGCCATGCACGCTGCAGCAAATTCCTTGTACCGATCTGATGATTTCTTGTACTTAGTGCTTTTAGTTCTTTGAGAGAAGTCTTCGATGTAGACTGCTGGGTTAAAAGGAGCATTTGAAAAATTTTTTTATTGATGCAGCCAGATTACATTCTAAAAAAGATTGGAACAACCCACATTCCCACTAACAATGCACAAAATTCTTCATTTACCTTCATTCTTGTCAGCAGTAGAGGCCACTGCTTTTTGAATTCTGCCATCTGATAACTAATCTGGTGACTAGCGGTATTTTATGGCTTTGAATTACCTCTCGCTGACTATGTGTACATTGGATCCTCTTTCACATGCTTCCTGAAATGCAGAACATCACCTGTTCAAAGTAGCCTCTGGAGTCAGATCAGCTGAATTTGAGTCATAGCTCAAGATGCGTGACCCCCTATTACATGGCTTGGGCAAGTTACTTTGTTTCTCTGAGCCTGTTTCCTTAGGTGTAAAATAGGGATATTACCTTTCTCAGAGGGTAAGTTGTGAGGATTAAATGAGATAAAACTTACAAAGTACCTGAGACAATCAATGTCTAGCATGCAGCAAACAAGTGAATGATTAGTGGCTAATACTGTTGCTCTTTCAGATTTCTCCTGAATTACATATTGTGTGTTCTCTATCAGGGTGATTGTTTTATAGTGACCAATTTGTAGGAACTCTTTGTATATTAGGGACATTAATCCTCAATCTGTCACTTGAGCTAGAAAAACATGCCCCAGGCTATCATGTGTCTCTTAGGGAACCAAGACTTCTGTTTTCCCGAATTTTTTGTTTATATAGTCAAATATGTCTATAATTTCCTCTAGGGTATGTAGGCTTCCTGTTTGCTTATGATCTCCCATCTCGATTATAAAAAGTCTCCTAAAAATCTTCAAATATTTAATTTTAACACTTAAATTTGAGGTTCTTCTGGTATTTGTGTGTGTATGTGAGTGTGTGTGTGTGTTGTGAGGTGTGGGGACCTTACTGTAGCTCCATTTATATAGTAGTTACACATATCAGACTTAACTTAGAAACTTCATGGAAAGAGAAATTGGCAAGAAAATATAGTATTCATAGTAACGGGTAATAACTGGATAGTTCTGAACATCAATGGGCTTTGATTTTTCATAATTGATTTGAGAGAGGAGGGAGGGAAGGAGGGGAAGAGACAGAAAACATAGATTTGTTTTCCTACTTAAGCATTCATTGGTTGATGCTTGTATGTGCACCGACCGGGGATTGAACCGGCAATCTTGGTGTAGTGGAGTGATGTTCCTCGGGACACTACTATCGGAATGACTCAGGCCCTGTCATTTTGTCTGTCACTTCCTTTAAGACTCAAAGTCTTGGTGGGAGGGGAATTTTAATTGGACAAGTTTGGGGCACAGGATCTAACATTAGCTAGGGGTACAGGGCTAGAAAACTGTAATCTGTAGTTCCATTAATACCATAGAATGGGAAGGAGTAGCAATCCAGAGGAAAAGTGTGGATCTATCTCTACAAGAAAGGGAAAATGATTTGGGGGAGGCAAAAAAAAAAAAAAAAAAAAAAGTCGAGATGTCTACTACTAATACAGTACTTAAAAGATGGGGAGAAGAACCTACAGCGGATTAACAGCCAGGAAGAAAATGGAGTCTTCATACCTAAAGGAAGTATGTCAAGATGCTGGTGGAAATTGTGCTGCTGGAAGTTCAGATACAATGTATATGTAGCAGACACAGCAATAAAAAGGTTATTAACCTTTATTGCAATGACATCAGAATATTCAGATTTCAAAGAAAATAGGACTTTCCCCTCTCTCTGTTTAGTGTGGAAACTGCGATAGAGCTCTTCATAGATGAACATCAGTGGAGAACTAAAACTTTTGATGACTGAAACGATAAAAGTCCTGATATTCTAAATATACTCAGACATGTCAAGAGATGCGCTTGAAAAATTAAGGAACTATTACTGAGCTCAGTTTCTCAAACAAGTAAAGGTGTAGCAATCTGTCAGCTTGGGTAATGGATGATGAATGTTTATCAAAAATATTCACGGAGATAAAGGAGGGTTATTTTAAATTACTTGATGAAACAGGCTGTTGACTTGCCAAGGTCAAACAGTAAGCACTAAACTTAATTTTAAAAATGCTTCACTTTTAAATAAAGTTTACAAGTAATCAGAGTAGTGACAAATATTCAATATAGAAATGTGTTTAAAGTCTCATCTAATCTACATTGTTCACAAGAAAGCCATTAAGAGACCTTTCTATGTATTATAAACAAAGACAAATTTTAAAATGAGTTAATTCTACATTTTTCTACCAATAATTTGTTTCACCTAATATAACATGGTCATTTTTCCATGTCCATACACGGTAAGTGTAACTTGCTCTTTTCAATCCTCATTCAAGTTTTCTTAACATGGTGAAATCATGTTACTTAAGTGATCCCTTACTGGTACCGTTTAGGGTTTCTCCTGTATTTTTCTATCATGTAATTTTCTGCTTCTGTTTTAAGCACTGTCAGTTCCTTCTTTACCAACTTCCAGTTTGGAAAGTGACTTCACTCTAACTATGGCCTGTAGTTTATTAATACTTGGACCTGTCATTTCAATATTGGAAGATAGTAGATTTGGACTCAACTCCAAGCAATAGAAATCAAACTCAAGGTAACTTAAACAAAAGGGTATTTATTGGTTCACAAAACGGAAAAGTCCAGAGGATATACTAGCTTCAGGCACGGATGGATCCAGGAGCACAAACATTGTCATCAGGACTCGAGTCTCTCCATCATTCGGCTCCACTTTCCTCTGCACTGGCTTCATTCTCTGGCTGGCTCATTTTATATGGTGGGCCCTGCTGGTTTGAGCTTGTTCATCCTGCAGAGGTAAGCAACCTCAGTAAATAGAGTTTCTGAGCCTTTCCTCTTCCATGGTTCAGTAAACTCCTAGGGTTGAGTATCACTGGATCAACTTGAATCACATGACCGTTCCCGAATCCAATCAGTCACCATGATCAAAGAGATGAACTATGCCGACTGATCAGGTCTGAACTACAGTTCATGTATGTCCACACATGAACCCTAAGGTTAGGTCACACTGTCTGGACTCTGTGGACTGAAAATAGGGAGATATGGTTCCAAGAAACATCAGGGAGTTGTTACGAAGAGATGGAATAAATGCTGATCAATTAAAAGTAACTGATATCAATGATAACATCGGATATTGAAAAAGCTTAATCTTTGCTCATAAAGTTGAGTTGTAACAGCTGGCATTATTCTTCTTAGTAATAAAAGTATTCAGAAAAACACACACATCATGAGTATGTCCTGTTGTCAGGAAGCTTATAATCCATTTGTACGGAATAATCATGTCCAGTATCATACTCTAGATGATACAACAGTTTCAACATCAGTCTGAGAGCTCAATTATCTAGCTGACATAATGCCAGACAACCAGTCTCCCATGCAAAGTAGTTCTGTGAGGCTATTCAAGTCAGTGGTAAATGTAAAATTCCTGGAAATCTTTTGTGTTCAAGTCTTTTGCCAAGTTGAACATTTCTCATTTCTGTGCTGTTGATTCAGACTCAACTTCTGTATTACTGCAGAAGAGAGAAATTGACAGTGCTTTTTATCTGCTATACTCCTTCAGATCTGGTAGGAGGAGCTCCAGGTGCTCAAAATGATCAAAAATATATATAGCCTGAGGCTTACTCTGCACTTAAAAAAAGAGGCCTGGTGCTGGTCAAAAAGCATACAGGATGGTCCTTCCTGTTGCGAACTTGAAGTCCTGGTGGAGTGAAGTGCAGGTTGCTTCAGTTCAGAACTCCTTGGTGGACTTGGGTAGAAGACAGACTGAGATCAATTGTAGTTTGTTCCAGGACAGCAAGTTTGATTGCAGCAATGTGTCCAAAAAGGCAGGCAAGGGCCAAGTCAGGTAAATAGGTAAGTAGGGTACCTTCAGCAGGGCCAGCTATACCAATAACAAGGGTATAAGGAAGAACACGTAGTTTAATATTGAAATTCTGTAAATTAGTTTTTACCTGGAATACTCCAGGATTAATCCATAGTGTTTATTTTGGACACTTTTCAGGTCTTAAACAGCCAGTCGGGTACAGCAGCTTTCACTGTCCTGCTCATTTGCCCAAGAATTTTCAGCTCAGAAGGCTATATTCTCAATCCAGACTTGAGGTTCTGTTTAGGTGTCTATTCCTACACCTGGGAATAATAGGGTTCATCAAGATTGGCACTACTTTCTTTGGTTATCAAAATCTCCATCTTCTATAATTCAGCACATCTCTGGGAATCAAAAACAAGGCCTCAAACTGGTTGACTGGTGCTGCTGGACTTAGATGAGATCTGAGGCATGGAGATAGTAGGTTAAGAACTTAGGTTTGAATTTGCATTTTTTTTTTTTTTTTGCTTTTTCAAACATTAATTCTTATGCACAGTGTTCATTGGAGTCTTGAAAGATGATCATCCTCATCTTAAATCCCTCATTTTGACTGAGTTTGACAGGAATTAAGGGAATGACTGGCAGTGTAAATCAATGTCTTTTCCTGTACAGAAGAAAAATCCAGCTGATATTTTGAAGGCAGTAAAAAAAGGTGAGTTTGTAGATTTCTTCTTTACAAATAATAGTTGTATATACAAGCAGGACAGTCATCATTTTATTTTTATTTGTTGATGGTAAGCAGTCTAGAGTAACCAGGCTTAGGCCTAGATCGATGATTTGAAGACTAAGTCATGTTCTCATAATTAGTCTAGTGGATAAGAGAGATATAAAGAAACCATTCCTAAGATTTAACCAGTGCATACATTAAAAGTAGTTGAGGACAGCTGGCCCTTAAGTCAACTGTGAAGTAAATAAGATTTCAGTCTACTTATTTAACATGATTTGGTCTGGAAGTTCAGACTGAATCCTTCCTGCAGAAACAGGTAAGTTGTCTCAATGCCTGAGGAATGAAGCTGGCCACTCTGAATCAGTGTTCAAACAGTATTGAGACAGGTAAAATCCCACGATATCCACAAGGACAAGGGACTGTGGTCTTGTGACATTGGGAAGCTTGAATCTACTGACAAAATCCTTAGCTGCAGGATTTGTAGATTTTTTTTTCAAGTCAGTCTACATTTCCAGCAAAAGATTATACACAATTTGAGATTCTCAGCAAGTGCCTACCTCAAAATATCCCTAATATCTACAGTTGATGGTACCAGACATCAAGACCCATCTTAAAAGAAAAACATTCAATGGCTAGAAGAAAACTTTCCAAATGGCTACTTTTTAAACTACATCCATCAGAAAAGATGTTCAAAGATGGTCTCCTGTGGAGCAGGTCTTCATGTAGTTAGAGTATTCATAATTTTAAGAGCAGAATATGCCAACGATGGAGGAATTAGTTTAGCTTATTAAATGTTATTAGCTCATTTATCCTGGAAACAGCAGTTAAAAGTAAAAAACAAGCAGTAGTATTACTGCCACTGATTGAGTCATAGAGACTTGTAGTTTGAGAATAAGATGAATGAGAAAACCAGGTACGCTTTTAGTTGCCAGAATTTGAATTCTGCTTTCCTAGCTAATGGGTACCCCTTACACATGGAAGTCGAGTACCATGGTTGATGATGGGAGGTGCAATGAACAAGTTGGTCGGTCTGCTGTGGCCTCACTGAGGCGTCAGCTTCAATCCCTGGCAATCCAGGTAACTGAGGAGGATCGACTTCAGATTCACGTATTTCAAGTACCATCGGAGCATCTGGTGTTTGTGAAAGAAGTTGGGTAAGGGGGTTTGTCAGTGGAGAGTACGTATGATTTACTGTCTATACCCAAACCCAGGAATTACTGCAAGTTCATATGGGGGTAGAACATGATTAATTTAGGTTAATTTGATACACTTTTGGCCCATATAACTACTTAGGGGCAAAATTCTTGCACAAAGTAAGTATTCCCGAACATAGACTGTGTTTGGTAGAGGTACAGATTGGAATATCATTCAGGTCGAACATATTGTTGTCTACAGTACTGTTTTTCAAAATGTGTTCTGAAGAATTCTAGGTGCTGTAAAGAAGTCTCTCCTTAGGTGTCACCATGGCGATAAAGGGAGATGCTTGTGGCAGATTTCAGGACCCCCACTCTGCTTCATCCAAAGCAACTTCCACATAGTTTTCACTCAAAGGGCTTCATGGCCACAGAGCCTTTGGAAAACCAATGATCAAAGACTAAGTTGTTCACAAAATGCTGAAATACAAAAAACAGGTCACAGAAACCAGAAACTGGGTAAGCAACGTCTTTGGTAAGCCAAAGTGTTTTCCTACTCATTCTTCCCCTAAGGTGGGCCACATTATAGAATTATGAAATTCAACATTCAAGTGTGTTATAAATTCTCATTTCCTGAAATTGGGCTTGTGACTAGCAGAGAACAAGATTTTAAGTGACAATAGCACTGGGGCTTTTGCAGTCAGAATACAGCTGCAAAATGCATTAATTTCTATGTAAATACTATTCCAAGAAGTCCATGCTAGATGACTTCTTCTCAAGCACTTATAAGATCTCCGTGGGCCACAACTCAGAAATTCTAAGAAAATATCTCTGCATCCCTCCTCTAGTTTTTCCACCCACTTCCTCTTTTCCCTTCCCAATCTTTCACCCATCTGAGATGCAATGACCTTGAACTAGGTTTAGAGCACAATTATAGGGTACAGAGAAATGTATCACTGTACGTCAAATAATCCATCCAAATTTGGATGTATTAACTTTTCCCCATCCCCCTCCCTAGTATTCCCACAAATCTTCTAGGGGTTTCTTTAACAGAAAATCAAGGTAATGGTCAAGAAAAAGAATTCTAAAAAGAAAAAAAAAAAAATCTCAGATGATGGAAACATACTAATTAAAAGTTGTTATCGATAAGAAAAAAGGGATGTGTGGGTCAAAGATGAGTTTATTCCTGGGTCTCTAGGGCAATCAGATGACATTTAAAGCAGCACTGGCTATGTCACTCTTAAGCAGCTGCCTCATTCCACTGAAAGGAATGCTGCAAGATAACATTCTGTGTTTGATTAAACTTAGAACAGACCAGAGTAAACAGCTAAATGATAGTTAATACACTACTCTGCATTATCAATTAGAGAGGGGACACATTTTATAGTATTTTTACCACCTTACTGGACTACAGAAGCTCTGTATGTATGACATGTGTTGTGTATACAAATACACATACATAAACAGTCCTGCTCGAAATGGATGGTACAAATATTAGGGGATAAAAGAACCATCGATAAGATCTTAAGACTTAACAATGTACAACAAAGGCATGATATGCACAGGGATTCCCCGATCGATAGGTCATCTTTGTAGACCACAGACAGACAAAAGCTCTAACAGCAGCTTTGTGTTTCACATTGGGTAGTGTTGGCAGATGAACATGTGTCTTGTTGATTGGACCATCTACCACCATAGAGTCTGCTCCTAAACCTTAGGGGTGTTTCCATGGAATTCTGGTCTAGGACAGCTATCACGATATTACATTTATGACATCCTGGGTAAGGCCACCAGATCAGGAAGCTAGAACACTTTTCTAGGGCTCCCAACCTGCAGTCATCTTAACACTGTGGGTAGAAGCTAAATTAGTTCCAAGAACTGGACTGGGAGTCAGAAGGTTTGGCCTCTACCACATGATAACCTTGGATAATCCTTAAAATCCCATTTCCTCATTTGCAAAACAGGATTATAGTCTAGTGTGTGACTGACATTAACACATGTAGAAGTGCTCTGAGGCTGTAAAGTGCGATAAAAACATGAGGGATTACCATATAGGTTCTACCTGGATGTGTCAAGTGGCCTTTTCTGGAATCTGATTGAAGCTTTGTGAGATGCTGGGTAAAGGACTCCTTTGTAAAATTCCTTACATTTGTGTGGAAAGTTCTGGTTCCTGAATAATCCCACAGAAGATGCTATGAGGACTTCACTAGGCCTCTGTTTTAATCCCAGTGGGCCAGAATATCTGCTTTCTCATTCAGTAGGATACTACAGATTTGTTGTGGAAAAAGAACAGTGTCCAGTGACCTGTATGGGATCCTCAACACTTCATCAACATTTGAGATTGTGGTCCAATGTTGTTCTCAAGATGTTACCACTCTTCAGACAATGTTGAAAACTAAGAATCCCCTGGTCCAAATTTATTGTGTGTCTCCGAAGGCTGAAGAAACAAAATACACACTCATGGCACAAACTGAGCCTCTGTTGTGATGAAAACAGGGTCAGCTATTTGGCTTGAGGAGTTTGCCTTCACCGAAAGGATGGTGCTCAATCTGGGTAGTAAAGGTCAGGAGCGGAGGTGAAGACCACATCATGATGGCTGACAGTCCCTTGGGTCACAGTGGTCCACTGGAATGGTATCTTCTTCAGTAGTAAGGTGACAGAAATCACCAGGGACAGAACTCCAGGCACCAAATCTGCAGGCTGAGCGAACAACACGGGGAAGACGGTCAGAAAGTGCAGGGACAAAACAGGTGAGGTAACAAATGCATGGGATTACAAACGCAGGACTCGGACACTGAAGGGGCTCTGCAGTGAGCAAGCACATCAGCTGCCGGATGTGTACTAATTCTCGATAAGGCCGACTGAGCAGCTCACAGATGATAAGTGAAAAAATGAGCCTTACAATCAACAATCAGAGATGATAAGAACAAAGAGTTCTCTGGCAAAGATCGTTTCCAGACTCGTGAGAATAACCATTTTAGGAACTGCCCTTAGTCTTACACTTTAGGGAGTAATTTGATTGTATTCAGGCTGCTGGGCAGTGGTTGGTGGGGAATAAAGGCTCCACAGGAACCATAAGAAGAATTGAATTTAAGTTTACATATAAACAAAGGCAAAAGAGATATTGCCCTTCTCCCTTTCCTAATTGTCTTACTCATTTTGACAAAATATCGAATGGGAGAGAATAACGTACCTAGGTAATAAGGCCCTACTGCATGCACCCTCCTGTAATGCCCTATGCAATATATATCAATTTCTCTCTGTTTGAAGGCTCCTGAAATCTTTTTAAATTCAGAATTTAATAACATGAAACAAAGGAGGAAACCATGGCCCATAACTATTGATCTTTTTCCTAATCAAGAGAAACCAGGTTATCACACAATAATTAAGCACGCACACACTTACTGAATGCTTAGTCTGGGAAAGCCTGCCCTCTATATGCCTCTTTCCTAGTAAAAGCTTCATCACATGTGGTAGTATGTGTGGGCAAAGACTCGCAGACCTTTTCCAAGGGGCTTGCTATCTGCAAGAAAGCAAATAAAAAAAAGCATGCAAATAATTACTTTACGGGGCATCAGATACAAGGATACAAGACATTGAGAAAATGGCAGAGTTTTGCAGGCGAAGAACCAGAGGGGTAGAGAAGAGAGCATGAATCGAAGTGCAGAATATGGTCAAGGACAAGTCATTTGGGAAAATGGCAAGTACCGTAGTTCACTTTGGCTGCAGCATCAGCAGAGTTTGCACCGAGGTCTGGCAGAAACTCAGGTCTTCAAACTCCCAGGAACAGCGCTAGTGGCACTGCTTGGTCGTCGTCGTCTCTCTTCTGAAAGCGAGGTCAACAGTCCCCAAATCAAAACTATCCAGCTCCAGAGTTCCTGTCACATCCTCATAAACGCATCCAGGTCAGGTCTTGCAAATCTGGAGTCCACGTCGTGGCGACTGAAAGGCGTCTGCTCCAGCTAGCGCGGAACACTGTAGTGAGACCCTTTCCACCCTCTGTCCTGGACATCTCGTGTTTTGTCACACAATTTCAAGCTCTGAGTGCCAGATGTTTGTGTCCCTTTTTTCTGCTGAGAAAAACATCTTCTCACCACAACCTTAAGATTCTTTTGCAGTACATCCAGGTTTTATTACAAAAGACCAACACATTTCCCCCCAAATAAGTTATTTCTCTGGAAGTGAGACCATTTGTCTCTGCCCTTTAGGTAAAGGAAAGAGTCACTTGATTTTTTTCTTCTTCAGACATTTGTATGCAATAGCAGAATCGGGTAACACCTGACCACACAAAATACGCTTACACGTGTGTGTTCATTTGCTTAGAGTTGTACCACTCCACCAAACAAAAATGTTTGAAATCCAACTGTTCAAACATTTCTATAGTGTTTGCTGGGTAATAGCCTGGAATTACATAAAAGCAGCTGACAATTAACAAAGAAGCAAAAAAAAAAAAAAAAGGGGGCATTTTGGCCACCTTCGCAACACACTTGCGAGCAAAGAGAATGCAAAGCAGTCCAGGAAAAGAAAAAAAAAAGCTTGGAAAAACTTCCAAATCTACTGATTCTGAGGTTCAAACGCAATTTTTCAGAAAATGTTAACCTTCAGTCAATAAAAATGACCCCCCAACGTCTTCAGGTATTCCATGCCTGGATCAGTCCGTTCCAGTTAGTCAGCTTTCGAAAAACCCACCTGCACCATTAATTAGCTAGACTTGGCAGCACCATTTAAAAACATGCCTGCTCACTACCAACCACACAGATTAGGGTATAACATAGGAGCAAGTAACAGATGGCAAACATGATCGTGAAAAAGGGTGAATGAAAGAGTCAGAAAGGTAGGCACCAGTGTAAGCAGCAACAAAATGAATGGGCCAAAGATTAAATAGGCTTCTTGATACTAGAGCACACATCCACACGTAGTTTCAGCTGCTTTATACTGGATGCCACTGTACCATATGCATTTGCCACCCCGTCAGGCACCCCATGGGGGAAAGGAAAGGACTCAGGAAAAAAGCCAAGCAGTGGAGTGTTGTTACCCCAATATCCATTATGCACAGAAAAGCTCACATATCCCAGGGATTCAAACAGGGGCTTCAAATTGGTTGTGGAGCATCTCAAATGACATGTAGGCCTCAGTTTCCTCCCCGTGGCACTGAGAAGTTGTGGTTAACTCTTTGGGGGGTGGGGGGTGGGGGTTGGCGATGGATCCTCATTCCCCTAAAATGCTCATCCCCACTAATTTATGCACACAATTTCGGGAATTTCCACCTCCAATCCAAGGTTCCTAGGTT
This sequence comes from Antrozous pallidus, assembly GCA_027563665.1. Lineage (NCBI taxonomy): Eukaryota > Metazoa > Chordata > Mammalia > Chiroptera > Vespertilionidae > Antrozous > Antrozous pallidus. The sequence continues at coordinate 3,201,533 of CM050528.1, forward strand.
CAAAATCGATGGGTTGGGAAACTGCTGTTTTCTTACAAATCAGAAAATTTTACAAATAATAGTGATTCCTTATGTACACAGACGCTTTGTAGTAGTTTACAAAGCGCTTTTAATCCCACAAACACGGACAGGAGGAAACTGAGGCGCAGATTACAGAGGGACTTGCCTAAGGTCACTCGGCCAGCTGGTGGCTAGGCCCGGAAGCAAACCCAGCTCTTCCGACTCCGGAGCCCGTTTCCCAGCCCGGAGCCGCCGGCAGAGCTCCCGCCTCTCACTAAGGCGGCATAAGGAGGAAAAGGCAGAGTAGAAAGCCCACCACCAACCATCCCCCAGCACCTTCCTGTCCCTCCAACTGGGTCCTTGCAGGCCCCGAAGGGTGGCGCCAGGCCTCCAGGCCGGCCCCGGCCGCCCCCGCTTCCCCGGCCGCGCCGAGTCCCGCCGCCGCCTCCCCGGGAGCGGGGCGGAGCAGCTGCCCGCCACCACCAACCACCCGGACGACTCCTCGTCGGATCGCAAACGCATAGGCCGCCGCCCGAGTTCTGCGTACGAGAAGAAAGACTCGGCGCGAGCGCCAACGGCCACCGGGCGCGCGCCGCGGCGGCCGGGCCTGCGCCCCAAGAGCTGGATGCCAGAGCAGGAGAAAGAGCCGCCAACCGATCGCTCGATCGACCGCGCGCCCGCTCCTTCGCCCTACCAGACCGGGGAGGGGGGGAGGGCGCGCCAGGGCTTCTTCGAGTTAGGGGCCTGACTCCCCGGCGACGAGACAAGATGGCTCCTCCGGTCCGCACCGCAGCTACCGTCCCGGCTGCGTCGCTCGGCCCGCCCCCGGTACTGTTTCTTTAAATGGCGGAGAGGGGTCACGAAAGCAGGAAGAGAGGCGCGCTCTTCTCACGTGACAGGGGCGGCCCCCAGCTAACAAGATCCGGTCACGTGGGCGCGCATCGGCTACCAATCAGGACGCGTCGCTTTAGGGCGGGGGCGGGAGGAGCTGCGGCCCCGTGATTGGCTGGACGCGCCGCGGAGACCTCGGGGGTTCGGGGCGTCGGGGAGTGTGCGAGGGAGCCAGGTTCGTGCGCATAGGCGGAGACAAAGCGGTGGCTGTGGTGGCCGCAGGGGCGGCTGTGAGGCAACCCCGAGAGCCGAATTTCGTGGTGCCGAGTCCGGTCATCCTCTCATTCCTGCGCGGCGCGCGGAGGGCTCGCGTCTGGGCGGCGGCGGCGGCGGCGGCGGCGGTAGCGGCGGGCGCGGCGGCAGCACATGGTTCCAAGAGCAGGCTGCGGTTGTCGGGTTTCAATTCCGTGGGGAGGGACCGCAGCCGCGAGCGCTGGGCAACGCCCCGTCGGGTGGTGCGCCTGCCATTGCCCTTGATCCGGACTCTGGAAGCTGGGCCCACCTCCTCTCTGAGGAGAGAGGCCCGGGAAGGAGCCGAGAGGCCGAGGCCACAGTCTGAGGAGAGTGGGGGAGGGGCGCGCCCGTCTGAGGCGACTCGGGCGCGTTCACTGGGAGGCGTCTAGCGGGCCTTTGTGAGGTCATCTGACGCGCTCCCTCTTCGGAGATCGCGGTGGCGCTCTGAACGCGGGAATCCGCGCCCTCAGCGGTTTAGAGAGATTTCCGTTGGGAGTTCGTGAAGCCGAACTAGCACCGGACAAACCCGGAGCATGCTCACGCGGCTGGGGCCTATTTAAGGATCCCGGGATCGTTGGCGAGCGAAGACATGGGTGATTGTCCACTTTTATAACAGAAGCTGGTACGTGTCCGGAGTGGTAAGTTCCCTAGAAGAACGAGAAAGGGCTCGAAGAAAACGAAGATGGAGCAGTAATAAAACCGCCAACTCCAGCACCGTCCGCTTCAAGATTTCAGCCCCGTTTTCGACTCAGTTGAACTATCTCGCAACTTGACGTGGAGGCTTCCCAAGACGACAGATGTCGGGACAGTTCTGTTCAAAATACTACGTCATAGCGTGAGAAGATTAAAAAAGAAAAATACTTAGGGGAGAAATCCATTGTAGTTTTAGACATCTCTGATTACATTTTGGATAGGTTCGCAGCAAACCTGTCCGAGAAGCACAGACGTGACCAAACGTTTCCGGAAGGAACCCCGGAAAAGCCATTCCGTTGGCAGGTGGTATTTCCCGGTGGGTAGGTACAGGCCCGAGCCGCACTGCAGGCATGGCCTTCACGAATTACAGCAGTCTGAATCGAGCCCAGCTAACCTTTGAGTATCTGCACACGAATTCGTAAGTATCCTGTAGGTGCCACTGTAGTCACCGAGAACGCAGTTCTTGATATGAGTATGGAAAGCCTCCTCCCAGAAAATTAGTGCTTTTTCACTTTGGGGGAATGTATCGCTGGATGAGCCTTGAGCTCTGTATGGAAGAACAGAGATCAGTGAAATATTTCTTGCTAATCCAGAAGAATATGACCTTTGATTGGATCCAAACTTACCTTATTCAAATGCAAACTAGTTATTTGAGGTCACCATATCGAGTTGTTTCTCCAGTGTTTGATAGGCATCCAAGGACTGTTCTTTGGATCACCAAAAGTTGGACTATTCTAGCATATTCTCTTTAGTGACACCAGCAAAAACAGTTGGGCTATAACACGTTTTTTTTTTTTTCTTTCTAACGAGGCGGGGGGTAAAAAAGAAGACATTTAAGTGACAGCTTGTGAGAAGAAATAAATTTTTTTCCTCCAGCAAACAGTTGGCTATATATTCCTTGGGAAGCTCGTCCCCACATCCGACATTGTTTTCATATGCTAAGCAGGAAATAGCAACTTGTTTAAACCCCTGATGTAAATAGTCACTCTCCAAAATGCGTGGGTCTTGGGTTCATGAAGAAATGGCCATCACTCCCATTGGGCTGGAATGTTTCAGGGTTAATCTTTATGTTCACCCTCTGGCCTCATAACTACTTTGTGTTTTAATATTGCTAGTTTGTCACTTTGGAGATAAAAGTAAGTATTCTGACATTTCAGTATGTGGAGAGGTAATGAGCCTGCCTCCACATACTGAGAATATAGACTGCAGTTATCCAGTAGCATAATTTTATCCTTTTATGGGAAAGGATTTCGAAACAAAACCCAAACCCTAAATTCCAGCGTGTCTTTGTGATCATGTCTATAGTTTTTTTTTTTTTGGTTTGCTATTTTTCCTAGCAAGGAAATTTTTCTAAGTGAAGTGAATTGTCAAACTGTGAGAACTTGGTTTTATTTAGGAAGCTTATTGAACTAGAGTGTTTTAGAGTAGGTACTGTAGAGGTTACCTAGGCGAATTCTTACTGGGAACTGAAATCCCGTTAGGTAAGATTGCTGACTAGTTTATAACATAGCCTTGGGCAAATACCCTTGTATCCTTTCTGTTTGAACTGTCACATTCGGAGCCAGCAGCTGAAGGCCTCTCTCTGGATGTTCACGAATGATCAGGCTTCGCAGTGAGGGGCCAAGTTTGGAATAGCAGACTATGTGATAATCTTGGAAGAACATGAGTGGGACTTCCAAACTCAGTTCTTGTTCCAGCATCCCAGACTTTATTTGATTATAAAATCACAGGAATAATTAATTGCTTCCTGCGACTTACTAGTTTAAACATGGCTGAAAAGTAATCTTTGTAGCAACACTTGGAATTATTTCTATTTTGCATTTGAGGAAACAGGCTCAAAGAGGTTAAGTTACATGCCGAAGGTTACACAGCTACTAAGTGGCAGGTTTAGGGCACTAATACATATCTGGCAACAGTGGTTAGTGCTTTTAACCATTAGGCAGTTACTGAATCAGTTTTTTAAAAATATATTTTATTGATTTTTTTATAGAGCGGAAGGGAGAAGGGTAGAAAGTTAGAATATCGATGAGAGAAACTGATCCGCTTCCTGCTGCACACCCCCTACTGGGGATGTGCCCTCAACCAAGGTAGATGCCCTTGACCGGAATCGAACCTGGCACCTTTCGGTCCACAGGCTGATGCTCTATCCACTGAGCCAAATCGGTTTCGGCCTGAATCAGTTTTATCATTAAAAAAGTATATATTTTTTTATTGATTTCAGAGAGGAAAGGAGAGGGAGATAGAAATATCAATGTGAGAGAACCATTGGCTGCCTCCTGCACACCCCACACTGGGGAGTGAGTCCACAACCCAGGCGTGTGCCCTTGACAGGAATCAAACCCGGCCCTTCCGTCTGCAGGCCAAGGCTCTATCCACTGAGCCAAACTGTCAAGGGCCAGTTTTCCCTTTAGGGCTTCTTGTCTATATAGGAAAAGGTTTACTTCTCACTTTAAAAGTCGTCAGTTTTATCTCAGTGAGCCATTTGGAGATTCTGGGATATTTATCTCTGCTTATTTGTTTTGCTATATTATAACTTAATAACAATTGGTGGACAGAGCCAAAGCAAAGAATTGAACCTCAGTTAAATCACCAAATCGATATTGGAGAATTTTCTGTGAATTTGATCTACCAGTGTCGAACTGGAACCATCTGCTTGCCTGGACATTTGAAGGTTGGATGTATCATTTTGGAAGCTCTGGGATATCTGGATTACATTGAATTTGTCTACTTGTGAATATGTCCACTTGTGCCAGAAGAAAACATAAACCTAGCACAACAAGATAAATTTCTGGTTTGGAACTAATTTCAAGAGATTAATGTGCTGACCTGACTGGAAGTTCACTTCTAGAGGAAACAAAATTTTAAAGTAGAATTATTTTATAGAGAGAGAAACAGACACAGATACCGATTTGTTTCACTTATTTTATGCATTCATCGGTTGCTTGTACGTGGTCTGACCAGGGATGGAACCCACAACCTTGGCATTTTGGGACAACACTCTAACCAACTGAGCTACCTGGCCAGAGCCTTAAATTTTCTTAAGCTATGACTTGATGTGTGTGTTTTTTAAAAATATATATATATTTATTGCTTTCCGAGTGGAAGGGGAAGAGAGAAACATCAATGATGAGAAAGAATCATTCGTTGATTGGCTGCCTCCTGCACACCCCACGCTGAGGACTGAACCCTCAACCAGCCTGTGTCCTAACTGCGACCTCTTGGTTCATAGGCCGGTGCTCACCCACTGAGTCAAACTGGCCAGCCTTGACACTCCTGATGGCAGATGTGTCTCCTCTGTGTTAAGTGGTGCAGTGTCACCTTCGGTATAGTCTTTTTTGTTTTGTTATAATGTTTAAAAGATCTTTTTAAGTTGCCTGACATCTACAGTATAGCCATATTGTGAATTATCAAATGGCCCTTTCCTTACCTCCTATTTAATGTAGATTGGCAAGCAGAACCCAAGTTAGGATGGTGATGCAGTGGAAAGATCGTGGGCTTGAGAGCCTGCCAAGCTTGGATTTGTTTGCTTCTTGGCTGTGTCCTTGGACAGAGGTCAAATTCTCTGAGTCTTCATCTGTAAAATGGGGCTAGTTTGACAACATTTCTGAGTATTATGTAAAGTGATGGTTATAATTAGTTCATACATGAAACGGCAAACATTGAATAGATGGTGATTATTATTCTATTTAGAATAGCTTACATAATCCCAAAGTTGGTAAGTATGGTAGCAATTTGCTGTTTGGTGCTAGTCATTAAGCAAATAAGTTTTTAGTAAATTCTGGACCATCTGTTAAAGATAGTAAGCATCTGTCTTGATTTTTAAAATTTTGTTGTTATTGTCTATGGTAACTAATGGTTATTCTCTTGGTTACATTCGGATGAATGTTTAAGCAGGCATGGGAAATTCTTAGGATACGTGAAAGTCTTAGGATAATTTCTTTTAATGTTGGATATTGCTAGTATGAGATGATAAAAGTTAGGTTTTTTAAATAAATGGAGTTCCATGCTCTCTTTGGTGGTGGGTTTTGTGACTGGTAGTAAAAAGTTCAGGGGCAATCTAGATACGCTGGTGGTAGTGATGGTCCTTTGGAGTAAGATGCATAGCTTAAGTCACTCTTTGCAGTGCTGCTAAGTGGCCTGATGGAGCAGAATGCTTAAGTGTAAGATGCCTGCTTTCTATGTTCCTGTTGGCACATCTAATAACTTTTTATATTGGCGATATGATATTTTTGGGTTGTTCTGTCTTTTGGCAGTGAATATAGGGTAAATCGTCAATTCTAGATACAACATTTCTTATGATTTACAGTTCTGTGAAATGTAGAGTTCTTCCTCTCGATTAAAGCAATATGAATGTAAAATGGTTGCTCTAGAATTTCTCTAGATTATTTTCTTTTGATTAGAGCAATTAACTATTGTCAACATATCCAAGTGTTTATATAGTTGAAATGCAGGATGAATATGAATAGGGAGACCATTTTCTTACATAATGGGTAGATTTATCTGTGAATTTGTCACTGGAAATGCTGAGCTGCAGAACAGTTTCCTTCGCAGCACAAATGGTATAAAAGCCTTGATCAGTTGAAAGTGAGAGTTTGTTAAAAATCTTTTTTTTTCTAGATGGTTGATTTTTCTTGGGTCATATGTAAGGAATTGTTAGGTCTGTGAAGAAAATAATTTCCTTTGATAGTTAGTCCAATACCTCTATCTCAGATACTAACTAGAAACTAGTGTATCTCTTTGAATATTATTTGAAAAAAGGAGAACTTGTGCAGTTGGTACGTTTTTGGTTCTTATCATTTTAAGAGATATTTTGAACTCTGGCTTTAGTGTTTGATAATAGGATCCATCATTAGTCAGTTGGAAGACTGGGGAAAATGCGAGTGTTGTCTTTGAATTTATCAACAACGAGAGGCCCCATGCATGAAATTCATGTAAGGGGCTTGGCCCTTGCAGCCCCGGCTTTGTCGGGAAAGTCATCCAGAAGGACGTCTGGAAGGTCGTTTGGCTGTGTGGTCTCATTAGTATGTTACACTTTTATTATTCTAGATTGTCACAAAGGGCACCTTTTTTGATGTATCAGGACTATCACAAAAATATTCCTTAGTTGTATTTTGAAGATACTTGTTAACTTCCCTGAAGTATGTAAGTGTGGAACAGTATTGATAAGTGTGGAACAGCATGCATATAGTGTGGAACCAGGAAGACCATTTGGAATGATTTTTAAAAATTCTAAATGTACAAGGCACAGCCAGAGACAGTTTGTGCTTGCTCTTTTGAGATCTTATTGAATTCTCAATGTCTCTCATTTTCATGTGACCTGATCAGAAATATGTAATGCTGCCCTAGCCTGTCTGGCTCAGTGGATAAAGCGTCTGACTGCAGACTGAAGGGTCCCGGGTTCGATTTCAGTCAAGGGCACATTTCCCAGGTTGCAAGCTCAAGCCAATCCCCAGTGTGGGCTCTGCAGAAGGCAGCCGATCAATAATTCTCATCATTGATGTTTCTATTATATCTCTCTCTTCCTCTCCCTCCCTCTCTGAAATAAACAACAAAAAAATATTAAAAAAAAAAGAAATATGTATTGCTGAGAAGGCAAACGGGTATTAGAATAAGTTTTCAGGACTATTCATATTCAACATTTTCCCTACCAGAGGCCAGATACTTCATTCTGTAACTTAGAGTACAGAACACGAATTCACTTTGTAAATTCTAAGGTAGGAAAATGACTGGTTGAAAGCTTGAGGGCAAATGTTAGGTTTATTTTTAACATGTTGCCTTTAACAGATCACTTTAATTTTCTAGCTTACTACTTCTTATCTCTTTTTTTTAGTGGAGTAATAAAAAATTCAGTTGGTAATTTGAAGAATTTAGCCCAACTGGTGTGGGTCAGTTGGCTGAGCATTATCCCATGTGCCAGGAATGTCACCAGTTCGAATCCCAGTCAGGGAACATGCCCAGGTTGGGGGCTCGATCCTCGGTATGGGTTGTGCAGGAGGCAGCCGATTGATGTTTCTTACATCGATGTTGCTATCTCTCCCTCTCCCTTCCTCTCTCTGAAACCAGTAAAAACATTTTAAAAAAAGGAGATGATTTGAAGAATTTAATATGATTCTAAAGACTTAAGAGTTTTTAATAATTAAAGATATGGATGTTTTATACATGTTTTTCTCTTAGAAAATGTTTTTTTTATGTAAAATAATTAAGAATTGGGCTTTAGCACAATTTGAGCCCTACTTTCTAAAAAAATTGGAGATAAATTTTCTACTTTTTGTTAAAACTTATTTACTGCTGTCACTTTTGGATTAGCAGCATATATTCACTGATCTCGTGGGGGCAAAGTTCTTCCTAAAATTCTCAGAACTGGTAGTTTTAGTTCAAAATTTGCATTTGTAAAAATGTGAATATTTTTACCAGAGGAGGAAAAAGACAGTTTTTAGCAGTTCAGTTTTGGGTATTTATTTTATAAACATTTTAAAGTTTGTTTTAAACAATATAGTTATTGATCAGAGATCCTAGTTGCTGGTTATTTAATAATGGTTTATTTCCTTTTGAAATATTTGAAAATTTTACTTTTTCTATTGGCCTGAAACTTTGTATGCAAAAAAAATTAGCTGGGATAATTTGGTTATTTTTGAAAAAAGTCAAAAGTTTCTAGGTGGTTCTGAATGGACACATCCTACTTTGATATCTAATACCTCAGGAAATTAAAGAGTGCATATGGAGATCATCTTTTTTTTCTTCCATAAATATAATTGTATTCTTACTCAGCCCAAACTTTGAGCAGCTTCCAAAGAGTAGGTCATAAACTTCTCTCCTTGAAGGGGTTACTTTAACAAGGGCCCTAAGAGACCATACCATGCTTTTGTCCTTCTAGAAGGAATTGTCCTAGAGCAGTGGTCGGCAAACTGCGGCTCCGAAGCTACATGCGGCTCTTTGGACCCCTGCGTGTGGCTCTTCCATGAAATACCAGGACCTGGGCTAGTCTACTTTGAAGAAGAGGTGCAAGAAGAAGTTTAACTTTAAAAAATTTGGCTCTCAGAAAAATTTCAATCGTTGTCCTGGTGATATTTGACTCTGTTGACTAATGAGTTTACCGACCACTGGCCTACAGGGTCTTGCATTCCTTTAACGTGTAGAAAGCTCTTTTTTTTTTTTTTTTTAAATCCAGAGTAAGAGAAAGGAAATGGATTTTTCTCTTTTCTTCTCTACTTTCAAATGGAACATTTGTGCTCATAAATTGCACAAGATTGAATGGATTTTCTTTTACTAGTAAATCATACACAGGTTTAATAAAGCAAATTGCTAACAAAATGTCCATTGAGCATGCTTAGAGATATGCAGAAACAGCTGGTTAAAGCAATGAAAAATAAATTACAATTTTCTAGGCGGAATATGAGCAGTAAAAAAACACTGCTTTTAGGAATACTACATAGAAATTTTAACGCTTCGGAGTGGGTTTCTCAACATAGTAAGAATAAACTTGAAGGAGATTAGGGAGATAATGAAGTTTAAATTTAAGGAATATAAATTGACAGTGCTCATGATTTTAGATTGTTTCCTACAAACTTAGTTTTTTATAACCTTGATTTTTTAAAATTAAGGGTCATAGTTCATTCCATAATTCTTTTGCTGATTCTGTTTATCATTTTAGAACTACTCATGAATTCTTGTTCGGTGCTCTTGCTGAACTGGTTGATAATGCAAGGTAAGTAAGTAGTCTCCTGCAGGCATGTGGTATGTGCTTGAAAACATTGGGGCTATTGAGACCTTTGCTTTCTGAAGACATGGGAGGAAGGCAATTCTGTAACAGCCACAACTCACTCCTAAGAGACTTGTTACCCAGAAGAATATTTTTAATAGCACATCACTTGATAACTTCCATTTTATTTGATTAAGTTTAATCCATTCATTTCTCGGTGTTCTAGCATAAAAATAATGAACTTGTAATCTTCAAAGCTACCTTCCCATGTGTGTTAAAGCAAGATAATTGTAGTGAAACACAGGGAATTAAGATTGAAATTTAGGAATCAAATTAATGAGACAGACTAGCTTTGATTTAATTTGTGCTATCAAGAGAGTACACTATAAAATGTCTTTAAAATTATTCCAGAGTTTTGTGTCTTCCCAAGTGTGTATTTTATTGTCAGATGACTCAAGTTGATCAAAGCATCTTTCACTAGTGAGCAGCTGTGCTTGGGAGAAAGTGTTCTTCAGCGCTGTGTTATATGGAGTTCTTAGTGATGGGAGCCTATCAATGTTACTGTGTAGGACTGAAAAATTTAAGTTGGCTCAAAGATAAGCAAATAAAAATGCAAATAATTCTGTTTCTATAATGAAAATACTGTTTCAGTCTTGTTTCTGAATGCAAACATAAAATTCAGACATTGTTTATTGACTAGGTGTTGATGACTAACAAAGGAAGAAGAGTATAAGAGTTGTTAGAATTACTGGTACTTCTAAACAGATCCCCAGTTAATGAGCTTGCTGATAATCTTCCATGTCCATACTGTAAACCTAAACTATTACTGCTTTCATTGTTATTCTCCACCAGACTCTTATGGAAGTGTGCCAGCTAACAAGTTATTTTACAAAAAAAAAAACAAAAACAACAACCCCAAACAAAACCCCTCCTATTTTGTTTCAATCCTGGTTGACTCATAATTTTTATTTTCATTTTTAAAATGTTGTAATCGCTTCTCAGCCTTTTGACTAAGACCAAGTATAGTATCTGTTCTTAGCAGTTTTAAAAATATTGGAGCTTAATGGAACTATGCTTGAATTTATCACTTGTTATCTCAGTGAGACCATGGTGTGTTGTGGCTGACTGCTTTTTAATATTAATGGTGAACTGGAGATTCCTCTGAGTGTGTTCTTGCTTATACAAACATTTTGCCCATTTCTCATATTTGAAATGTTTTTATGTATTTGGGAATAGGTACATGTGGAGTTATATGGTTTTGAGTTGAATTTTTGCATTTAAAGTCAACGTGACTGCATCATTTTCCTTGCTTGCAGTTGCCAAATTGGGCTAGATTTTACTTCCAAACCTTTATGGAAGCCTTCATTGATGACTGAAGTTGCATGTCAGTTGATGGATAGAGTATAGTGGGAACCTCAACTTCCTTTACTGGTTAGGGAGGCTAAGGTTATGAGCTTGTAAATCAGTCTGCTGCCTGTAGTATGTATACCGTAGGACCTGATTTTTTTCATAGGCCTTATAGCAGTTTTTCTTTTTTTCTCAATATCTTGGTGATCAGGGAAGATGCACAAGTTATTGGAACATTTTTATTTTTAGAGATTTTAGAGAGGAACGGAGAAGGAAAGAGAGAGAAACATCGATTGGTTGCCTCCCACATCCACCTCAACTTGGGATGGAACCCGAAACCTGGGCATGTGCCATGACTAGCAATTTAACTGGTGATCTTTTGGTGCACAGGACCATGCTCAGCCAACTGAACCATACCAGATCGGACCGGAACATTGTTGTTGTTACTCATCACCTGAGGACATTTACCATTGATTATTTTTAAATTTTGTTTTATTGTTTAAAGTAGCACATATAGTATTACATATGTCCCCCCCCCCCCATTGACCTCCCCTCAGCCAACCTCTCTCCCCCATTGATTTTTAGAGAGAGTGGGAGGGAGGAGAAGAGATACACAGAGAGAGAAACATCGATGTGAGAGAGACACACTTCCATTGGTTGCTTCCTGCATGCTGGGGCTGGGGATCAAGACTGAAACTGAGATACATGCCCTTGACTGGAATTGAACCTGTGACCCTTCAGTGTGCAGGCTGGCACTCTGTGTACTGAGCCAAACGGGCTAGGGCTAGAACATTTGTTATGATTGTAATTGATTGAGAGAAACACGGATTTGTGTCAGTTCTTAGTATCTAAAGGGGAATGTTTTTACTTCCAGATGTTTTCACTATGAAATTTATATTTAAAAATATATACCCAGTCTCTGTTTGTCATGTGATAATTTAAAATAATTTGGAGCTGCTCTAGGTGTTTCACAGTCAGAAAAGGAAAATAGTGCTACCGGGTATAAAAAGTATAGCTTTAATGTATGTAGAATGACTGTATGAATTCCTGAAAATAGATGCAAAGTAGTAGCCATTTCATGATACTATGCATAGGTGGCATTTCAGATTCTCACTTGGATCTTGATCCCCTCCCCCCTTTTAATTTTGCAGAGATGCTGATGCCACCAGAATTGACATTTATGCAGGTAAGACAGACATCAGTCTTTCCTTCGAATGCCCAGTTCCTTTTAGGTCATTTATTGCTGTGCCTACCAGATGAGTGTGAAAGAACTGGTTTTCCGGAGCCTGAGGATATGGCACAATTACTCTAGGTCTTAGGTAGAACCAGGCCTCCTGGTTAATAGAAACCAAGAATTAGTTTACACCAAGACACTAACACAGGGTGGTCAGATCCAGATATACTCGAAAAGCCAGCAGGAGATTCAGAGGCCGATGGAATAGGGTGGTGGGGAGTGTAATAACAACCACTGGTGGTTTCATTGGTTGGAGTTAGCAGGTGACCAGGTTTATAGCTTCTGCAGCCAGAGAGAGATCTTGTTGGAGGCCAATTTCTCCTTCCAGCGTGGCGAAGACCAGTCCCAACTTTTATGTCAGTTGCATGAAACAACGGGGTGCCTGGGGTGGCACTGAGGTTTGCCGAGGAGATTTTTTCAAGCAGGGCTATCAGGTAGGAAGGAAGGCTGTTTTGCTTGGAATTTAAGGATGCTGAAGCATGTACTGCTTTGCTTATTTAATTGTCTGTTGTTTGGCAGTAGGAGACTTTTTTTTTTCCCTAGAGAGAGTGCAAGTGGAAGATTTTTTTTTTTTTATTGATTAAGGTATTACATATATGTCCTTACTCTCCCATTACCACCTCCCATTCATGCCCCCACCCCCCCTGTTGTCTGTGTCCATTGCTTAGGCTTATATGCGTATAAGTCCTTTGGTTGATCTCTCCCCCTTCCCCCACTACCTTCCCTGAGGTTTGACGTTCTGATTGATGTTTCTCTGTCTCTGGATCTATTTTTGTTCATCAGTTTATGTTGTTCATTATATTCCACAAATGAGTGATATCATGTGATATTTATCTTTCTCTGCCTGGCTTATTTCACTTAGCATAATGCTCTCCATCTCCATCCATGTTGTTGCAAATGGTAAGAACTCTTCTTTACCGCAGCGTAGTATTCCATTGTGTAGACGTACCACAGTTTTTTAATTCACTGTTTCCAGATCTTAGCTGTGGTGAATTGTGCTGCTATGAACATAGGGGTGCATATTTCCTTTCTGATTGGTGTTTCTAGTTTCTTGGGATATATTCCTAGAAGTGGGATCACTGGGTCAAATGATAGTTCCATTTTTAGTTTTTTGAAAGTGGAAGAATTTGTAGTCATTATCATTGGCCCTGGTTTTTTTTTTTTGTTTTGTTTTTTTTTTAATAGTTTGCTTTCTGCATGTATAGTGTTTGTCCTAGCACTTCTTTTGCATCATTTGAATGCTAACGATCTGAAAGCAGAATAGAGGAGGACAGCTTTTAAACCCAAATTTGGATAGAATGATCTGTTTTTCTGAAAAGTCTGAGGTAATGCCCTGGCTGGTTTGGCTCAGTGGATAGAGTGTCAGCCTGTGGACTGAAGGGTCCCAGATTCGATTCCGGCCAAGGCCACATGCCTGGGTTGTGGGCTCGATCCCTGGGGGGGGAGAAGGGAGGAGAGGGCACGTGGTGGAGGCAGCTGATCGATGATTCTCTCTCATCATTGATGTTTCTCTCTCTCTCCCCCTCTCCTTTTCCTCTCTGAAATAAAAAAAATATATATATATATTTTTAAAAAGTTTGAGGTAATATTTTAAATAAAATTGACTAGCTTCTCAGAATGGATACCGATGGATCACCTGGGAGCTTGCTAGGAATGCAGATCCTCAGGTACCACTTCAGACCCACATAATTAGACTAGGGTGGAGCCCAGAATCTTTATTTTAACAAGTTCTTCAGGGGATTTGGATGCACACTACATTTTGCTCCAGCTGATACTTTTCTTAGCTCCTGCTTACCCGATGTGCTGCAGAGAGCAGAGTCCATTGGACCGTAGGCTCCATGCAGGCAGTGAGCGGTCTGCATCGTTCACTGCAGTTCGCTTCGTCGCAGTCGGGCTCGGAGGAAGTGCTCAGAAATATTCGTCGAGTACACAACTGTTGGGATAAGCGCTGTAGCTGGGTAAGGATGCCACCCTGCTGCTTACGGGCTCGAAGAAGTTACTGCTGTCTCTCTCGGCCCTGAGCTGCGTGCCCATGACCGTGGTTCTGGACGCTTAGCTGCTCACGCAGTGTCAGTCACTGGCCAGCAGGATCCTCCACGTGCGGTTTCTTACCCTCATAATCAAATGAAAAACTACGAAATGAAATCCTTGAGCAAGAAAGGGATCTCGGACCCACTGTTCAGTGTTGATTGTGTGTTAAAACAGCCTGCAAGTCCTGTTATAAGAAACACAAGGGCCTAAAAGTAACTTCCTAGGTAGCATTCAAGAAATGCCATCAATGGTCCTTGGGGACTTTTTGAATGCACTTGGCTTGAGCCAGTTTCTAGGTTCCAAAGCAGTCTCATGTACCGCTCATGGCTGAAGTACAAATGGCCCGTGGCCTGATGTTAACACACTGTTACCATGATCTGTACCTGGCCCGTTGTGCATCTTCATGGCACTTTGCTCCTTCTAGAATAACTTCGGAAGCCTTTTTGCATGTTACTTGCACTTGCTCCTGCTTGCTAGATCTCATTTGGATTTTCTAGAGACCCTGTTAAGAGGCTCTGCCACGAGGAGAAATTTTCTTATCTACCACGAGAACTTCCAGGAAGGTCCTTGCTCTTGAACTTTCAAGAAGCACTTGTTATTAATGTTTCAGCAAAGTTTAGCTTTCTGAACACTGAGTGATACTTGAAAATCTGTGGTTCGTAGTACTTCTGAAATAGCATTTTAAATCGCAGTAACTAGTCCATGACTCACTTGAATCTTTAGCCCGAGAGGAGGACATGCCTTTTAAACAGATTCCTCAGCTTAGATAATTTTACAAAGTTGGTGAACTGTAGCTTCAGGGAGGAAAGGATGTATTCACGGAGGAACTAAGCTCAGAGCAGCCCTGGGCTTGTTCCTGCAGGACCTTACGTAGACCTTCCTTTTAGAAGAAGCGCTCTTCCGATTCCAGCACCTGAGCTGGTCCTTTGCCCACCTCATCCTCACGGGGTCAAAAGGCAGATTCTTGGAAACTAGCATGGGCCCTTCCCCTGTTTTGGAATCTCTTCTCCAGTGTTTATTACATGACCCAGCCTCCTGAGTAACCACTTGCCTCTGCAGAAGACAGCTCCCGAAAGAAGGGCGTCTTCCACTCACTGCGATGGAGGCAGAGTCTGCCTTCCCGCTTTGTTAGCCCAGAGGCTCTCCCGTGGCTGCTCTGTACCTGGCCCTCAAAGGGCTGTTCCTCGTTGCATCAAGCCTGTCCAGCTGGGATGCAGGCGCTCTCGCGGCACCTTGCACTGTTTTGCTCTGGGGTTGGGGAGTCATTCCAAGGACCCACAGCAAACGGAGGATGCAGTGGTGAATACAGATAGCCCAGGAACTTGTTAGCCTGGGGATAATCCCATAAAGACTTAGTAATCCATCTTCTAGATTGCAGCTGCCACCACCACACCCCTAGCATGACTGGCTTCATCACTTTGTCTGAACTTAACCCACAGAGGTGGGGGTGAGCAGTCGGTTAGATATAGCATGCCGTAGTGGGAGTGCTTCGGTGTCTTGAGGTTCACAGCAGAAAGTGGTGTGGGAACAATCCAGATGGGGACAAGCAGAGGGGTGGTCGAGGTATGTATGAAGTACATGTATCTTAAGTGGTCCTGGGTTTGGTTGGACACTGGGCCAGGTAGTCTTTGTCCTCCGTATCAAGTCTCTCAAGCTTGGTCATGAACTAGAAGGAATTGGAGAAGCTTTGGGATTTCCATTCCCAAGGGCCTTATACTAGCTCGGTCTGTTACAAGGAGAAGCTAGGTTTGACCTGACCTTTTTGGACTAATCTTCACATTGATCCCCCTTCTTACCCTACCGCTCTGGAGGGTAACCACCCAGTAATGGCATCCTCCTCTTTTACAGAAAGGCGAGATGATCTTCGAGGAGGATTTATGCTTTGCTTTTTGGATGATGGAGCAGGCATGGATCCAAGTAAGTAACCGTTTTCATAAATACTGGCTGTGTTAACATATTTTTTGTGTGGCCTCACTTTTGTGACTCAAAGATCTACCAGGAGAGAGAGAGGCGTGTGTGGCAACATCTCGGGCAAATTCCACACATGGATTTGCCGGGTCTTGTCCTAGCATGGGAGATAGCATCTGAATGGCATCTGTCGACATTATTTTTATCAGCTTGCACAACATCCCAGAGTTGAAACTACAGGACGCACAGACACACACATACACACACCCCCCTCATTACCATGTTTGGGTAACAAAACAAGATCATAGTGATGGCTAAACTGAAACCGACAGGCCAATCAGGTGTTGGTCTAGTTTGCCTCATGGTTGTGAATTCCCTTGGACAGGTTTTCAGTAGACACACAGCCCTACTTGGGGTTAGCAAGACTCAGACCTTGCTTTTTGAGGAGCCTGGAAAAGAAATGCAGACTTTTCACTTCTCTCGTTATGCCTGCCATTTCAGACGATGCTGCCAGTGTGATCCAGTTTGGGAAGTCAGCCAAGCGGACGCCGGAATCCACCCAGATTGGGCAGTATGGGAACGGGTTAAAGTCGTAAGTATCCTAAAAGCCTGTCCCAGGACTCGGAACAAAACCACTCGATGTTCTCCTGCTTCTGTCTCATGAAAACTTCCTTGTCTCCGTCACTGTAACTCTGTAACAGAAGGAAAGTCAGAAAGAAGTGGGTCGGGAATTTACTGTTGTTCAGCCTTGTATACTTTACAGAACAAAAGTGGGGATGCCCCAAACCAGCTGTGGTGCGAGACGCTGTGTCTCTCGGCACTGTGCTCTGGTGCTGTACCTCTCTTCCTGTTGAAATGTTTCATCCTGTAGTTGAGGTTTGGGGTGGTCGTTTTGTGGGGTTGGGATATATCTGAGATCGGGAGGAAGTGACTTCATGATGAGGTAGTTTTCCCTGAGCACCTGCCATATGTCATGCTTTGTGCTCGGCATTGGGATGCAGGGTGAGTCAGGGAGACCAGTCTCCATCCTGGAGCACATGGTCTCCGCTCGCATGCCCTGCTAGGCCTGTGGCAGGGACCTACCTAATGTCTTCAGATCCCTTGGGACTTCTTTCTCAGACCTTGGTTCCCACTTGTTTGGTGTTTGGAATGTGTTGCTCTGGCTTTGAGTGAAGCCCCAAGAGAAAGGTTTCTATTTCTGAAAGGCTCACTTGCAGCTGTACGTCCCCTTGGCTAGAACAGATGCAGTGGAATTGGAGTTTGTACAGACGGAATTGAGTCATGGCTCCGGTCTTGCTGTGGAAACATGGTTTTCTTTGGGAGAGGGGCAGTTTGGGCAGTGAGCAGCTTTCATTGTCCCTCACTGCAGTGTGCTTTGGCGGTGGGGAGGTAGGGGAGAGAAGAAAGTGCTTCCGAAGACATGGCACCTGGACTTTTCGATTTGTCTCTTAGGACAGGAGCCAGATGGGACGGATAGGCCCTTAGCGTGCGTCAGGCACTGTGCTCGGGCTTAACTGATCTTGTTTAACCCTCCTTGTGGTCTTAGGAGGTGTCGGTTCTGTTTTGCTCATTTTCAGATGAGGAAATTGAGGTTTATAGGTTGAAATGATTTGTCCAAAATTAAAAAGGTGCCCAAGTGTAGAGCACAGATATAAATCAGAATTTCTGATTGCAAATTTTGTCCATTTCACTTAAAGTCAGACAAACTAAAATCCAAGTCTTACCTCACTTAATTACTTCTTTGAGCCTCAGCTTCCTCCTTTATAAATTGAGATTATATCTTACCTACCGAATAGGTTAAAGATTAAATGCTGTCATTGCTGTGAGACCCCTAGCCAGGTTCTAGCTTCTTTTTTAAATCTCTCCTCTTTTGTTCTTCCCACGTCAGATTCCTGGCCTGAATGGCGGGTCTGAGATAGGGCCTAGGAATCTGTTTTTCATAGGTTCCCCACGCGATGCTGTGTGTGTGATCCAAGTCCTCAATAACAGGTCTCCTAGAGTCAGTGTGATAACAGGTCTCCTAGAGTCAGCGTGATGGTAATGAAACCCTGACTTCCCCTCAGGATTGGCAGCCAGGTTTCTCCACCTGTTTTATCAGTTCTCTGGCCTCAGGTACACGTTTTACCTCTGGATATCTATTCCCTAATCTAGAAAATAGGATTCTAATCTCTGACATTCTCCCTTACGGAGCAAGTTTTAGGAGCAAATGACATGTGACTCCAAAAGCACCTAGAAGACCAGAAAGGAAAGTGTAGAGAAGTTGAGGGTGTTGACATTAGCATATTGTTCTGTGGAACAGTTGTAAAGGACCCATTGAGACGGAGCCATCTAGTGTTCAGAGTGAATTCATTTTGGTACCGATTCAGAAGTTGAAAATATTTCAGGAAGAAGTGCTTTGTGGTGAGAATAAGGTCTGACAAGCAGGGAAGCCAAGAGAAGTGGCATTTGGGATTGTTGCTATCAGGTTCAAAGACAGTGGGACGAAAGAAGCATAAATTGGGAGTGTTTTGCCAATTTAGGGCAAAAATAAGTTCTGACAGAGGCAAGTAGTGTGCCTCATTTTGCCACCCAAAGCTTTAGGGAAGAAGGAGGACTGTGAAATTGCTGAGGAAGGAGCAGTGCCAGAACTTGGGGAACTGGAAGAGGAGAAGCAGAACTTGGCAGCCCCCAGGGTGTCTCTGGATAGTGTCCTGGGAGGTTTCCGGAGCACTTAGGAAAATGGCACATGGCATTCATTTGTGTGTTGGCATACCAGTCTGGTTTGTGTTTGTCCGCAGATGAGAGTAATAAGACTCCTTATTGCCCTCACCTCCCTAGGGCATGACGAGGACTAATGAGATAATAGCCATAAAGTCCCAGAAGCCGCTCAGAAGAAAGGAACTAAATAGCCCCATTGTTCAGTGGGCATACCATTGGTGTTCGTGCTTCTGCCAGTGCCGGACAACCTCCCATGTTGCCTGGGAAGGCCTGGCCTGGCCCTCAGAGGCTGAACATGGCCAGACAGGAAGGAAGCAGTCGATTCCTTGAGGCACATTTCCCAGGAACTAGTTGCATCCAGAAGCAGGGACCTGTCTGTGTCAGAAGGAGCTTGAGGTGGCCAGACAGTTCTGAGACAGAAGATGGTTGTGCTTACAGGACCTGAGTCAATTATAGGCCCCCTCGAAAACTGTGATCAAGAATTGTATTTTTTATGGTTAACCTTGGGATCGTATTGTGTGGTGTGTGGTTTTTGTTTGTTTGTTTGTTTTGAGGATTGATGAGCAGAGGTAGTGGGCTGTTCCCTTGATGCTGCTGCCTTTGATGAGTGGACGGTAGGGGAGTTTGTGTCAGTGAAGGAAGGACAGGAAGGAAGGACAGGATGGGCATTGGCTGTGGTTAGCATGGGTGATGTGCTAAAGGTATCAGTTGCTAGAGTGGAATCTGCAGGGTAGAGCAGCCCTTGTGGCTGGGATAAACCTGGCGCATGGACAACAGGACTACATTGTGGCAGCACCCGGGGGTGAGACTCACTAGAGTTGGTGATGAGCAGTGACTGTGCCCCAGAAGGGTGGTGAGAGCCTGCATGGTGGTAGGTGTGGTGGAGAAGGGAATAATGGAAGAGCAGAGGGAGGAGAGTCAGATGGGAGGGGTGGGGACGAGGCTGTGAAGGGCAGCTCAGTCACGATGGGTGGGTTTGCTCCTTTCTCAGACGAGCTTTGGAGTCCCTGGGAGAATAAATAACCCAGTTCTGCTCCCCTTCCAGAGGCTCCATGCGCATCGGGAAGGATTTCATCCTCTTCACCAAGAAGGACGACACCATGACCTGTCTCTTCCTGTCTCGCACCTTTCATGAGGAGGAAGGCATTGATGAGGTAGGTCCCCTCCACTCCACGTTCCCAGGTCTGCCAGGCTGTTCTCATGGTCATTTGCGATCCACGGGAGTCACAGGATTGCAGCCCCGCCCCTGTTCATTGTGTTAGCTGGTGGGGTGAATTGGTTGAGGGTTAAGGCAGAGATGTTAATGTGAGAGGAAGCAGAATCTCAACGCTTCAGGGCTTCAGGCCGCCAAGTGGCTGGAACCTAGATTTGGATATGCAGCTCCCCTAGATCTGCAGCTTGACTTCAATCTGCTGGGGTGTCAGTATGGAAAGTTGTCTTATCCAGGGGAGCATTTGAGGCTTCCATGGCTGTGGGTGGAAACCACAGCTGGCAATCACAATAGGAACAGTACTGTCCCCCTTATTATGGTGATTTTGTGGGATGTGCCATGAGCACATTTTTTTCCCTTTTTTGTTAATTCTCACCCAAGGACTCCCCCGCCCCTCATTAATTTTTAGTGTAAGAAAGGGAGAGAGACACAGAGAGAAAAACAGCAATGTGAGAGAGACACATTGATTGGCTGCCTCTGCACGTACCCCGACTGGGGTTGGGGATTGAGCCTGCAACCGAAACCCTTCAGTCTCCTGGCTGATGCTCTAACCACTGAGAAAACCGGCTAGGGCAGCACATTTTTCTTTTGAGGAAACGTGTTTGTTCTAACCATCTATGTAGAAGCTACAAGTCAGATAGCTGTCGGGCCTCAGTAGGTGCTAAAGCTGGTGAGCATACGGAAAAGATCGGTGTGTGTACTTCGCTAAATGGCAGCTGGCACTCGGCCTCGGCTGCTAATTGCTGTGCTGGAAGGAGGCCTAAAGAATCTGCAGTATTCTGATTTCAGATAATCTGCAGAGCTGGTCTGGTGAGGGCCCCCCCCCCCCTTATGGGATGGGGCGGGGCCAAGGGGATGTGGATTAGGGAAGGCCTTGGTCTGCCAGCCTTAGGCTAGACTCTGATCTTCTTTCTTGTGTGGGAAATGGAGGCAGAGCTTGAGAGAAGGGGCTGAGGGGCCCTGTAGAGAAATCCATGGCGGTCACGTCAACAGATAGGTGGATTCCAAGTGCCAATCTAATTTCTTTCTGTTGGTTCACTATGATCAAATTAAACTTATACTAGCCCTGTTTAGACGTTAGCCGAAATCATCACAGACTAATCCATGTTGGGAATAAAAGGCTGTCTTTTTGACCATCAGTTAAGCTTGCCTGGTGCCAGCGCATTCAGCTTGCCTGGTGCCAGCGCATTCAGCTTGCCCGAAGGGAGGGGGTCTGCAGCTGGCAGGAGCAGGCTCCTGGGAAAGGCAGGCAGGAGAGTGTGCCCAGGCTGGTCTTCAGGCACCGGCTGCTCAGGGCCCTGAGGGCGGAGGGGGTGGTGGTGGAGGGGCCACCTGGAGGAAGTGGTGGCCTCTACAGAGCACGGAGGTCAACGGCAATTTAAAGAAGGAGGTGAGCCGAAACAGGTTTGACTCAGTGGATAGAGCGTCGGCCTGCGGACTGAGGGGTCTCGGGTTTGATTCTGGTCAAGGGCATGTGCCTTGATTGCGGACACATCCCGGTAGGGGGTGTGCAAGAGGCAGCTGATCAATGTTTCTCTCATCGATGTTTCTGACTTTCTATCCCTCTCCCTTCCTCTCCGTAAAAGATCAATAAAATATATTTTTTTAAAAATAAGGAGGTGGCAGTATTAGGTTTTGGGTTGCTGTTTCTGAAGATTGTTTGGTTACTGTGCAGTGATTGACTGGAAAGATCGGGGTGTTGGCGAGGACCAGGTGACAGGCCCTGGCTGGGTGTATCCTGAGGGACTCACAGCAGAGAGGGGAGGAGTAGGAGCATCTTCCTCTCTCGTTTGTGGAACCACAGATGTGGTGTGTGACCGGTGCAGGGAGGAAGGAGGAGGGGTCTGGATGGCTCGGTTCTGGCGGGGCAGTTGGCGTGGCAGGCTGTCTGGAGCCGGGGAAGAACGGCAGAGGGTGCAGCTGGCGGGGAAGAGTGTTTTGTCTTGGACGCTCGAGGTTAAGTCTGGGCCTGGAGCATGGGGAGGCCTGGCGGGATTCTTGGCAGCAGATTAGCTCAACTAAAGGAGCTCATAGAGTGAGAAGAGGACCTGGGATCCCGAGCACGCGGACATTCAAAGGCTGGGAGCGGAGAAAGTGCCGGAGGAGACAGGAGTGGCCAGAATGGTAGGGGGAGACCAGCACAGAGAAGTGTTCCCAGGGCAGCGGTGGGTGCCGGTGGAAATGAGTGAATGCCCACAGTTAAATAATGCCGTTGTCACCTGGGACTGCCGTGAAGAATGAGAGGTGCAGAGTGAGGTACAAATTCACAGAACACAAATGGAACTCAGTTCCCTGGTGAAAGAACTAGGTTGAAATTTTTTCCTTACTTGGTGCTAGAAGGTCACTGTTTTGGATTGTTACTGCAGTGCGAACTCGGCCAAGATTTCAAAATAAACATTTTTGGCTGCATAGGAATGTGTGCAGACCAGTCCCGGGGTTGGATTCTGTAGACAGGAAGCTTCCCAGAAACCAGCAAAACGTCTCAGAACTCTTGAACAGTTTATCACCCGGGCACTGGTTAAAATGCAGAGCTCCTTTTCCTCACAGGGGCCATATGATTTGAACTTGTGAGGGAATCCCAGCAGCCACCCCTCCTGAGAAGCTGTCTGCGGGGCGGGGGCGGGGCAGGGGAGGGAGCACGCAGGCCTCTGGGGAGGTGGCATTTGAAAGAGTTTTTAAAGGAAGAGTAGGATTTTCCCCAGCTTTATTGGGCCTTAATTGACACAGGTAGAATTTTCTAAAACGTTATTTAGACATACGATTGAATTCCATACGTAAAGAAGAGCGCGTTAAAATGTATGTACAATTTGGAGAACAAGTAAAGGGGACACCCCTGCAGCCACTGTCATCGCTGATGCACTCCCACCAATCAGGTTGCTTGTTGCACCTCTAAGGAGTTGCCCTAAGGTGACTTTGTGATGATTATGTCCTTGTTTTTCTTCATAATGTTGTCACTTATCTATGCATTCTTGAATAGTTTAGTTTTGTGCATTTATGAGTTTTACACAAATGCACTCATCATAGGTTTTTTTATTTTGCTTCTATCTTGTAATGTGAGATTCGTCTGTGTTGATGGTAGCAGCTATTCCTTTGTTCATTTCCATCACTGCACAGCATTCCATTGTATAAAGATGCTGCAGTTTAATTTGTCCACTTTGTAGTGGCTATTTTGCTGTTCTTAGATGTTTGCTGGTTCATATGCACAAAAGTTTCTCCTAGAATATGTACCTGGGAGTGGAACTGCTGAGTTGTAAGTTATGTTTATGTGTATTTTCAGTTTCACTGGATAATTGCAAATATACTTTCCTTAGTGGGAAGAGTAGAATTATTACCAAACTAGGAAAATGGCCAGAGACATCTCGAGCAGGGAGCTGCCTTTGCAGAGGGCCCAGGGCATAGCCCAGCGCCCCCCAGGGGACCTAGTGATGTGAGGCTGAGGCCCGGGGAGGGGCACAAGCCACAGAGCCTCTCTGCCAGGCTGTGGCACTTGGGCCTCACGTCTGGGCTGTGTGGGGTGCGATAAGAGGAGTGAATGCCATTTTAGGGGGGATGTCTGCCTGTGCTCACTCCATAGGTGATAGTCCCATTGCCCACCTGGAATGCTCGGACCCGGGACCCCCTCACAGACAACTTGGAAAAGTTCTCCATAGAGACAGAGCTCATCTACAAGTATTCTCCCTTCCACAACGAGGAGCAAGTGATGACTCAGTTCATGAAGATTCCTGGGGACAGTGGTAAGTGGGCTTAGAGCCTGCATCACCTGGAATCCTTAGCTCAGAGCCACGGTGTTGTGGGCATGTGAGGGGGCCTCTGGCAGAAAGAAGGCATTTCTGTTCCCTAGGAACACTGGTGATCATCTTCAATCTCAAACTCATGGATAACGGAGAGCCAGAGCTAGACATCGTCTCAGATCCAAGGGATATCCAGATGGCGGAGACTTCCCCGGAGGGCACGTGAGTGTGGCTGGGAGGGCGGGAAGTCCTGTAACTGGTATCCGTTTTCTCAGCTGGCAAAGCTCAGGAAGTGACTTTAGGGAGAGAGGGGAGAGCAAATTCCCTGGGTTTCCCAGTGTTAGAGTTCATGAAGCAGAGAACTCCACACCCTCTTGCCGTAGGCAGGTCCTCAGCTAAGCCAAGAGAAGAGATTAAGGATCTCTTGCTCCAACTCCTTGATTTGAGAGAAGAAACTGACGCTACAGAGCGGGGAGCGGGGAGAGGAGTCACCCGGTCCATGGTGGGGCAGTGGTAGAGCCGGTCCAGTGGGGAGGGGACAGGATGAGGGGGTACGCTTTCACGGTGGCAAGAGAAGTAGAGATGCGAGGTGGGAGCCTGCTGAGAGCGTGTCCTGTTGGATGCTGGGCGAGCCGGTTTCGGTGCGGGTGACGGGCGACAGCGCTCTGTTCCCGCCGCCTCCAGGAAGCCGGAGCGGCGCTCCTTCCGTGCCTACGCTGCCGTGCTCTACATCGACCCCCGAATGAGGATCTTCATCCACGGGCACAAGGTGCAGACCAAGAGGCTGTCCTGCTGCCTGTTTAAACCCAGGTGGGGGCCTGCCTGCCGTGTCACGCTTTCCTAGGACGGTTTTGGAGAGATGCTAGACGACAGGTTCTGACGGCGTCGACTGTGTTGGGGCCTTTAAGCTGCCTGTGACTTTCTGTGGGTCCTGGGGGAGGGACAGTGGTGGCCAAGGGCTGTGGAGAGGGGCTGGCAAAGCTCTTTGAGTGTGAGCGCCCTCTGTGACGAGGGTGCCCTGCCTGGCACAGTGAGCTGTTGGAGCCTCTTGGCTTCAGGGCCGGGGGCGGCCGGGGGCGGCCGGGGGCGGCCGGGGGCTGTAGACATTTTACAGGAGCAAAGCAAAGAGCCTGCTGATGCCTGTGGCTTGTTTATGCGGTGGGATGAGTAACATCTAGGGAGCAGTGAGCTTGTTTATCAAACTGCATCCGGAGGCGAGTGGCGAGTGGGGTACGGAATTGAGTCTTTCTGCTGAAATAAGCTTGGCTCTGATTCGCCATGAGGGGCTGGACAGTGCAGTTTGGGAAGAAGCAGGAAGTCGGGGTGCTCTCTAAGCTGCTCGGGCTGTCACCCTGCCCCCTGCTCTCAGGCCCTCAGGCTGCCTTTTCCCCATTCAGGATGTATAAGTACACGTCCAGCCGCTTCAAGACCCGGGCAGAGCAGGAAGTGAAGAAAGCCGAGCACGTGGCTCGGATCGGTAATGTCCCCCAGTGCGGGCGGGGTGGGTGGGCGTCCCCGGGGACACGGTTTATGGCCGAAGCATGATCTAGGAAAAAGCTCCATCCAGCACCCTGGGGCAGCTCCTCCTGCAGCCCTCCCTGGGCTGGTGCTGGCCAGTCCTCTTAGCGGGTTTCTCCCCTCCGGCACTCTCTCTTCTTCAGCCGTTTGTAGGGACTTATCTAAAACAGTGTCAACTCCTGGGCTTGCCCAGAGTGAAGAATCCTCTCTGCCCTCTGGCCCCAGTGTTTGTGAAATTGGTGTTTATGACTCCAGGGCAAAAACCTCAAGGTCTGTAGGGATAGCAGGGCTTCCTGGCTGCTTAACGGAGAATGATTGGCTGAGGACTCGGATAGCTTCTGGCTTCTGCCAAGGGTTTAATTTTGGTTGCCTTGGGCAGTTTTTGACCTGTTTTGATTCATTTGGAAAGTTTGAAAAGCATGTTTCACAAGTAAATAGTACCAGTTTCCTTGAGTCCTTGATTGTCCTTTTTGAACTGACTGTGCAACACACCAGCACCCTTGTCCAGGGTGAACTGCACTGTGGGATCCCAGAGGATTGCTAAGAGTTTTGAGCCTTTGAATTCCTTACCGTGGTTTCTTCTGTTTCAGCTGAAGATAAGGCCCGGGAGGCGGAGAGCAAAGCGCGGGCATTAGAGCTGCGCTTGGGTGGAGACCTCACCCGGGACTCCAGGGTAAGGCTCCCGCCCTGTGCAGCTGTTCTCTAGCATTTCTGGCCGGAGCGTCCCACAGCTGGCCTTGTTCAGCCCACGACAGTCCACAACCCCTTGCCCTAAAGCTGAAAAAAATGGGATGATGTTTCCGTAACCACTATTGAACACAACACCGTATGGTAAAATCTGGGCTAATCATTTCAGCATCCCAAAACCACACGAGGTATGGCCACTGTTGGTATCCTCAGTTTATGGAAAGAGAAATGGAAATGGAAAACAGCACTTGTCCCAGGTCACAGGGCAATACGGGTCAGAGCAGTTCTCTGATCTCCCAGCCTGACACACCGCTGTAGACCTCAGTTGTCATAAGCCCGGACAAGGGAGACACTGCTTTTGAGTTTGTCCCCATTTTCTGTAGAAAAATAAATAAATCTCCAGGTGTGTTGCATCCATGTGACTGAAAGTGGGGAGTGTTACCATGCTTCCTGCTGAGGCCCGAGCACCCCCTCACCGGGTGCTGATGTCTGTTCCCAGGTGATGTTGCGGCAGGTGCAGAACACAGCCATCACCATGCGCAGAGAAGCTGATGTCAAGAAGCGGATCAAGGATGCCAAGCAGCGGTGAGTGCCAGGACTGGCCTTTGACCTTTTAAAATTATGGAGCTTTTGTACTGATTGTGGACAAAGAGCTTGAGGAGTCCCTCCCCATACCGCAAGGTTGCTGTTCTGCCCCAGAGATTGCTTTGAGATTTGGGAAAACCATTGATGTAATCTTAAATGCTGGTCAGATGTCCCCTGCAGAACAGATTTTTCC
The DNA here is from genome assembly GCA_027563665.1 of Antrozous pallidus. Lineage (NCBI taxonomy): Eukaryota > Metazoa > Chordata > Mammalia > Chiroptera > Vespertilionidae > Antrozous > Antrozous pallidus. Next base: position 3,228,191 of record CM050528.1, read on the forward strand.
TCGCTCGGTTCTTTCTGAGCTAGGAAAAGGCAGGGCGGTGCCAGCACCTTGAATTGAACACCAAACCTTTCTCACTGGCACCTGTCTGTCTGTCTGTGTCTCTCTCCTTCCCTCTCTTTCCCCTCCTCTCCTTTTTATCTCCTTCCCTATTCCCTCTCTTCCTTTCCTTTTCCCCCCTCCCCCTCTTCACTTAAAGAGTACATAAAATGCTAATTGCGTAAAACTTGTAACATATAGGACATTAAAAAAATGTTTTACACTTGCCTATACTTTTACCACCTGGTGCTATCTACTCTTAATTTTTAAAAAAATATATATTTTGTTGATTTTTTTACAGAGAGGAAGGGAGAGGGATAGAAAGTCAGAAACATCGATGAGAGAGAAACATTGATCAGTTGCCTCTTGCACACCCCCTACTAGGGGTGTGCCCGCAGCCAAGGTACATGCCCTTGACCGGAATCGAACCCGGGACCTTTCAGTCTGCAGGCCGATACTCTAGCCACTGAGCCAAACCGGTTTCGGCATATCTATTGTTAATTTTTTTTAATCCCTGGTGACAGTTGTGGAATGACAATTTAGGTTGAGTTTTGGGTCTTTTCCATGTTGAGTGGGCATTTGTCCTGGCTCGTTAAGCTCTGCCCGCCTCTGTGTCCGGAGCCTCTCTGGTCGGGGCCTGGAGTTCATTCTTGGCTTGTTCCTTGCCTCTTTGACACAGGCCTCGGTTTCAGGTTTCCTCCTGAGGGAGCCCCGCTCCTCCATCTGCTTTGCAGCTTCTGTGAGACTGTTGACATTTATCACATGATGGTCTCTCTGGCACATGCCTGTTCGTTGTGAATTTTTGCCTTTTCGAAGTTATTACTGTCACGTTAGTGGAGTAGGTATTGCAGAATACCTGTGTTTACTCATCATGGAGCAGCAGCTTCACAGAGTCTCATTCACAACTCTGTTTGGTTCCCAGAGGCCAAAGCCGTGTGCTTTTCATAAGGGATGCTTAGGGTCACTGCCCAGTGCTGGTGCCTATCCAGTGCAGCAGGTTACACATTGAATGAGACACGGCCCGGCCAGCGGGGCTCAGTGGTTAACAGGGACCCGTGAACCAGGGGACCATGGTTTGAGTCTGGGTGTGGGCTCCACCCCCAGCAGGGAGCATGCAGGAGGCGGCCGATGGGTGATTCTTTCCCATTGATGTTCCTGTCTCTCTCTGAAATCAGTAAAAACATTTTTCAAAGGGAATGAAAACACAAAGCTTTTTGCTACGCATGTCTCAGGTTTAAGCTTAACACATCTTAAACACCGTGGTTTTGGGGTTGGTCTACTAGAATTTATCTCTTTTCTTCTCAGGGCACTTAAGGAGCCTAAGGAACTGAATTTTGTTTTTGGGGTCAACATTGAACACCGGGACCTGGACGGCATGTTCATATACAACTGCAGCCGCCTGATCAAGATGTATGAGAAAGTGGGACCGCAGCTGGAAGGGGGCATGTGAGTGCTGCCCCCGGAGAGCTTCCAAGCCCAGGGCCGATGCTGGGAGGATTTCGGCCAGCGGGCTGACAGGCTTTGTCCTCCTCCCTGCAGGGCGTGTGGCGGGGTTGTGGGGGTCGTTGATGTGCCCTACCTGGTCCTGGAACCTACACACAACAAGCAGGACTTCGCTGATGCCAAGGAGTATCGGCACCTGCTGCGGGCGATGGGCGATCACCTGGCACAGTACTGGAAGGACATCGCCATTGGTAATGCCGCTTCTCTTCACCTCCGGCCTTAGGGTACTCCTTGCCTGAGGCTGCCTTCTAACAAGATGTGTGGGTGTTTGCCTTCCAGCCCAGCGGGGAATCATCAAGTTCTGGGATGAATACGGCTACCTCTCTGCCAACTGGAACCACCCCCCGTCCAGTGATGTGCGTTTCAAACGCCGGAGGTCTATGGAGATCCCCACCACCATCCAGTGTGGTGAGTCCGGTGGCAGAACGTCCTCCTGCCTCCTTCCCGGCACCGGCCCTGACCCTCTGTCCCCATGCTGGCCTTCTGGCTGGACTGGCAGTCGTGGTCTTACAGTCCCACTGGGGATATGAGGCTCTTTGGGAATGGCCTTGGGGGCTAAGGCTTAGGGCTGTGCCAAGTTCTGCCTGGAGGAGGGAGAGGGGCTGGGCCGTGGAGAGTCCCCGATGTGGAGTTTTCACCCTTGCTGGTGTCACTTGTCCCTGAGAAGGGTCACTGTTCTGTGAGACAGGCACAGTTGGAGCCAGGCTGAAACTCTGAGTGGCAAGTCAAGGGCATGTGCGCGTGGGCCTGGCCGGGAGGAGTCTGCCCACAGGTGCTGTTGGTAGGCGTGGCTGACGGGGCTGGGATGTGATTTCTGTGTCACAGATTTGTGTCTGAAGTGGCGGACCCTCCCCTTCCAGCTGCATTCTGTGGAAAAAGAGTATCCTGACACCTGGGTTTGCTCCATGAACCCTGATCCTGAGCAGGACCGGTGAGCACTTTTCGCTAATGACATGGTGGTAGCTCCATCCTCTCACCGTGTTTTTCCACTCTTGGGGTAAATAACTCGCTACGCTTCTTGCGATCAGTGCTCACATCTTCCCATCTGTCTCCTGCTCGTAGTAAGTGTCCAGAAATAAGAATCTAGGTGTGTCCTGCATTGAGTACTAACTCCTTGAACTTGGGAATTCTGAGGCGGTTGCTCTGAGGAAGGCGGTGTGAGTTGGCTGAGGAGGAAGGGCCCTGTCCGGCTTGGAGCCCGTTTTCCCACGGCCTCCTGAGCGCCTTCTCTGTGCAGGTGTGAGGCTGCTGAGCAGAAGCCGAAGGTTCCCCTGGGGACGCTCAAAAAGGACCTGAAGACCCAGGAAGAGAAGCAGAAGCAGCTGACGGAGAGGATCCGCCAGCAGCAGGAGAAGCTGGAGGCGCTGCAGGTGCGTGGTCCTGGGCAGGGGGCTGAGCAAGGCCGTGCCATGTCTGCCTCGGATGGGACAGGGCCTCTCGGTGGCTCCCCTGTCCCCTCAGGCTCAGTTTCACTCCCCACTCACCCAGGAGAACTGCCAAAGCTTTTCAGCCCCCGTCTCCAGGCACACGGGTTCTCGAGTGTTGATTCCTTTAGACTGTTCTATTTATATATGCAGAGTGGTCCCGTTTGTTTATAAATGTATTAAAGCTCCAGAAAATGAATCGTTTACCTTAGAGGTAACAATCATTAACTGCATATCCTTCCAGTTTTTTTTGTTTGTTTTTACTGCCTGCATGCACATAAATGTGTGTCTATTTTAACAGGAATATGAGGGTTATGATGTCACATGATGTATGCACACGTTTTCAGTGGATAATTAAATTCTTTGGCTTTTAAAACGATTTCTAAGTTACTCTCCTAAAGGTCTATTAATTTCGGGTTGTTTTTTTATTTTTATCAGCAGTACATTTGTTTTTAACTATTTCTGCAAACTTGATTGGCAGAGGTATACATTTTATAACTTGAGTTTCTTTCATGTTTTTAAAAGTTGGACAGTTTTTCCACGTGTCTGAGTTTCTTTCGGAATTGCTTATGCTTCTCTCACCTGTCTGATTTTCCCCGTTGGGTTGTCGGGTGTCTCAGGTCTGTGCTGTCAGCCCTTCACTGGATGGATTACAGAAGCTCCTTGCTTTCTGGCTTCTGTGTCTGTGCAGATGCTCTCACTGCCTCCGACGGCTTAGGCGTGCCTCCCTGCCTGCTGGACCCGCCTGTCCTTTCTTGGCCTCATTCATCAGGCCTTTCCCCTTTTTTTGCGGGGGTAGGCGTTGGGGTGGAGCGGTGGGGAGGGCTGCTTTAATGGGAGTTTAGTCCAGTCTCTCAGTTGCTTGATTAATCATAGAATCCTGCCATTTGCAGATGGACAGTGTCTGTGTGTTTTTGGTCTCCCCAGTGGGAATGGGAGGCTTGTAATATGGGGCCGTGGCGGTTGTCCTCCCCACTGTCCTGGGCAGTGCGGATTCAAAGCGCTTGCCTGAGTGGCCCCAGCTCGGTAAACAGCGCGGTCCTCACGTTTGTCCTGCAGAAGACCACGCCCATCCGCTCCCAAGCCGACCTGAAGAAGCTGCCGCTGGAAGTAACCACCAGACCGCCCTCCGAGGTGAGGCCGGGCAGGAGCGGCTCTTCTCAGGCGGTGGGGGCGGGAGCAGGCTCTCACTCTCTGGCCTCCTGCAGGAACCTGCACGCAGACCTCAGCGTCCTCGCTCGCCTCCTTTACCGGCTGTCATCAAGAATGCCCCGAGCAGACCCCCTGCTCCTCACCCTCCCAGGCCAACCAGAAAGCCTCCTGTCATCAGCAGCACCTCAAAGCCTCCTGCCCGGGAGGATGCCTGCACATCCAGGCCTCTCCAGCCCCCCGAGGCGCCCCGGAAGCCTGCTAACACTGCAGTCAAGACGGCGCCTCGGTCCACGCCTCCGGTGCAGCCGCTGACACCATCTCTGCTGCCCAACTCCAGGAGCCCTCGGGAGGTCCCCGCCCCCAGAGCCGTCAAGATGCCCGTGGTCAAGAAGTCAGAGCCGCCTAGTAAACCTCCCCCGGTGAGAAGCTCTTTCTCCTCCAGCCCCAGCCCCCTCGGGGGGAGGAGTGGAGCTGGGCAGTGAGTGTCTTCATAGCGGAAGGGACTTGCTCGGGGGCACAGAGCGAGTGGCTCTGTTGATTGAGGGAGCTTTTCACTGCTCCCTCCAAGGTGTGGCTGCCACAGACCTGAACGGCCTCCCCCGGCTCCCCGTGCTGGAGGAGGTTTGTGGCCCAGTGACACACAGTCTCGCTGAGCTCGGTAGCGGGTGCGGTGTCTCATGGAGGTCACAGCTGGCCCGGGATGGAGCGAACGGATAGCCTTTCCCAGTGACAGCTCTGAGCTCGGGTCCCCGGGGGCACAGGGCCAGAGTTGCTCTCCACTGAGCAGTGTCTCCGCCCTGGTGGAGACGGAGAAGCGTACAAGCTTCAGGCTGAAGCTCCTTTAGGCCGGACAGAAGCTTCCTGCACGTCAAGGACTGATGTGGCTCCTCTCCTCCCCCCCTTCTTGCTCTAGGCTACCCCTGGTCGGAAGCGGGTTCTGGATGCCTCTGACGAGGAGGAAGCTGAGGAAGAGGCTGAGAGGAGGAGGGAGAGACCCAAGCGGAGCAAAGTTACTGTGAAGGAGGAGAAGAAGGACTTGAGTGAGGTAGGTGGTCGAGGGGAAGTCCCCAGCAGTCTGCACGGCTCCGTTTGCGCGGTGACGTGAGCCTCTTCCAGAGCGCAGTTTACAAAGATGATGGCAGCGTGTGCCAGGTAGGGTCCTGAGGGCGACCCGAGTCCTAGGTCTGAGGTCCCGTTGGCACAGGATCAGGGAGGTTTAAAGCCCTTGCGTTCTGTGTCCATGACATTCTGTCCCTGCCCGCTATCTTGTTTATAAAGGTGACAGAAGTGTAGACACCTAAGCTAGGGCTGTAACAAGTGGCACTTAGCACGTCCTGGTGATAAAGTGCCACGCGGAACAGCATGGCGGTGCCGGCTGATGGCTGGGCAGCCGGCCATGCAGAAGCCTGCTCCCCAGGGGCTGACACTCTGCTTTCCTCGCAGCTGTCAGACAGCGCTGAGGAGGAGGACTCCGTTGACCTCAAGAAGGCTCAGAGAGGTGAGTGGGGGGAGGTGCCTGGCCGCCTGTGGGGAGGCGGGAGCGGGGGCGTCTTAGCCAGCAGCTGCTTACCCTCCTGGCTCTGGGCTCCGGGCTCCGGTGGCTTCGAGTCCAATTCCTGGAAGAACTCTGAAGAAAGCACACCCTGTGTGCATTTGAGCACGAAAGCCGTGGCTTGGCATCACCTCTGGCACTCCTGCTGCTGCTCTGTGGAGCTCTTATATGACGATGGGGGAGGAGACCAGGGTCACCGGGCCCCACGTCCCCGGCATAGTGGGGACAAGCACCCGGGAGTTCTTGTCTCTGCAAGTCCTGGGATGACCTTTTTCGAGGTATCTGCCTGAGTGGGGACTCCAGTCAGTTTTCTGACTTGTGCTCCATCGCCTCCTCAGACAAAGGTCTGCACGTGGAGGTGCGTGTGAACAGGGAGTGGTACACCGGCCGCGTCACCGCTGTGGAAGCAGGCAAGCATGTGGTGCGGTGGAAGGTGAAGTTTGACTATGTGCCCACAGACACAACACCAAGAGACCGCTGGTAATGCCCTTCGAAGAGGCTGGTGGACAGCGTTGCCCAGGGCAGGGGGAGGCTGGACCCATCCTGGGAGCTGGGGATACACATGACAGAGACACGGTGTCCTCTCCAGGGTGGAGAGAGACAGTGAGGACGTGCGGCTGATGAAGCCCCCCTCCCCGGAGTATCACAGCCCGGACACCCAGCAGAACGGCAGCGAGGAGGAGCCCACAGGGCCCCCACGGGTTTCGGCCCAGCCGTCGGTGGCCGTGACAGACGCCTCCACTTCTGAGTGCGTCCGCATTGAGCCTGACACCACCGCCCCGAGCTCCAACCACGAGACCATCGACCTGCTCGTCCAGATCCTCCGGTGCGTGCCGTCCTGCTCCAGGCCAGCGGCGGCTCTCCGCCTCTCCTCGCCATTCTGACTCCCTGTCCCCACCTGCTTTCTTGTTCAGGAATTGTTTACGGTACTTCCTGCCTCCAAGTTTCCCCATCTCCAAAAAGGAGCTGAGTGCTATGAATTCAGATGAGCTGATATCCTTTCCTCTGGTGAGTCTGGCCTGACCTTTGATCTTGCACGCTGCCTGCCCCCTCGGTGCTTGTGGTGGTGCCGGCGCTCCGCTTTGTGCCTCCCGGCCAGCTTCCCTCTCACACTGCGAGAAGGGGGAGGAGACTGCCCTGGGGAAAGAAGGGGCTTAGCTGGACATGACTCCGGGGTCCTGAGACCCTGGCCTGAGTCCTCACTGACCAACAGTGGCCTGGTGGGACATTTTATGACAGAAGTTTCTCTTTTCCTCTCCCTGGGCGGAGGGGGTAAACCTGTCCCAGGCGACAGCGAAGAACTTGAGCTCAAAGTGCCTAAAACGTGACTCTCAGAGGGACGTGGGGTAGAGAGAAGCTCGTGATGGGAATGAGCACTGAGTCTTACTTGACCCAGGAATCCTGCTGTGGTGCCTCCCCTGAGGGCCTTGCTGGGAGGGGGCAGCAAGAGTCCTGCTTCCACGGGGCTTAAGAGCCAGCGGAGACCTGAGTTTTGCCGGGCACCTGGCTGTGCGGTGCGGAGCGGTAAATGCTGGGGTGGGCAGTCTGGAGAGTGACAGGGGGACTTGTGTGAACAAAGGCTCAGGGATGAAAGGGCATGTGGGGTGTCACGGCAGCAGAGGGGGGGTGAGTATTTAGGGAGGAAGGGGGCCTGAGAGCAAGGGTATGATACGTCTGGAATGCCCAGGCTTAAAGCACAGTGGCTTGCCCTCTGTGAAATGAGAGCCGGCCGAATGGTTGAGCTGATGAAGTTGTCCATTTAGACCGTGTCTAGGGCAGGGGTCAACCCAGTTTTCTGCAGTTAGCAAATACTTTCCACCTTGGGACTGTCTGGCAGCTACTCAGCTCCACTATTGTCGCCTGAAAGCCACCATAGACAACTCGTAAAGGAAGGGATATGGCTGTGTTCCAGTAAAGCTTTATTTACAAAAACAGGTAACAAGCCGATTTCGGCCATGGTCGTGGTGTGCTGCTCCCGCCCTGAAGGGGTAACGGCATGCTGGGTAGGACAGTAGGTGGGAGATGCAGGGCAAGGAGGCTGGTCCATGGTGCAGATCAGAGTGAGGGAAGGAATGGAAGCCAGAGTGGTGGGAGTGAGCAGCAGGTGAAGGCCATGTCGGAGCGTGGACAGACTGGTCACTGCCTGAGGCAGGTGGGGAGAGAAGTCACATGCCTCCTGTGTGTCGAGTCTGAGGGAACTGGAGTTTATGACAGAGCTGCTCCTGGGAGAGAGGTGAGTAGTGGACATTTAATTGCGTTGGGCCGAAGTGCCGGCGCTAAGATTTCTGGTGACCGCCAATGGGCAGGTGGAGACTGGGGACTAGATTTGGGGGTGGGAAGGTCGCGGCTGGAGATGGGGATCTGGGAGTGACCCTTACCAAGTGGGCTGTTTCATGGTGGGAACAGCTAAGTTTTCTAGAGAACTGGACTTGAAACTGCAAGATGAGTGTATTCAAGATGTTGGTCCCTCACGTGGCAGCCATGTTCTTGACAAGCTTTTCCAAAGTTAAAAATATGAGGCTTAATCGCCATCCCACTTTAAAAAAAGGGAATGAGGTTAGGACTTGAAGACACTAAGCCTTCAGGAGGTGAAGTCTGTCGTGGGACAGCCCAGATTTGAGCCAGGTGCTCCTGTGGACAAGGGTCTTCCTCTTGACCGTGCTGTCCGGCTTCCTTGTGAGATTGGGGGAGGGGGGGTCCATGAGGAGGCTAGAAGATGCTGACAATTAGGAAAGCCTCATGGGTGGCTCCATGCCTTAACTCCTGCCCTGCAGGTCCCAGGCTCAGACAGCGGGAGGACCTGCTGGGGTGACCCGACAGCTTATCAGTCAGATTTGTCGCTTTAGCTTAAAGTTGTTGCCAAACTCAGAGCAAAGCTGGGTGTGGTGGACTTTGCAGTGGGCTCAGCTGCTCCACCCGAAACAGCAGGAGCGGATGAGCCTACCATGGTCTGTCAGCTTCTTCTGTAAAAGGCTTCACGTCCTCCTGATTAGAATGCCTAAAATAGCCCCCGTTTTAATTTTTTAATGTCAGGGACACAGCGGATCTAGTGTTCATCGTGTCCTTGTCAGTCTGAGTGGTGGTCATTTTTCCCACCATGCTGGGCCAGGAGGTCCAGAAAGCCCACAGTCCTGCAGGTATTAGATTCAGTAAGATAATTGCTGCTTGGAAATCTATGATTACTTTAAAATAAACATTTAAAAAGCTAATCCCAGTCAGACTCAAGGCATCATCTGCTGAACTCTGATGCTTTGGAGCGGGTGTTTTGTGTTGCCAGTGTCGTTGTCATGTAGAACCTGGGGCCTCTTTTGCCCTCTTGGTTTGTTAAGCTAACATTCTAGATTGTCGGGTGAATGACAGGCACTTGCTGGTGACACTTTTCAGAACGCCTGGCCAGTGCGGCTTCGTTGGTTGGAGCGTGATTTGGTGCACCGAAGGGTTGGTCGCGAGTTTGATTCCCAGGCAGGACGCCAGGTTGTGGATTTAATCCCTGATCGGGGTCCGTGGGGGGTGGGCAGCCAATCAGTGTTTCTCTCACATCAATATGTATCTCTCTCCCTCTCTCCCAGAGTCCCTCTTTCCCTCCCTCCATCCCGCCACCTCTTCCCTCTCTTTTCCTCTCCCTCTAAAATCCATAGAGGATTAAAAAATAAACACACGCACTCAGGAGCCCCCCAGTGGTGCTAGGTACTCCATCTTCTGGAAAGAAAGGAAGGTTAGAGTGGGTAAGACTGTAGGTCAGGCAGGACCTGTTGATTATGACTTCATGGTCATTAGAATGGCCTTATCTTGCTTGTTGGTGACTCAGAGTAATCGTGTTGTAAGCTGGACTTAGGAAAGGAATAAAGCCGGAGACATGCTGCCTGAGGGCCTGCACTGAGATCCCATTGGCGGCTCACTGAAACCAGTCCCCTGCGGCCTTGGACAAGTTTGGAAAGCTTCATGCCCACCAAACTGCTATTCACGTAACTGCCCCCACCTTTGGAGGTGCCAGGGGCCCGGGGCGGGTGGGAAAGACCGATGCTCATGAATAGGCCGCACATCTGGCGCTGCCCGCTGGTGCCTGTTCGAATGGGGAGGGGAGAAGTTTGGTCCGACATTGTGGGTGTGGCCTGGCGCGGACTGCTACAGGGCTTTTGGGAAGTCGGAAAGGCACGATTGAGCGGGGACAGTGACCCCCAGGAACGGGAGGAGTCGTCCCTCACGTTCCTCATGGCTTCCTGTGGGCGAAGGCACTGCCCAGTGCTCCCCTGTGCGATCCCAACCTTGTCCTCATGGCGCCCCACGAGATGGCATCGCAGGCTCTGCTCCGGAGCCGGAGACTGCCTGCCCTGTGTCTGGCACCCCTCCGGCTCAGAGCCCTGTGCTGAGCCAGCCGGGGGAACCAGTGCTTATTTAGAAGGGCCCCAGGGACCCCTGTGAGCTCATGCGCTCCCTCTGGCTCCCCCCGCCCCCACAGAAAGAGTACTTCAGGCAGTACGAAGTGGGGCTCCAGAACCTGTGCCACTCCTACCAGAGCCGCGCCGACTCCCGGGCCAAGGCCTCGGAGGAGAGCCTGCGCACCTCCGAGAAGAAGCTCCGCGAGACGGAGGAGAAGCTGCAGAAGCTGCGCACCAACATCGTGGCTCTCCTACAAAAGGTGCAGGAGGTGAGCCGGGCCGCACGCACTGCAGCTGGACCACTGGTCGGGGCGGGGCGGGCCTCTCGCTGCCTTCTCCCCACTCGCAGGAATCTGGTTTCAGCCCTGGCTGCACGGCATCCTGCCCAGGAGGCTGAGGTGGGCCGGCTGCCCGGGCCTCCCAGCCAGACCCACGGTACCATCTTCTGCCCTTGTCAGACATTTGATGGACAGCCTCGGTTGAGACTCCTCCCAACCATGAAATAGTGTTCATCGTCCAGATGGCGCCCAGATGGGATTGGGTGGCCCCAAAGTGGGGTGAGCCCTGTCGGGTCTCAGTCCTTCACTCAGGCAGTGGGCGCTGAGGGAGGCTGCCCGCCTGTGCCAGGGCCCCGGGCAACCCTAGAGAAGGTCCCTCCCTCCCAGCCCGACACCCCAGGGCGGGAGCCAGATTCCCGCCGCAGGCAGGAGACAGACGGAGAGGGCTGCTGGAGGCCAGCCTCCAGGGCCTTGAGGGGTGGTCTCTGAGGGCGTTTGAGCTGAGATGGAGCCGGTCCGCAGGAGTGGGTGTGAGTGCCCCCCGCAGAGTCGGACCAGGGCCCCGGCCCCAGGCAGGAGCTGCGGGCAGGCGAGGCGGCGGGGTCTGCAGAGGTGGGGAGTCACCGGCATCGTCCCGTTTACACGCTGAGACACTTACTCTGGTTGGTTGTAGGAGGGCCTGGCATGGCTAGAGGTTAGAACCCGGGACGCCAGTGAGGTTCCCACAGTTGTCTGGGTGAGAGATGCTGGCGGCCTTCACCTTGGATGGTGACAGTGAGGAGGGAGGGAGTGGGCAGCGCTCTCAGATTTGAGGGGAAGGGAGAAAACAAGGGTGACTCCTGTGGTTTGTCCTGAGCCTGTGGGCGGAGGGAAGGGGTGGCCTGCACTGAGGAGAACAGTCGGGGTGGAGGTCTAGCTGTGTTGTTTGGGATTTACTGAGCCCAAGAAGCCTGCAACACGTCTGCGCACCCTGGACCTCGGTGGGGAGTTGGGGCGGAGGGGAGAAAACCGGCATCATCTGTGCACAGAGGATTGGGGTGGGGGGATGATCCAGAGAGGACAGGGCTGACAGCTGAGGGTGCGGGGTTGGGCGGGGGACTCCTCAGGCCCCACAGAAGGGTGGGGAGACAGCCCCCCCACCACCCTGTGGCCCCCGGCTGACCCTGCGCTGCTCTGTTGCAGGACATTGACATCAATACAGACGACGAGCTGGATGCCTACATCGAAGACCTGATCACCAAGGGCGACTGAGGTGCTCGGAGCCAGAGACTGGCTCCCCCGCTCCCGCCTCAGCCCGAGCTCCCGGTGGGGGGCTGTTTCATTAGTGAGTTGGTGGACTTACCTTGGTTTGGCTCACTTGGGACATTTGTGCTTTTGGAGGGAAAAACACTCTGATTTCTTTGAATCTTCCTCCCTAAGTTTATAAATATTTATTTTTTAAAAGAAATGAGATGCTGCGCCTTTTTCTCTGTGTGGCTCCGGGGCAAAGAGAAGCAGAATGTGCAGCCGGAGCCGCTGCTCGGCTCCTGGCTCTCGCGATGTGCAGGTCCAGCATCTGGAAGCCGGCGAGGCTCCGGGCAGGGCTGGCTTCTAGAAGATGAGCCGTGTGGGATGTGAGGACAGAGGAGGGAGAGGGCCCCAGAGTACTGCTCCCCTAGGGGCGCTGGCCGTGGGTCCGGGGGAGGCTTGGCTCCGAGCGGCTCCTGTCGGGGTCAGGGTGTGTTGGCCTGAGCAGCTGTCACCTTGGTGTGCCTCTGTCTAAACAGCTTGGGAAGAAAGACTCTCTCATTCAACACCACCCCCCCACCCCACCCCCGTCCCGCCGCCACCGCATTCCCGCTGCTGGGGCGACTTCCTCAGTGGACAGGTTTCCCGCCTCAATCTCTTGAGGTTGAAGACAGGACAGATGGGACACTGCGGACTGCTGGCCTGGGCAGCACCCCAAATGTTGGAGTTCCTCAGGGTTTCTTTGAGGAAAGGACTTTGTGTGTGGAGGAGCTCCTGGTTCTACGTGGTGGGGTCTCCGTCTGCGGTGGGCGGGGTCTAGAGAGCCTGTTGCTGCTTTTTCCTTAGGGGTCCTCTCCGCTTGCCTCCCGCCCCATGCCCAGCAAGGCCCCTGCTGTGGGGCGGACGGAAGGGGGTCTCACAGCCTCATACAGCTGTGTCCCCCCAGCAGCCTCTCAGGGTCCAGTACAGAGGCAGGAGTTGCTGAGTTTTCTCTTTAAGAGCTAGTGGAAAAGTCCCGGTTTCACACATCCCTCCTCCTCTCTATTTGGAGACTTGGGGTGTTCTGAAGGCTGGCACCACTGGTCTGTGATTCAGGCGGGCACCTACCCACCTTGTGTCAGTGGTGGCTCCCATGCTGCCCTGAGGTCTCGGGCCTGGGGAGCACTGGGGAGGGAAGCAGGCCCCTTGAATTGGGGTCTATCCTCTTGTGCGCATGGCCAGAGGCGTCCCCAAACCACAACCTTGGGGGGAGGGTTGTTTGGGGCAGTGCCACCGAGAGTGACCCTGGCTTCTTTGGAAGCGTCTCTAAGAGCTTTGGGGTTTCCGAGCTGGTGGCTCCTCCCTGGCCCAGTGCTGTCCCCATCCCAGGCAGCACTTGGTCCATTTTGTCCCCAGCCCACTGTTTTAATCCAAAAGGAAGTTGGTTTTTACAGAGGGTAATACTCAAGGTTCTTATCGCACACCTGTGATCAGCGCAATACTATAAACTTCTGCTGGTGAGACTCCCGCACTCAGTCTGTTTTCTTCTCTCGGTAAGATCTGCTGCCTTCCTCCTCTTCCTCCCATCATGATGCTTTAACCTGTCCTCAAACTCTCCCTCGTCCCTGCCATCTTCACTATCTGTCTTCATCGTCAACACCATGGAAACGGGATTTCTTGAACGCTGCACCTTCCACTTCTGGATGCGCCCCCGTGCTGACACAGCCCCTTCCCAGGAGAGCTCCCGCCGTCCTGGGTGAGAGATGGAACTTTGGGAGGAGGGAGGGTCTGGCCGGTGGGAAATCCTCACTTGGTCAAGGCAGCAGAGGGCTGAGCGAGCAGCCCTTGGTTTAAGGAGTGGGGCAGGGAGGGGAGCTTTCTTTAGTGTTTTTTAAAGTGACACGTGCACATGGCAAACATTTAAACAGTACAAAAGGCTGGGCCATGAAAGCAAGGTTCCCTTCCTCCCTGATCCCCACTTCTCCCTGGGGACTGTACCCGGCCTGAGCGCACCTCTGCCCCACGCCCCCCGCCCCGTTTCTCTTCCCCACTTAGTGTGTCTTGAGCACCTTCAGAATAGCCCGTGTGGGTCTGTTCTGAACAGCCACTGGCATCACTGACTTGGATGTGCTGTCAGTAAAAGTCCCCTATTTAGAAACCTTTCGGTCTGCAGCGTTTATAAGAAGTGCTGTGATGGTGTAGGTATCCGTTAACTCATCTGTCTGTGTGGAGGGTAAATTCCAGAGAGAGAAATGGCTGTCAGATGGTGGGTATGTTAAAAATTCTAAGATATATTCCAGAAAAGACTTCCAATTTCAGCTTCCCACACACGTCTGCATCTGCCGTCCTCATTCTGAGTCTCCTTACTAACCTGACAGGTGAAAAGGGATGGATTTTCGAGTTGGTTTGAGCTAATTTAAGTGAGATTGAGCTGCTTCATTGTCCAGTTGTATTTCTCTTCTGGTGCAGGGCCGCAATTCTGAATTTTGGGTCAGGGACTCTACAAAAGAGCTCACAAACATCAGCTGAAGCCCTGGCTCGTGTGGCTCGGTGGGTTGGGATGTCGTACCATTACAACAAAGCGTTGTGCATTTGAGTCCCGGTCAGGGCACATGACGAAGGTTGTGAGTTGGATCCTCACTCGGACATGTCTGGGAGGCAACAGATCAACATTTCTCTCCCCCTCGGAAACCAGATTTTAAAAACCCTGAAAAACAGGGACAAAGGCCTCAGTAAAATGATCACCTTACATGATCCCCCTCTGCCCCTGAGTGTCCCATGGATTCAGGATTGAAACCCCACTCCAGGATCAATACTGTGTTTATTGCCAGATGGGGACCAGGGTTTGACATTTGTGTTTACTAAAAGGAAAACTCTGGTGGCGTCCATCTGGACGACGCTGCGTGTTGGCCCTTGGTCGGTTCCCCAGGTCCACAGGGTTCAGACCTGTGTGCAGGCCTGGAGGGCAATGCTGATCAAAGCTCAGGCTTGCTGGTCCCGCGCAGAGAACACAGGCGTGGCTCGGTGGCTGGTGCCTCCGCTGGCCCTGGTCCCTGTTGGAAGGTGGCTCTGCAGCTGGGCCAGGCTGGACAGGAGCTGCTGGCAGTCACCAGGGTCCCGGAAACACCCCCGGTCCCTGGAGGCCCTGCCTTTGTTGGAGATGGAACCCTGGAGGCTTCTTTGGGGACCAGGAGCCACATTGCACTTGGTTCCCTGAGCAGAAAAGGCAGCTGGCCTGGGGCGGAGCGTGAGCTCCCAGCTGCGCATTCTCGGCACCGCCGGGGCGCCATTTCCAGGGTGAGCACAATAGACCCGACAGGGCCTGGCAGGGCACATCCCTCTCCCTGGAGCGGACCCGTGGCCAGACCCTACTTTGCAGTCTGGCTATTGCATCTGGTAACTCGGAATGTGCCAGGCCCAACTGGGGCTTCCTTAGAACTCCCCGGGCTTCGGGCAAATCACTGCCCAGCCTGCTCCCCGTCCCTTCCCCAAACAAAGGAGTCGGGTGTAGTACAGTTTTCCAGCTTATTTGGCCCAGGGCCAGTTCTCTACCTGAAGTCCATCCAGATTGTGGGATAGTGAGTGGCCCAAAGCCCCCAATCTCCAAGCTTCACTGTCTCCATTGCTCAGCTGCTCCCTCAACCCCAAAGCCACCGTCCTGGACCAGTGACCATTTGGGGGTTTCAGTCCCCCAGGGGGAGGAGGCTCATCCAGCCTCCGGGGCCTGCGCTGCAGGTCGCCTGTGGCACTGCGGGGTGCCCTGTGGCTCTGCTCGGGCCTGGCATGCTCAGCGGCTGCCAGCCAGGCCTGGGGAGCAGGGATCGTACCACAGGAGAGTGAGGACACAGCCCTCTTGTCCTCTCTGCTGGGAGGCTTCCCTGGATTCTCTGGGACACTTCCTGGCCCGGCAGCTGCAGGTGGGAAGCTGAGGCCGCTCTGAGCCACACGCTGAATTTGTCCCTCCTTCCCTCCGGCCATTTTCCTCTATTGAAGCTCTGGGCTCCCACTCCCCTCCGCTGTGCCCCAACACAGGCCTATCTGCTACAGCCGGACTGGGGGTGCACGGGTCGGACAGCCATATTTGTCGGAAGGAGAGAGTTTTGAGCTGCTGCTAAATAAACGATCAGAACACATGAGCCCGAGGACTGGCTTCAAGCCCGGCCAGGGCCCGCCATCGCTCTCCAGAGGCTTTGGGGGGTATCCGGCGTTCAACCCTATCGGGCGCCAGCCTTCCAGACCCTGGAAGTGACTGCACAATGAATGGCGCCTGCGCAGTGTGCCTGCCCAGCGTGCACGTGCTGCTGCGTCCTGCGCATGCGCCCGGGGAGTATCGCGATAGCACCCACGTGCCCGGTGGTTGATGGGCCGGCGTCCAGGCCCCAGCGCTGGTGCAGGGAGAGCAACGCGAGCAGAGCGGGTGTGCGGGGCGGACACAGGGCCAGACCCCGGGGTCCCCGCACCCCATGGAGGAGGGCCTGACCCCAGGGTGAGTGGAAGGCCTTGCGGACCCGATGGCTGGCGCACACCCTGAGCAGAAAAGGGGGATTTCCCCTCTGGAGTCGGCCTGTTCAGCCCGAGCGTAGAAGACACCTTTTCCCCGGGTTGTTTTCCAACTGTGGGGGTCACCGCAGAGGACCTTCGTGCGTGGATGTCCTTCCGGCGCGGGGCCCTGGCATCTGCGGGCGAAGACCCGGAAGGAGGCTGCAGGCGTGTCTCCAGGTCAGTGTCCGTGACGGCGCGGCCGCGGGTTTTGCTGGTTGTTCTTGGCTTGGTGGGTGGTGTTTTTTGAAAGGTCAGCATTTTGCGGGGTGGTTTGGGGGGTTTCCTTTCATGCTTTTAAAAATCCTGCCCGCCGCCACCCTGAAGCATTCTCTTACATTTTGTTGCAATGTTTTTAGAATTTTGCGCCCATGCTCCCTGTGGGATGTGTTTGTATAAGCAGGTAAGACAGGAGCCAAACTTTGTTTTTGTGTTTTTCCCCCCAAAAATGGAAATGCACTTGCGCCAGCTTCATTTGTTAAGTGACCTGCCTCGGTCACTGTGTTTGATTGTGGACCCGCTGGGGGTCAGATGTCCCGTAGACATGCCAGTGGAGGCGTCCTGTTACCAGTTAGGCGATTCCAACTGAGGGTGAGATTCCAGCCGAAACTGGAATTTTGGGCCCCATGAGCATCTAGACGGGTCAGTCTCCTATTTTTCTTTGAAACAATGCTTTTTCCAGGCCATTCTTAGAATGTATTCTTTCCCAATGTATTCTTTCCCATGAAACTTAAAATCACTTTATTCAGTTCTCTCCCATTCTTGCCAAAACCAAACGTTCTGTTGGGATTTAAGTAATTGCATTAAATTTAGATGTAAATTTTGGGAGTGTTGACATTTTTATGATCCTAAAGCTCCCCAGACGATAAAAATGGTTTCCATTTATTAGGCTGCTTTTAGATCCTCCAATAAGATCTTATACTTTCTTTATATGGGTTCTATAATGTTCTTATTAGACTTCTATTTTATGGGTTTTGTTACTGTGAATGGGACATTTTTTCCATCTCTATCCCTGATGGTTAATATAGAAAAAAGCTAATGATTTAATATAATCTACTTTCTATCTTACGAACGCTGATAGTTTTAACAACAAGCCTGTGTTTTGTAGATACAGCCTGCCTGTTTGCCAGGATACCACTTTAGTTGCCGGTTTGCTGGCAATTAAACAGTTACCCCCGTCTTGTTTCTGAGGTGCATTGAAAGCCAGGTGTGTTGTGGATGGAAATCACCTGTTAACAGTTGAGCAGGATGTGAGCTGTTGGTTTTGGCAAATGGCCTTTAAAGTGTGGAAGTAGTTTCCTTGTGTTTTTTTTAATTTCATTTTTCAATTACAGTTGACATTCAGTATTAGCTTATATTAGCTTCTTGTGTACAGCATACTGGTTAGTCATTTCTGTAATTTATGGAGCGATCTCTCCATAACTTTAGTGCCCACCTGGCACGATACATAGTCATTACAATATTATTGACTATATTCCCTATGGCATAGGGCCTGTGCTGTATTTTACATCCTTGAGACTGTTGTTTTTTTAAAAATATATATTTTATTGATTTTTTTTACTGAGAGGGAGAGGGATAGAAAGTTAGAAACATCAGTAAGAGAGAAACATCGATCAGCTGCCTCCTGCACACCTCCTACTGGGGATGTGCCCGCAGCCAAGGTACATGCCCTTGACCGGAATTAGTCTGCAGATTGACGCTCTATCCACTGAGCCAAACCAGTTAGGGCCAGTTTCTATTTCTTAATTCTTTCGTCTCTTTCACCCAGTCCTCCAGCCCATCTCCCCTCTGGCAACCATTAGTTTGTTCACTGTATCAGGTTGTTTCTTTTTATTTTGTCCTTTAGATTCCACATATTGGTGAAATCATATGGTATTGGTTTTTCTCTGATAGACTTCACTTGGCCTAAGACCTAAGTCCATCCATGCCTCAGACGGTAGGATTCCGTTCTTTTCTTCATGGCTGAGTAGTATTCCACCGTACACGTGTGCCACTTCTTCTTTATCCAGAGGCAACACCGTTAGGTTGGAGGGTTTGATAGTTTCTGTAAGATTGGTTATTTCTTGGTAATCAGTGTCTGGAGTTTTGTGTGCATATGTGTGAGGGAAGATTTTTCACTGATTTAAATGTTTAAAATGGTTATAATTCTGTTTAGGTTTTTCTGTTTTTTTTGAGTCAGTTTTATGTTAGTTAGTTCTAGGATTTTTCCATGTTTTTGAGTAAGGTTCTCACAGAGTTGTTCATAATGTCTTCATTTAAAATGTTTGCAGCATCTGTGTTTCCTCTCTTCACTCCAGATACCGGTTTTTGGTTCATTCATTTCCTCCCTCTTTCCTTCTCCTCCTCCCCTTCTCTGTCTTGCTGATCAATAAAGTTGGTTAATTTTAGTTTTTATAAGCATCAATCTCAGCCCTAGCCGGTGTGGTTCAGTGGATAGAGCATCAGCCTGCGGACTGAAGGGTCCCAGGATCAATTCCGGTCAAGGGCATGGACCTTGGTTGTGGGCACATCCTTAGTGGGGTGTGTGCAGGAGGCAGCTGATCGATGTTTCTCTTTCATTGATGTTTCTGACTTTCTCTCTCCCTTCCTCTCTGTAAAAGGTCGGTTATATATATATATGTTTGCCGAGGCTTTATGACCAGCCCGCATAGGCGGTTAGCATTCACAAATGCTCCACGTGTGTTTAAGAACGTCCTCTGCAGGCATGTGTCGTGCTGGTCTGTGTCGTGTGGGCTCGTCGTGGTACTTGAGAGCTTGCTGATGCTGTTGTCTCTCGGAGCTCACACGGGAGGGAGATGTTAGGATCTTCTTCCTTTGTGATTCGGATTTACCCGTTTCTCTGTGTGACCGCCCATTTCACGTCATTTGGAGATGCTATTGGGGGCCATCAGAGTTGTAGAACTTTATGAATTTTACTTTTGGTCATTATAAAGTGACTGTTTTTCTTGCTAGCAGTTGGCATCTGCTGCTGTTTTGGGCCTTCAGGTCCTGTCTGTCCGCAGGCCCGTGTTCCTCATTTTGTTGCACTTGCTTTCCCGCGCCCCCCAGAGCCCTCTGTCAGCACCATGGAGGCAAGACCCTCCGCGAGGAAAAAGTGACACTAGCTGAAGGCTCAGATGACATTAGCATTTTTTTTTTTAGCCAGAGAGCGATTTTTAAATTAAGGTATGTACATTTTCCAGCGGGAATGCTCCTAATAGACATGAACAACCTGGATAGGCGCCGAGAACCGATACTTGTTTTGTCGCTGTGTCCGGCCCTGAACCTACAGCATCTCCCAGGTGAGCCTGCATTTATGGTGTTTCCTTGTAAGTAGCATGTGGTTGGATTACGTTTTTATTCCATACATGGTTTTTACTGGGAGCATTTAACTTACATTTTGTGTAATGATTGATGCATTGATTATTGACTTATTTCTATCCTCTTATTTTGTGCTTTTTAATCTACCTTATCTACATTGATTTTTTCCACTCCTTTCCTGCCTTCTTTTACAGACATTTTCCCCCTCACAGTGTTTTTCCCGTTTTTGAAATTTGGTATTCTTATTCCTTTAGTGCTGATTGTAAGATGGTCTACATAACATTTAACTCACCGAAGTCTAACTGCACAGACAATTTTGTTTTCCTACATTTTTGTTGATGCCTTTACTTTCCTTTGGCTCCTGCAAGGGATTGATTTCACTGGTGACGCTGACATTCCCTGCTCTGCTTGGAGATAGCCCTTCATTGTCTTCTGCCTTGGGGGTCAGCTCCGTTTGCTGCTCTTGTGCCCCCCCCTCCCCCCCCCCAAAAAATCTGGCTGCTTGTGAGATTTTGGCGTTTGGGTGTTTAAGGGCCTTGCAGTTTCACTGTGTTGTGTCTCGCTGTGGATGTCCGTTTATTTGCCATGATTAGGCTCTGCTGGGAGTGACTGTTTCTCATGAGTTCTCAGAAGTGTTTTAGCCAGTAACTCTTCCAAGATCGCTCCTGCTCCGTTTCCATTAGACACGCTTTAGCCTCGTGTCTAACTTCTCTCTGACATTTTTTACCTCTTTGTGTCTGTGTTGCATTCTGGGTACTTTCTTCAGATCTCATCTCCACGTCACTGTCTGTAGTTGTGTAATGTTATGAAGTTATCTTTGCTGATTTCTGGGTGTTCTGTAGTGGTTTGAATACTGCACTCATTTTCAGTCTGCTCATTTTGCCTTGTCTGGGCATTACATGACACGGAGGAGTGTTACGTCTCATTCTGCTGTTACTTTGGGCAGTCCCTGCCTTCCGGGGCCAAGTTGTGTGTGTGTGTGTGTTGTGTTTAGACCTCGTATACTGTGAACTCCTTTTTCTCGCACCGTCACACCCGCTGGCCCCCAGAGGGGACAGTGCCAGTTTGGGGCCCGGCTCTGTTCTCTGCTGCAGGTTTTATTGGCTCCTCCAGTAAATATGTATTTTGGCTGTAAAACCCAGTGCGGGCCCACTCCTGATTACAGATTCTCAGGGGATTTTTTCCCCTGCTCTGCTTAGCTAAGATGAACATTTATTAAAACAAGCAAGTTTCCTTGTATTTTATTTTTGATTCACCATTATATTGAAGGCATAGCTTTTATATTGAAGGGGGACCAGCTTTCTGGGGGACATCTCCTTTTGGATGTGTCCTTTGGGGTGGTCTGTCCTTTGGGATGGTCTGTGCTTTAGGATGGTCTGTCCTTTGGGGTGGTCTGTCCTTTGGGATGGTCTGTCCTTTGGGGTGGTCTGTCCTTTGGGGTGGTCTGTCCTTTGGGATGGTCTGTGCTTTAGGATGGTCTGTCCTTTGGGGTGGTCTGTCCTTTGGGGTGGTCTGTCCTTTGGGGTGGTCTGTCCTTTGGGGTGGTCTGTCCTTTGGGGTGGTCTGTGCTTTGGGGTGGTCTGTGCTTTGGGGTGGTCTGTGCTTTGGGGTGGTCTGTCCTTTGGGGTGGTCTGTCCTTTGGGGTGGTCTGTCCTTTGGGGTGGCCTGTCCTTTGGGGTGGCCTGTGCTTTGGGGTGGCCTGTGCTTTGGGGTGGTCTGTCCTTTGGGGTGGCCTGTGCTTTGGGGTGGTCTGTCCTTTGGGGTGGCCTGTGCTTTGGGGTGGTCTGTCCTTTGGGGTGGTCTGTCCTTTGGGGTGGTCTGTCCTTTGGGGTGGCCTGTCCTTTGGGGTGGCCTGTGCTTTGGGGTGGTCTGTGCTTTGGGGTGGTCTGTCCTTTGGGGTGGCCTGTCCTTTGGGGTGGCCTGTGCTTTGGGGTGGTCTGTGCTTTGGGGTGGTCTGTGCTTTGGGGTGGTCATTCGAGGCAGTGAAGCTTACCGCTGGGCTTGGTGGGCTCGGTAAATGGGTGAGAAGCAGACTTCAGAGCTAACCCCCCCCCCCCCCCCCCCCGTTCCCACTCCCGGCTGGTTTCTGGCCTGCCTATTGGGGGTATTTGCAGCTCAGGTGCTTTTAAGGGGCACTAGTCCACCACATTGCCAGAAGGAGACGTCTTCCTTGAGCTGGTGGCTGTGGTTCACAGCGGAAGCTTCCCGACACGGGCTCATTCTTGCACAGGGTCAGCAGTTCGGGTGTGGCTGCTGGTGTGCCGCTGTGCGGACAGAGGACTGCTCTGTTCTTCAGTGAGACGGGCCGCGGACGGTGCTGTCTGGCAGGCTCTGTCGTGAAGACTGGCGAGTCGTAAAGGGTGCTCGCTCCCCTCTGGCCCTGCTGCCCGCTGAGTTTTCCTGTTTAGTGACGGCCCCTCTCCTCGCCCTCAGGCTGGGCGCCCCCCACCCCGCAGATGAGCACAGTCTGTCAGGGCCAGGGATCTGGACTGGACTGGAGGAAGCCGGAGTTTCCTGGCCCCCTGGTTCGGCTCTCCCCAGTTCTGGCTCAGAGGCTTGCTCAGTCTGAGGGGCAGCCACCCCCCCAGCTGCCCAGGGTGTCGCCTCGGCCGTGGCTCCGGCCGGTTCCCTGCCTGAGATCGTGCGTTCACTCGTGTTGAAGGAGCCCTTGCTACGTACCAGGCCTGGGCCGCTGCCTGTGTGTGTGACGGGATTCCCACCTCTCGGAGCTCACGGCCCACGAGGCTGGGGACTCGGTCGGCAAGTGGCATCCGTGCTGTGCCAGCGTGTCGGTGCCGTGGGGGAACGGGAAGCTGGGGGGGGACAGGAAGCTGGGGGGGGAACAGGAAGCTGGGGGGGGGCTGGGTATCTGCCCCGCCCGCTCCTCTTTTTAAGAATCGCCTTAGCTGTTTCTTGGCAGTTACTCTCCCATAGAAATGTCACGTTTAAAAAAAACACTGGCTGGTTTGACTCAGTGGAGGGAGGGTTGGGCTGGGAACTGAAGGGTCCCTGGTTCGATTCCCGCCAGCGGCACAGGCCTGGATTGTGGGCTGGATCCCCAGAGGGGGCGTGCGGGAGGCAGCCGATCAGTGATTCTCATCGTTGATGCTTCTTTCTATCCCTCTCCCTTCCTCTCTAAAGTCAGTCTGTGTATCTCTCTGTGTGTGTATGTATATATTTAGAAAAATACTGGGGATCCTGACTTGTGTAT
This sequence comes from Antrozous pallidus, assembly GCA_027563665.1. Taxonomy (NCBI): domain Eukaryota; kingdom Metazoa; phylum Chordata; class Mammalia; order Chiroptera; family Vespertilionidae; genus Antrozous; species Antrozous pallidus. The sequence continues at coordinate 3,250,771 of CM050528.1, forward strand.
CTCTGTGTGTGTATGTATGTATTTAGAAAAATACTGGGGATCCTGACTTGTGTATCTCTGTGTGTGTGTGTATATTTAGAAAAATACTGGGGATCCTGACTTGTGTATCTCTGTGTATGTATGTATGTATTTAGAAAAATACTGGGGATCCTGACTTGTGTATCTCTGTGTGTGTGTGTGTATATATTTAGAAAAATACTGGGGATCCTGACTTGTGTATCTCTGTGTGTGTGTGTGTATGTATTTAGAAAAATACTGGGGATCCTGACTTGTGTATCTCTCTGTGTGTGTGTGTATATATTTAGAAAAATACTGGGGATCCTGACTTGTGTATCTCTGTGTATGTATGTATGTATTTAGAAAAATACTGGGTTCCTGACTTGTGTATCTCTGTGTGTGTGTGTGTATATATTTAGAAAAATACTGGGGATCCTGACTTGTGTATCTCTGTGTGTGTGTGTGTATGTATTTAGAAAAATACTGGGGATCCTGACTTGTGTATCTCTGTGTGTGTGTGTGTATGTATTTAGAAAAATACTGGGGATCCTGACTTGTGTATCTCTGTGTGTGTGTGTGTATATATTTAGAAAAATACTGGGGATCCTGACTTGTGTATCTCTGTGTGTGTGTGTATGTATTTAGAAAAATACTGGGGATCCTGACTTGTGTATCTCTGTGTGTGTGTGTGTATATATTTAGAAAAATACTGGGGATCCTGACCTGTGTATCTCTGTGTGTGTGTGTGTATATATTTAGAAAAATACTGGGGATCCTGACCTGTGTATCTCTGTGTGTGTGTGTATTTATTTAGAAAAATACTGGGGATCCTGACTTGTGTATCTCTGTGTGTGTGTGTATATATTTAGAAAAATACTGGGGATCCTGACATGGACCGTGTTGACTGTGGATTTGGGAAGAAGGGACAGACGGTTTGCCCGGCCCGTTAACTCCTCTCCCCGCAGTCTGCGCGCTTATGTGAGACCTCTGCTCTGGTTGGGGTCAGAGGCCTCGTGTCCGCGTTGCCGTCTGTTCCGTTTTCTCTGCAGTGATTTGTCCTGCTGGTCAGCGGGGTTCTGACGTCCGCGGGGTCCGCTCCTGCAGAGCCGCTGGCTCCCTCCGGCTCTGATGCCGCCCTTCGCCTCCGTGCTGGCCTGCCCTCTCCCGCCTCCACTGCCCCTGCCAGGTCCGTCCTGGAGTCCCCTCCCCCATTGTCCTCCATCAGGCTGCGGGGCTCACAGACCTGCCGGCCTCCACCCAGAGGGGTGCGCGCCAGCCTGGGAGCCCCGCGCCTGCGTGTCGGACAGGTGGCTGGAGTTCGGTGCCTGGCTCCCCGGCCTCTCACCGGGCAGCGGTGGCACTGGGAGGAGGAGGAGGACCACTAGGCCAGACCAGCTGCCCAGTCCTGGGCACTAGGGATCTGGGTTGCTCGGCAACCTGGGCCGTAGAAGCTGCTGGGAACATTGTCACGTTGTCACACAGGTGTGACCCACCCGGCGGGCCTCCTTGCGGGGGGAGGGCTGGCCCCAGACGGTCCAGTAAAGCTGACGCCATCCTGGATGCTGACTCGGCCCTTACGGGTCGTTACGGGTCGTTCTAGAAAAGCCCTGTCTGCCCCAGACCCCATCCCACTAGTTCTCCCGCCCCTTCCCTCCTCTTCCCTCCCCATCAGCAGCCCCCTGCTGCCCTCTCAGCCGCGACCAAAGCCCGTGCCCTCCCAGGCCCTGAGGGCTGTTACCCGCCTCCTGCTCCCCCAGTCACAGACTCGGGCCAGGGCCAGCGACCACGTCCAGGTGTTTATTGCAGTGCCCGAGGGGCACCTGAGGCGTTTCACAAGCTGGTGTGCTCACGCTCCTCCTTATAAAAACCGGCCGGTCCCGGAGCAGAAGGATGGCCCCCACTGAAGTGGGGAGGGTTAGGGGAGTGAGGGGGGGTCCAGGCCCCCACTGAAGTGGGGAGGGTTAGGGCAGTGAGGGGGGGTCCAGGCCCCCACTGAAGTGGGGAGGGTTAGGGGAGTGAGGGGGGGTCCAGGCCCCCACTGAAGTGGGGAGGGTTAGGGGAGTGAGGGGGGGTCCAGGGAGAGGGCAGGCACAGCGGCAGGAGGGCCGAACTCAGACAGGGGCACCCTGCCCTGTCTTCATCGCTTCCTCCTTCCCAGATACCACAGGAATGTAAGCAAAATAGCTATTTTATATATATTTGTACATTACATAAATAAATCCGGCCAGTAAAGGGTTGAGGGGTGCTAGGTCTCGGGCCCAGGGCACCCGCCAGGCTGATGGGAGAGTTGGTTATTGCTGACTCGGGTGGGAGCACCTGTGGGCCCTCCTGGCCTCAGGCTGGGGTGCGGCCCCCGCACCTCCCCCCGCCCCCTGCCGTCGCTCTGAGACAACTGTGCTCTCCTGGGCCCGCGGCCCCGCCCAGCCCCTTCTCTGGGGGCCCTGGCTCCTGCTGTGGACTAGGGTGTCTGGCGTCTTAAAGAGAAGGGGCTCTTGCCGGCACTTTTGTTTTTGGAAGCTGTCCGCTGAGCGCTGGACTGGGAATATTCACTTAACGTCCCGGCTGGGAAGAGCGGAGGTGGTTTTTCTGAAAAAGTCCGAAGCGGCTCCGGGAGGGTCGGTGCCCCCGTGGGGCTGGTGGCGGGTCCGGAGCCCGGGAGCTGCCTGAGTGGAACCGGGAGCCGGGTCCCCCGGGCCCAGGGCCCTAATGGCAGGGCGCAGGGGACCCAGGGCTCCTGGGGCTGGAAGAACGGCACTGGTACTTCCTCCTTCCAGGGTGGGAGCCCCCAAAGTGTTTTGTTAAAAAAGAAAAAGGAAAGAAAAAGGTGGGGAGGGGCCGTAAGTACTACATTGAGTGCATTCAGTAAGGGCGGGCGGAGCCTGGCGGGGGCTCAGAAGATGTCGGGGCACACGTGCCAGTCCTGCTGCTCCTTGGCCTCCCAGTAGCCGCCCCTGTACACGCAGGCCGTCTCCCCGGTCAGCGGGTCCAGCCTCTTCTCGAACCACAGCGGCGTGTGCACCTCCGTCTCCTTCTCTGCTGGCGGCACAGCGGGCGGTGGGCAGGCAGCCCCCCTTTGTCCGCGGGGAACCCGCTCCCGGGGCCCTCTCCCCTCTCCCCGGGGCGCCCCTTCCCCGCCCTACACCCTCCTCACCGTCCTCCACGCCGCAGCCCCGGGAGCAGGCCTCGGCCGCCCGCCGGCGCCGCGACAGGCGCTGCTTCTCCTCCAGCCGCTGCTTCTCGGCGTTGGCCTCGTCCCAGTGGCCCTTCTCCATCAGCCGCTGGTCCGGCCGCAGCCGGCTGTCGGTGGGCGCCACGCCCGCCTCGTGCTCGTTGAGGGTGAGGGCCAGCTCCGAGAAGTAGTACATGTTCTCGGCGTTCTCCCTGCGGGGGCAGCGAGGGCACAGCATGGCCCCTGCGCCCTCTGCCCGCCGGGGTGCCTGGGACCCTACACCTTCCCGAGGGCCTCCCGCGTGCGGCTGTCTGACTCCCGACTCGCGTCTGTTGTGCCACTTCCTGTGGTTCCGTTCCCGGGACGACGGGGCCTCTGACCCATGGCTGTCTGAGGCTCTGCCTGGGCCTCGCCACCGGGCTCCCAGGCTGGGGTGTCAGCCACACGGCTTGTGACTGACCCTCTGACCCCTGTGGCGCTGGCTTCCTGTCTGGCCAGGCAGGGCCCCTGCCCGTGCCCTCAGAAGTCCCCGAGGCCACTCACGGCAGCGGGTACTTCTTCCACAGCAGCTTGGCCGGCAGCGTCTGGTACACCGTCTTGTGCTTGCCGTCCGTGCTGGGGCTGCTGGGGCTGCTGTGCACGACCTTGGCGTACTCCATCTGCTCGTCCCACGAGCCCGACAGCACGTAGTGGGCCTTGCCCTGGCCGTCACTCACCACGCCTGTCACCTGTGGACACGCAGGGCCAGGTGGGCACGGTGGGCACGGGCCCCTCGGGGTCGGCCCGCCAAGGCTCCGGGAGGCGGCGTTGCTCACCTTGCGGGCCACCTCTTTGGAGAAGTAGCTGTAGGGCAGGAACTTCAGCTGGCACCGGTCCTTGGTCTTGTAGTTCACAATCTCAATGTCCCCCGTCTGGCGAGAGAGGGGTGTCAGCGGCCGCCCCCCAGGCCAGACCCCGGGGGCTCCCGAGGGCGCCTGACCTGGTCGATCCAGAGCTTGCCCACGATGATGTTGTGCACAGTCGAGGTGCTTTTCCTCCACACGTAGTGGTTCCCGCTGGCCTGGAACTCTAAGTGGATGGCACCTGGGGGCGACATACAGGGTCAGAGGTCATGGCTCCCCATGCCTGGGCCCCCAATCCCAGGTTCCTGGGAGCCATCTTCACACAGAGGGGAAGGGACACTTGGCCGGGGAGGCTGCGGGCTGGGGAAAACCCTCCCTCACCCAGAAAGCGTCTGCCCGGGGGCACGGGCCCCGCTCACCCAGCGGCATGATGGAGAGGTACTTCCCCCGGAACTTGCTGGAGATGGTGATCTCCTGCCAGAGGCTCCAGCCGTTCTTGGAGAACACGTGGTGTGCGGCGGATGGCGGGTGGTGGCTCACCTGAGACAGACGGACCCAGACTGAGTGTGCGGGACACGGGCCAGGCCTGCCCCCGGCGGCCGGACACGGCCTGTCCTGTCCCGGTGAGAGCGGTTCTGTGGCCCCGAAGGCAGGCCTCCAGGGCGGCAGACGCCCGGAAAGGGCAGTGCTCCCAGGGGAGAGGCCAGGGCATGGCGGCAGGTGCGGCCTGTGGCCGTGAGGCGAGGGCCGGCGTCTCTGACCGACTCCCAGGCTGTGAAGTGGGGGTGGTGGCAGAGCCCGGCCTCAGGATGTCGGGCACCTGTGCCAGGCTGTGCTGAGGACTGATAAAGGGAGGTGTTCCTCTCCACTGAGGGCTTCGTGGCCACTTTCTAGTTAAGCTCCCCACTCCCCGCCAAGAGCCAGGACACCAGCTGCCGAACTGGACCTCAGCCGGACAGCTCCTTGGCACGGGCATGAGGCTGGGTCCCCTTCCCGCATCCCGAGCCCAGGCCCCAGCCCACACTCTGGCAGGAGCGTGTGGCCTCACCTGCTCGCAGAGGGAGCGCAGGCCCATGTCCTCGAGGCGGTCCAGCTCGAAGGTCTCCCCGAGCATGGGGTTGAAGGGCTTGGCGATGCGGTGCACGGTGGTGGAGTAGGAGGACACGGAGAAGGCGGCCACCAGGCACATCTGCTCCACCGAGCTGGTGCAGTGCACCGCCTTGTCCAGCAGGTGGTGGTACTCCAGGTCCTCCGTCAGCCGCTGCAGCATGGACAGGGGCTCGTTGAAGTTGACCTGCGGGAGGGCGGGTTCAGGCCGGAGTCCAGCTGGGCCGGCTGCTCCCCGCATAGCGCCCTGGCTTTTCTCGGATGTCCGGGGACATGGCTGCTCAGACGGCACTTCAGGGAGGTTCCCCTGACGACCGGTCCAACCCCTCAGTCCCTCCTGCTCGCCTCCTGCCCCTCCTCCCCACCCCCCCGCCCCTCCGCCTTAGTTTCCTCCACAGCCCTCACCAGCCTGACCTCTGTCTTGCACACTTGCACTACTTTGCTGTCATCTCCCACCCAGGATGTCAGCGCCAGGGCTTCTGCCTGTTCAGCACTGAGCCGGGGTCCAGCACTCAGCCGGGGTCCGGCACTGAGCCGGGTTCGGCACTCAAGCCGGGGTCCAGCACTCAGCCGGGGTCCAGCACTCAGCCGGGGTCCAGCACTCAGCCGGGGTTCGGCACTGAGCCGGGGGAATGAGGGAGTGAGGGACAGAGGGGTCTGGTCTTCTCAGATTGAGCCATTGGGCTGTTCTGCAGCTTCCTGTTGAGAGCCCCGCCTGCGGTGGTGCTGGGCTGTCACCTGGTCGGCAGGTCTTACCTGACACTCAGAAGGGGGTGCGGGTATTCTCCCCCCTTTGCAGATATGGACACAGAGGCTGGAGATACGAAGGGCCTTGTCTGGGGTCACAGAGTGACACCAAGTCTGGCCTAGAGCCCCCAGCTCCTCTGTGGCGATGCCACTGTGGCCCGGCCGGCAGTACGAGGGTGCCAGCCGTGCCCTGAGCTGCTGTGTGACCTCGCTGGGGGAGGAACCAGGGACAGCTCCTGGCATGGAGGAGGGCCACCTGTCTACACAGCCAGCCCACGCCTGCCAGTCCCGCAGACAGGTCAGGACAGCCAGGACATCATAAGGCCCCATCGGGTGCAGCGACACTGGGGGTCCCTGAGTCTTTGATCACCGCAGAGCCCCTCCCTCAGGGCCGGAGACCTCTGCTCTTGGGGGGTCATGTCCAGTTACGGGCGCCTCGGGCGGCATTGAGAGGACGGCACCCAGGGCCCCGGGAGGCCCTGCCTGGGCCCTACCGGCATGGGGATCTTGGAGAGCTCCCGGCCGATGCAGTTCTTCATGATGCTCCAGAGATTAAGGCTGTAGTTGGGCTTGTCGGGGATGCGGGCGCGCCTCTTGACTTTGGGGGGGCCCTTGGGCATGAGGGAAGCGCCATCCAGCACCTGCCAGAGAAGCCGAGCGTGCGCATCAGCAGAGGCCAGAGCACATGGCCCTGCAGGCCTCGTCCTCACCTCTGGCCCCGGGAGTCAGGACCGGCTGCTGGTGGGACCGAAGGCAGCAGGGCCCGAGCTCAAAGTGCTGGCCTCCCCTCAGCCACCTCGTGGTCTCCCCTCACTCACACTGTCCGCCGGGGTCCAGTCCACAGGGCCTGGGGTGCCACCGTCAGTTTTTCTGCAGGAAACAATGGGAGGAAGTTACTGACAGGCCCGAGGCCTCCCCAGGACCGGGCCGCCGCCTGTGCAGACCCCCCAGTGAGCGCTGAGGGCCGTCCGCCAAGGCTCCCTTCCAGTGGGGTGTCTCAGTTCAGGACGCTCAGTGTGTGTGTGTGGGGGGGGTGTCCCGGGACCCTGGGCAGGATTTGGAGGGGCTCCCACTCGGATGCCGATGGCAGCAAATGCTCAGCAAAGCCCTCCCCTGCGGTGCCTGCGCAGCCCCATGGGGCCTGGCTCACGAGGACCAGGTGAGGCCGGGGCGTGCACTCGGGAGCAGTAGGGGTCCCCGCTCTCGCCCTCCCCAGGCGAGAACTGGGTCCAGCCAGTGCGTGCCCTGTTCTCTGTGCCCCTTGAAAACAAAACCCTGATACAAACTCGATTGGGGCCTTTTTCGACTTAAGGAACAACAGAGCCCTCCAGCAGAAATGCCTCCCGGCGCGAGACAAAGGCAGCAGCCCGAGGGCCCACCTGTCCTCCTTGGCCTCGGAGATCACAGTGATGAAGGCGGTGGAGTCTTCCATGGCGTCGAAATACTCCGTATCCTCATCTTCCTCACTGTCCTCTCCCTTGGAAGTCAAGAGGCTTCCTAGGGGCGCGCAGAGCGGCTGCGTCATTTGCAGCTTCACAGCCTCGTCTCACCCACCTGAGGGGCCCAGAGCCTGCAGGCCGCCGCTCCCCATACTCCGATCCTGCCCCCCCCCCCCCGGCCCCCGGCCCGCCCACCTTGGACCTTGGGCGGCCTGGTCCTGATGAACTGGCCGTGGCTGCCCTCACTCAGCTCCGGAATGTGCTTGCCTGTCACTGCTCTGGCTCAGAGACCTCCTTCCTTCCAGAGCCCCCCCCCCCCATCTTTCCACATGTTGGTCAGCCTGGGGGTGGCCTCGCTGCCCTGCTGCCTCCCCTGGGTACAGGACTCCTGGCCTCAGGCAGCCGCCTGCAGCCCTGGCACCGAAGGGACAGCGGGGTCCCTGAACTTCTTTTGAGAACCGGAACCTAGACACGGAGACTGTTGCCGGATGATGGCCGGCATGGGACACGGCCAGGGAGGGGAGGCGCCCGCGCTCACCCTGGGTGAAGCTCTGGCTGGGGTCCGAGGCCCGGCCAGGCAGGTTGTAGCAGAAGGCCCGCTCGAGGCTGTTGTGCTGCTTGGCCAGCTGCTCGATGGTCTCCTCCAGGTGGACGCGCTGCTCCTGCTCATACTGCAGCGCCCGCTGCCATTTCCGGCTGTGTGTCTCCGCTAGCGCCAGGAAGTCCCTGCAGGCCTGGCCGGGAGCAGGGCGTGAGCACAGCCCGGCCCATCGCCCGCGGCAGAGAGGACGGGGTGCTGTCTCTGCCCCTCGCACCCCTGGTGGTCACCAACACCTCTGCTGCCCGAGGCTTCCCGGACCGGGCTTTCTGAGCGCAGCTGGGAACCGCTCTGGCCCCCCCTCCCAGTGGCCCCCCTCCCAGCGGCCCCCCTCCCAGCGGCCCCCCTCCCAGCGGCCCCCCCCTCCCAGCGGCCCCCCCCAGTGACCCCCCTCCCAGCGGTCTCCCAGCGGCTCCCCCCTCCCAGCGGCCCCCCCTCCCAGTGACCCCCCTCCCAGCGGCCCCCCCTCCCAGCGACCCCCCTCCCAGCGGCCCCCCCTCCCAGTGACCCCCCTCCCAGCGGCCCCCCCTCCCAGCGGCCCCCCCCAGTGACCCCCCTCCCAGCGGCCTCCTCTGAGACAACAGTGCTCCCGGCTGCAGCCTCGGCTCAACCGCAACATCCTCCAGGGGGAAGAGGGGGTCACCCCATGAGCCAGAGGCTCAGTTCCCAGCAGCTCCTCTGCAAAGCCCCGGGGCCACTGCAGGTCCAGGGGCCTCCCCACCCGCCCTAAAAGGTCAAGGTGCTCGCCCCGCGTGGCCACACCTAAGCCCCATAACCCGCTTCTCCAGAAGGGCGGGATTTACCCTGGCAGGTGTCCTGGCACAGGCTGGGGGTGGCAGACCTCGGGAAGGAGAGAAATCTCCTTACGCTTAACCGGCTCTGGGGCCAGAGAGCCTGCGCCCGGGCCGTCTCTAGTTTGGATCTGCAAACTGGATCTGTAGGGCATCCCTGCTCCTGTGGAGCGGCACTCACAGACCCCCCTGCGAGGTGGGGACCCTGGAGGAGGGCCTGGATGAGCCCAGGGAGACCTGGCTCCAGGCCTGGCTCCCTGCCCCCTGTGGAGCCCAGCCTTTCTCACCTGGGTCCTACAGTGGCCGCCACCTCGCCCCAGTCCCCCTCCCTTTCACCACTGCGGCCGCAGCTGGCCCCTGACTGCAGGCCCGGTGACACCCCACCAGAAGGCACCTCTTGGCTGGGTCTGACCAGCAGGTGGAAGAGCCGGGAGTGGGGAGCGGGCAGAAACCTTCCAGACGCTTACAGGGACTCCCGCCCCATTCCACAGACAGCGACACGGCTCTGAGGTCTCACAGTGGGGTCCCAGAGGGGGTCACGAGCAAGGATGTCCGGGAATAACCCCGTTGGGCACCAGCACTCTGCCTGCCTCCAGCACCAGTCCCAGCTGCGGGGACATTGCCTGCCGTGTGACTCCCGCCCGCTGCTGCAGGACAGGCTGGCGAGGGGCAGCAAGGGGACAGGAGTGAGACCCCTGGGACAGCTGTGGTCTCAATCTGGCCACATGTGGCTGGGCTGGATACAAGATCGGAACCCCACAGCTGCCTGCAGAGGGGGCGGGGCTGGGGCTGCTGGCCCACAGTATCTGAGGGCTCACATAGCTGGACCGGGGGGGGGGGGGGGGGTACCTGGAGCGATGAGCTGCTCCAGTCAGGGGGGCCATGGAGAGCCCCAGCGTACCCACCTGGTGTCCGTCCCCAGTGCCCAGGACTTCCTTTTGCCCTGCCCCATGCTGGCACAGCACAGACAGGAGCCGCCCGGCCCTGCACCCGCTCGGGAATGCTGAGTTGGGCTGTGCACTGTCTGCCCACTAAGCTGGATCAGGCCTGGGGCCCACAGGGGGGCTGCTGGGGCGGGGGGGGGGGGGGGAGAGCGGGACCCAGGGAAGGCCTGCTGGTCCAGGCTCTGAACCCACAGTGACATTTCCCCTGACGCTCTGCCACAGCTCTCAGAGGGCTCCTGCCCGGAGGCCCCCTGCCCACACCACACTTGCTCCTGAGTCCTGCACGGGGCAGGGAGCAGGCAGAGTAAGGAGCCCAGCATCCGGGCCCCTCACAGGCACAGCTGCACTGCCCACCCTGGGCCGGCTGCGACTTCCTGGGCCTTGGAGTCCTCAGGGGACAAACAGCTGAAACCCGGGGCTCCTAGGGAGTCCCCGATCCTATGGCCAGTGAGGGTGCCTGCCTTCCTGCCGCCCCCAAGGCTACAGAGGTCCCTGCGGTGAGGAGCTGTGGCTTCTGCCTCTGGGGCGGGCGGGATGAGAACCAAAAGCCGCTCAGAAAGGCGCCCCCAAGGGCAGGCCCTGCTCAGCAGCGGCTGGGCCGGGACTCCCCTCCCCAGGGCCTGGCCTGGCGAGAGCGGCTGCGAGCTGCCCACCGAGGACACGGCCGGCCGGGGTGTGCGCTCCCGAGGGAGGAGGACAGCTGATCGCTGGTGTTCCTAATCCCCACCTCGACAGCCACCTGGCCACTCCCCAAACGTGGGCAGGCGAGCAGGGCTGGGAGGGCGCCACACGACCGACCGGAGCTGGGGTGTGAGTGCTGGACTCAGATGGGGTCTCTCTGGGCACGGCCAGCCAAGCCGCCATCCTGCACATCCGCCGCCTCCTGGGCCGAGAGCTCCCGGCGGGCCAACCGCCTGCCTGGCCCGCTCCTCACGTGGCACTCGGCGCAGGCCCTTCCCCACCACCAGCCTGGTCTGGGTGTGACTCAGTCATGGCGCCCGAACTTTAAAATAGCCCTTCCCACTTTAAGAGCTTACTCCTTGCGCACAGGATCCGGCACCATCTGGCCACCAGTTTGCCAACTGAGTTTAGACAGCTCTAGAATCTGTTTTTATTCTTCTCCCCGGGGCCCAAATGAGCAAGTTCTCCGGCAGCAGAACAGTGGTGAGCTGGACAGGAACCTCCCCACGGCCCCGGAAGAACGAGGCGGGCTCTGGGGCTCTGGGGCTCTGGGCTCTGACTGCTGCTCCGCTTGGGTGGGCGCAGGGAGCCCACATGGTCTCCAGACGGGCGAGCAGCCTCCGTGCATCTGGCAGCCACAGCGCCTGCTGCCCTCGGCCTTATTCCTCTCGTGCCCCAGACCTGGGCCTTGGCCCTGAGTTGCTGTCTCTGCACCTGCCCTCCCTCTGCCCCTCTGCCTGCAACTCCCCCACCCCCTGCCTCTGCCTCCCCCGATGCACGAGGCTCTGCAGCTCCCTCCCAGCCTGGCTGTGCTGGGAGCCACTCCTGCCCAGACTTCCCTAAGTCCCTGCTGTCAGGATGCACCTGTCCCGTCCAGCTAGCTCTGCGGCACCTACCGAAGTGTCACCCTCCCGGCCCCTCCCCGGTGAAGTGTCGGCTGCATCGGGCCCTTGAGGTGGGCCTGGTGGCAACCTCCCCGTTAGCCAGCACCCCTGCTTTCTGCCCCACTGGGCACCTGGGCGGTCTTTGGGCTCCTGAGGGGCTCGCCCATAGACCCGCTTTGCTCACCAGCTGGCTGCACAAGCCTGTTCCTGGGAAAGGTCCCCTGCATCCTGCCCAACCTGTGGGACCGGCCAGCATGTGCGGCCGGGGTGGGGTCAGGAGTAGGTCTCCCCCTTTTCCCCGCAGCCTAAGGCCCCCACTACAGGCCTTCCTGGGCCTGTTCTCTCACCCCCACAGCCACTCCCTGGCCCTTCCCTCAACACCAGCAGCAGCCGCAGCTTCTCCGGCCCCTACAGTGGCCTCCCCGGCCCAGGCTGCCACTCACCCTGTGCCGCCTCTGCCCCCAGTGGCCGCTTGCCAAGCAGTGGCTGCTCTGCTGAAAGGGGACTGGACCCTCTCCCTTTGCTGCATGAGCTTCGTTCAGAGTGAAAGGCAGAGTACCCTCAGGCCGCACGTGAGGTCTCCTGACTGCTGACTGGGTTCCTGTTTCCCAGGCTTGCCTCCAAGTCACCCCAGCCTGCCTGGGTCAAGCTCTTCTCCCCACCTCCCTGCAGGTCCCCCTCCCTCCCCTGTCCTCCCGCCAGTCTGCCTCCATGACCTCTTGTTCCACCCCACCAGCCTGTTTCCTCCTGAGGTCTTTGAACCTCCACACAGCCCCTCATCTCCATGGTTACCCGGCCTGGCGGGACCATGGAGGGCCTCCCATGCCCCTCGGTGTCCCCCGGCAGCCGCATGCTGACCCGAACTCACGGCTCCTAAGGGTCACGGGGTCATGTGGTTGGAGGGGCCAGTTCCAGGCCCTGCAAGAGGCACCAGGTCAGCTGTGGGGCCCGGGGCCGGAGCGGTCTGCCTTGCTCAGCCCCACGCGGGGGCGGAGGAGCAGCGGTGGGGAACGAACCCGCAGGCTGCCGCCCGGTGAGGGCCCAGCACTGCGGGAGACACCGCCGCCGCCACCACCTGCCACGCAGCCCTCAGTGCCTTCCGGGGGGTGTGTGTGGGGGGGACAGGAGGGGGGACAGGAGGGGGGAGTGGTGGTGGAGGAGGAGGAGGTGGTGAATGGCTTCAGGAGGCCCGAGGGCACGGACGGCAGGAAGTGGAAGTGAAAGTCACCGAAGCAGCACTTTCCTGGCCGTGCTCAGCCCCCGGGCCTGCAGACGGAACCGCCTCCACAGGCCACGCGGGTTCAGGGGACAGTCACCACCCAGGGCAGGCTGGCCCCCAGAATGACCATGCAGGCCTGTGGGTTCCACCTAGGGCAAGGCCCACGAGGCCAGAACTCGGGGGCAAGCCACGGGGAGCCCAGGCAACCAGGAGCCTGTGCCAGGCCTGGTGCCAGGTGATGGAGCTCTGGTCTCTGAGCACAGCCCCTGGGGGTCACCCCGGGACCAAGGGCTGGGACCCCAAGTGACGGCAGCAGCTGGGCCTGGGACCCTGGGCCCGGGGGAGGGGGGACCTGACAGTACAAAGGACGACAAAGAAGCTTAAGTGACTGACTGATGTGAAAGGCGAAGGGAAGAAAGCGTCCTGGAGGCCTGTCCCTCGAGCCAGGGCACTGCTTCACCACAAAGATGAAGTCACAGGAAAAATAGCAAAACCTGAACTTACTTTTTCCACTTAAAAGTGAACACCCAAAGCATGTGATGGTAACGTATCTACTCCATCATTGTTCACCTAAACCACATGACTGGTCCAATGCTGCCACATGAGCACACCCTGCTCCCAGGCTCCCGGCCCCCACACCCAGGCTCCCGGCCCCCACACCCAGGCCCCCACACTCAGGCTCCCACACCCAGGCTCCCGGCCCCCACACCCAGGCCAGCACAGCGTTCAGGCTCAGTCTAGACCAGCCGTTTCTAGTGCTGGGAGCTTCCTCCTAAGGGACAGGCTGGTTCGCAGTTACCCAAACAGCAATCCAACCAGGGGCCGGCTGGGCTGCCGTCGCCCAGCCTCACAAAATCACCCGCGAGGGAACTGCCGACTCTAAGCGGTCCACTCGTTTGCTCCCGCGTTCTCTCAGCCGCACTGTCATTCGCCGAGGCTCCGCCTGCGGGGCACGGTGCCGGGCTGGGCGCTCCAGGGATGGCAGAGGGGACTGCCCTGCCCTTGCAGGGAGGACCTGCCAAAACGCTTCAGTAGAAAAGCCTGTGGGACGCGGCACCTCGGACAGGGTGACGGTCAGCAGTGGTCGGTGGGGACGCGGCACCTCGGACAGGGTGACGGTCAGCAGTGGTCGGTGGGGACGCGGCACCTCGGACAGGGTGACGGTCAGCAGTGGTCGGTGGGGACGCGGCACCTCGGACAGGGTGACGGTCAGCAGTGGTCGGTGGGGACGCGGCACCTCGGACAGGGTGACGGTCAGCAGTGGTCGGTGGGGACGTGCGTGCGTGCGTGGGTGTGCGTGTGTGTTGCTGCTGGCCGGGGGCCCTTTGGAGGATGTGTCCTGTGGGCTCTGGCTGGCGGCAGTCTCTCCTTTTACGTGCACGACCCAGCCTCGCTCGGAGCGGATACCAGCATGGCTGTCGGGCCAGCACCTCACTTTGGTGCGTGCACCGCGATCCCCATGGAGCTGGATGGGGGGGGCCCATGCCAGCACCAGAACCGAAAGCGGGCGTCTTCACCACCCCCGGGGGGGGGGGTCTGTGCTTCCCACGGACAATTGGTTCCGCACGCAGACGGCTCGCCGCTTTCAGGCCTCACACGGGCAAGCCCCTGGTGCCCGGGAAAGCTGCTGGCGACGCAGCTGAGGCTCACCGGGAAAAACCAGAACTGCTTACTCCAGACCAACTCGGCGGTGGGGAGGCAGGGCCCCCGGGTGGATGGGAAACAGGAAGGCAGTGTGCGTTAAATGTGTGACCCGTGTTCAGGGAATGCGGGCCCCGGGCCCCTAGAGCCGGCAGGAGGAGCCCAGCGGGCTGAGGGTGTGGTCGGGAAAGCTCAGGCGCAGACTGACGACAGGGCCGGCGCACTGGCAGCCCCTGTCACCCCTGCTGAGTCCAGGACCCGTGAGCTGTTCCTGGGAAAGGGGGAACCTCAGCCCCAGGCCCCGATGCCCTGGCCGCTCCAGTCCCAAGCCTGTGTGGCGGGGGCAGGGTGGAGGGGGTCCACTAGCCCCACAGGCCCAGGCCACTGCAGGCCTCACCTGGGATCTTGGCCTGAGGTGGACTCCAGCCTCCCTCTTCCCTCACCCTGGGGTTTCCTGGTGTCGGGCAAAGACCCCAATCCTGATTCGGACCCTGCTCCGCTCTCCCTTCCTGGATGTGGAGGCTGGATGCCCCTTGGGGCTCGCCTCGGCACCAGGACTGCCCACTGTCTCTGGCCAGCCCGATGGTCCGCCTGGACCTGGGCCACCCCCTCTGTGTGGCCTCCCCTTTCTGACTGAACCCCGGTTTCCCCCAGACAATTAGAAAGGGGGTCCTCTCCCAGCAACCTCTGCGAGGACGAGGGCACATACAAGGACCCAGAGTTCAGGAGGGCGCCAGCTCTGGGAACCGACCCAAAGCCACCTGGGTGTCCAGCACCCAGCCTCCCGCACTTCCCTTTGGGGAGCCCCGCGCCAGGACCCGGGGCGGGGGGGCACTCACGTTGATCATAGCATTGGATGTGATGCGGAAGAGGGTGGCCCGCTCGTTGACAGCCTTCAGCTTCTCGCTGCTGTCGTAGGGGATCCGCAGGCCGTCCAGCTCGCTCAGGGAGCGCTGCAGCGCGGCGCCGTGCTTGGCGAGGAGCTCATGGCACGTGCTGAGGTCATCGAGCTTCAGGGAGAGGTTCTGGATGGTGCACTGGAGCTCGCTCTTGTCAGTTGGGCAGGTAGTCTCGTCGTCGTCGTCCCCAGAGTCATCTGCAGAGAGAAGCAGTTGCCATGGTGATCACTGATACTGACTGCATGAGGGTCCTGCCTGGCTCGGGGGAGGAGAGTGCTCTCCTAGATGGTGCCAGTTCCTGCCCCCCAGCCCTCCTGGGTGGGCACAGGCCCTCCTGGGTAGTGGGGAGGGATGTGAGGGGGGACCGAAGAGGTAACCGAGGCCCAGAGAAGTCAAGTCACACCCTGGGCCACCCAGCCAGTCTGCTGCCTCCAGAGCCGCTTCCTTCACACCAAGTGCCAGGCCTCGCCTGCCGGGTGGATGCTTGCCTCTCGCCCCCTCCTCTCAGCCCTCGCACAGCTGCCCAGGGCCCTTTCCTGGCAGTGTGGGGTGCCCTAGGTCCTGGCCACTGCCAGCCAAGTGGTCACGGAGCTGTGGGGGCCTCGAGGGGTCCAGTGGGAAGGTGGTCTGGGCCCTGCTATTGCTTTAATGGGGCAACCAGGAGGCTGACCCGGGCCTGTGGGTGCCAGAGCCGGTGACTGCCCAGGGGATTCAGAAATCCTCAGCAGGAAACCTCTTTTTTAGACGAAGGAAACCTGTAACCCAAGATACAGCCATTTTGTACAAAGGCACTCACTGGAAGAATAGACGCTCCCCACAGGGGGCAGGATGTCTGCGGGTGCCACGGTTGGGTCACTGCTCTGAGCATGCCCCGAGCAGGTGGCAGTGCCAAGCCAGCCAGTGACGGGGGGCCCAACTGAGCAGGGGTGGGGGCAGCATGCGTTGCACACCTGTCCCTGGTGGCCACAAGGAGCCCCGGGCCGGGGGCAGGAGCCTCTCCCCAGCCAGCCCATCTACAGCCCTGCACACCCCGTGCCGGAGACCGCCGGTGCCGGGCCGGTGCCGGGCCACTCGCTCTGTTCATGTGAACGCAGCACCTCACAGTGCCCGGTGGTGGGCAGACCTGGACTGTCCGACCTGGACTGTCCTTCCTGTTCTGCAAGGCTCCCGGGGGACAAGCCACCAGGGTAGGCCCTGCAACGAGGGGGCAGAGCGGGATCTGCCAGGTCAGTCTGCCCGCAAGGCCTCGCCTCTCCCTGGGTCGCCTTAGGAAGGCTCCGACGGCTAACGTGTATCTGGCCTTGCTGCGTGCCAGGCCCGGGCAAGGGCACTCCCTCCGTCAGTGCACACGACAGCCTAGTGAGGTAGGGAGGGGCAGAAAGGGTCACTGCCATTGCCCAGGGTCACGAGCTGAGGGAATCCTGGGGCATCTAGAATTCAGACTTTGGGCTCTTAGCTATAATGCCACCTTCCTATCAACTTTCCAGGTTCAGTACGTCTAACAACCAGAATGGCCAGCCACCGACCAGTCAGAACGGCTGCCACTGTACCCTGGGAGGGCCAGCAGGCAAGCTGGCTGCCTGTGAGCCCCTGTGCTCTAAGCAAGAACCCATGAGAAGGTGAGGGGGGACCACATAGCTGTTTAACTTGTTATTGAGCAGCATGCCCCCGTAAGCCGATCTCAGGTTCCAAGTTCAAGTCTAGCCACCAGGGACACGGGATGTTCTTGTTCTGCTCCCAAGTCACTGGAGTGGGATGGGAAGACACCGGGGTCAGCAGTTACAGACCAGCACAGCCCGTTCTCGGGGGCGGCAGCGAGTCTCTCCAGACGGTGAGGGGAGGCGGAGGCGGAGGCGGAGGCAAAAGAGGGCAGGGAAGTGGGGCAAGAGACGGAGTGGGGGGATGAGTGAATGAGTGGACTGATCTCGGGCGCATCACAGGGGTCTGTCCAGGCCCGTCAGTTTTCTGTGGCATGCCGGAGGGGCTGGTCACACTCAGGATGGCAGGATCTGGAGGAGGATGTGAGAAGTAGGGACAGCACAGAGGAGCCGGTTGGAGGGGAGCTGGTTGGAGAGGAGCTGGTTGGAGGGGAGCTGGTTGGAGGGGAGCCGGTTGGAGGGGAGCCGGTAGGAGGGGAGCCGGTAGGAGGGGAGCCGGTTGGAGGGGAGCCGGTTGGAGGGGAGCCGGTTGGAGGGGAGCCGGTTGGAGGGGAGCCGGTTGGAGGGGAGATAGATGGTGAGGGCCTTTGACAGAGCCAAGGAGCCTGGGCCTTGGTCCTTGGTGAAAGGAGTGTGTGGTGGTAAGAAGATGGGGGCGGAGAGCAGGGGCGGCCACAGGCGGCCAGGGGCTGGAGAACAGGGTCTCTAAACCCAGCGCAGACGTTGTCGGCACCCACCGCCGAGGCGCTGACTGACGGGTGACGGCCTCACCCCCAGTCAGGCCCTCCACCGCCAGTGCTCAGGGCGGGGAGGGGGTCACTCAGAAGCTGGCACGTGGCCCAGCCCCCCACGTTCCCGCAGTGTCTCCCCACGTTCCCGCAGTGTCAGGCTGTCCAGACAAGTGCTAACAGGGCAGTGTGCACCCCCGAGCCTGGAAGGAAGCAGAGCTGAACAGTGAAGGGGCCTCTGCCTCCCAAATGCTGAGCTCTGGCCATGCTGAGTCCCCAAGTCTCAGTTAGGGTCAGAGGTCCTTGGCAAGGAGCAAACCCACACTGGCAAAATAGATGAAACTCAGAGATGCAAATAGAACTACTTTCTCAAGCTGGAGGAAAGAATGGCCGGCCCTGAACGAGCTGATGCTTTGACGGGTACATGAACTAGCTCCTCAGCTTCCACGCCCACTGTCCCCTCTGATGGGGACTCCCTTGGTGGCAGGGTCAGTGCAAAGCCAGGAACACGCTTGTCTGTATGAAGTTGCTAAGGCCTGCAGTTCTCAAGCTTATGGCCGTGGGGATTCTAGAGCTTTTATCACTCCCAATAGGCTCTGTTCCCGCTCCCCACTGGGAATAAAACTCAGCGACAGTGAGCATCTGAGGAACAAAAACTGCAACGCAGCAGGCAGGAGCTATTGCCAGAGGTAAAATCCGACAGAAATGTCCCAACAATGTTAATACAAGAATAGCAGCAGCTGAAATCTGGGGCTCAGACAAAGCCAACTCCCAGGCACACAGGAGCCCCTCTCCCTCGAAGGCCAGGATTTAGCACCACAGCAGCTCTCGGGAGGGGCCGCCAGGCTGCCCGGGTTGTGGAGGGGCCTGCACTCCTTGGCTTGTGGCCCCTTCCTCCATCCTAAAAGCTAGCAGAGTAGCATCTTCCAATATCTCCCTCTGACCTGCCTGCCTCTCTCTTCTAAAGACCTTTGTGATTATGGGGCCCCCTGGACAACCCAGGGTAATCTCCCCGTCTCAAGATTCTTAACTTAACCACACCTTCAAGGTCCCTTTGCCGTAGAACATAGTCACAGGCCCCTACAAGGACACGGACACCACTGGGGGCCGCTGGAAGGCGTGTTGGGCTCCCATCTGGTGGAAAATCAGATGGTGATGAATAATAAATTGTGAAACCCTGGCAGGCAGATGGAAAACACGAGCCAGAATACCAGTGTCATCTTGATCTTCACGACCCCCTGTGCCCCATCGCCCCTCCTCTCTGGTGACCAGCACAGAGTGTCGAGGGCAACAGGCACCCTTGTGACCACATTGGATTCTCGCAACTTCCCCAGGGGAGGGGCGCCGGGGTTGCCTCTGTCAATAGGACAAGGTGAGCCTCAGGGATGGGTACCCTAGACATAAAAACCGGGTCTGGCTTCCATTCTACCAGAGCTGCAGGGGCACAGCCCTCACCCCTCAAACATGAATCCATGGGGCACCCTCTGGCGGAACGCTCACCGGGACCCCTGGCTGGCTAGAGAGGCCGGGGCACAGCGTCAAAGCCGCAAGCCACATGCAGGATGAAGAGCAACGCTTGCCGTGAGGACCCACAGAACCAGGTGCCCCCTCCTCGACGGCTGTGACCCCGCAGCCACACAGCGTCCTCGGGAAGGCTAACGGCTCTGGGCGAGGGCCCACCTCCCGCCAGGAAACAAGCGTTGGCGCAGAGACGGAGCCGAAAATAGGCGCGTGCTCCAGTTACGGCATCTGCTGTGGTGCTGAAGATAGCCTACTGCCCCTCCCCCAGCCTGCCCGGCCTGCCCCGGCCTGCAGAGCGCCCAGCCACCTATAGCTCCACCTTCATTGGGGTTCCCATGGGGTCTCCTTTAGAGACTGGGGGTGCTGACTCTTCCCCCCGGCCCCCTGGGCTCACTCCCGCGGCTGTCCCAGTCAGCGTAAGTCTCACCCCAAGGGCCCGGGGCACATGGTGGGCAGCTCCTTAGCCAGCCCAAGGCAGGTGCGGAGGCCCGACCTCATGGCAGTTGCACTTCGGCCGGGATACTGCACCCCGCTCCCCTGTTGGGAACTGATTGGGCTGCGGGCACTCAGTGGGCGCGGGAGGGGCGGGAGCTGGAGCATTGGCGCTCCCCCCTTCTTTCCCCACTGCTTTCTCTCACCTGCTGACATCCAGCCCCTGCTGGGCCACCAACTGTAAGAAGAACTCCCCCCCCCCCCCCCCCCCCGGCAGCTCACTGGACACAGTTCGACTCGGGGTGCCGCTCTCATCTACATCCGTGAGCTCCCCGGGCTCCGGGATTCGGCTGCTGTAGCAGCTGCTCCCCATCCTCTGGGGCAGGAGCTGTGGCCTCCCCGTGACACCGACCGTTGGGGCCGCGGTGGGAACGTGGCAAAGGGCTTCTTTCTGCCTTTGCTGGCGCTTAGGGAGGCGCCACGCTCAGCCCAACTCCCAGCACCGCCCCAGAAACCATGGCCACACCTCGCACTCCTCCCAAGTCACCAGGCGCCGCTGGGACCCCATCACTCGGGGGACTGTGTGGGGCCAGCGGTCCCCACCCAGCGGGCTCTCTGATGCACGAGGAGCCGCCTGGGGAGCAGTGTCTGCGCAGCACGAACACGGCTCCGGGCCACTCTGGCGGCCGGTCCGAGAGCCGCGAGGTGCCGGGACAGCGTCGGCCGCCGAGGCCGCTGGAAACTCCCCGTTCGCATTTTCCTGGCCGAGCACAGCACGCTGCTTATCCTTGGAAATCATCTGATGCCTGCGTAAGCGCACCAAAGAACTTTCCGCGGGCACTGCCTCTTGGCATCCGTGACCGGGAGTGAGCAGAGGCGGGGCCGAGGTGGGGCGAGGGCCCCCCCCCCCCAGCGGGGAGCAAGGGCAGCATCTGCCTGGCTGCCCCGTCCCCGGCCGGGCACGCGGGAGGTGCTCACTGAAACCTGCAGAATGCCTGGTGACGCTGCTTTGTCACCGCGGGCGTGCAGGTGTGGCAGGGAGGGGGCCCGGTGCTTTGGGGTGAGGAGGAGACTTGGTTAGGGCTGTCCTGTGCCACCCCTGACTCGGCTAACACAGCCCGATCGCCCTGCGACCTGCCCCGCCTCAGCCAGCCCTTGGCCACAGTCCCTGCAAGGAACCGCCCTCACCCTGTCACCCTCTGGTCGCTCTCCCACCTCTTCAGTCTGCAGAGAAGCGGGCCCGCCCCGGGCAGAGCTCTGTAGGGAGGGCCAGGAGCAGCCCCAGTCCCCGCTGAGGTGGAACCTCGTCCTCTGCTCCACGTACGCAGCCAGCCAGCCAGATTCAGGAAACGAGGGGCCAAAGCGGGCCCTTTAAGTTACAGGCGCCCTCCCCTTTCTGAGTCAAGCAGACCTGGAGTCCCACTTTGCTATCCGTCACTCCTGTGACCGAGCAGTTACCAAACCTTCCGTTTCTCATCTGCAAAACGGGTTAACGCACCTGTAAAGTGCCATCCCAGTGCCTCGCCTGCAGGGAGGCCGTTGTCGCCTGGAATAAATGGCTCCGGCCGTTTCCAGCACAGACCGACAGCCTTCTAACGCTTCCCGCTGTGCCCGCACACGGGCGAGAAGACACGGTGATGGGCACGGGAGGTGAACACAAATAACCAAACTGGGGGGAAATCCATGCTTTTTGGTTAGTCAAGTGCAAGTGAAAACACAACAGAGCACAACTTTATGCCGAGTCACAGAATACTCTCAGGAAGACGGAAGTCTCGTGCAGGCGAGGTGCCCAGCCCCGGCCCCTGGAGCATCTCAGGAAGACGGAAGTCTCGTGCAGGCGAGGTGCCCAGCCCCGGCCCCTGGAGCATCATGGCCCGAACACTGGGCCACTGGGCAATGGGTGCCCCAGAGACCAAGCCACATCCTTGGTGATCACACTCCTGGGAACCTGTCGCGGGAAGAACCGCCGCAGGAAGCCGTCACTCGCCAGCGATGCTGGCAGCGGGCAGCTTGGCTCTGACATCTGGGAGGAACCAACATCGACAGAGGGAAACGGCCCCCCACAGCCACCCAGCGGACACGCTAAGCCGCGATAACGTGGGAAGGTGCTTAAAGTGTCAGGTCGCGTGAAATGGCAATGATGTGTGTATCCCAATGACGTGAAAAGGAAAAGACTAAAAATAGAGACCTTGAAACAGTGACATGAGGGGTAACGGAGCCATGGAAACCCCAGGAACATCTGGAATTGCTGGATTCACAGTAAATAAGCCTTAAAATAATGAATGTCCTGGGGTTTGGTCAAGAACAAAGTGTATGTGGGTGTGGGTATGTGTTGGGGGGAGGAGAAAAGGGGGTTGGGAGGGAATTTCTTCAGGCAGATGAGCAGCAGCCAAATTGTCTTATTTTTAATTGTTTAAAAATAAACAATTTTATTTACTACTCCCTGGCACATGCCCTCCCCACCCCCTCCCCAGTGTCTTGTGTCCACTGGTTATGCTTATATGTGTGCGTACAAGACCTTCAGTTGATCTCTTACCCCCCCCCCAACACTCCCCAGCCTTCCCGCTGTAATTTGACAGCCTGTTCTTCGCTTCTCTGCCTCTGTGTCTATCTTTCTGTTCATCAGGTTATAATGTTCGTTATGGTCCATAAATGAGTGAGACCATGTGGTCTTCCACACTGTTGATGACCGCACGGTCATGCCCCATACAAACTGCTCTGCTTCTGATGTGACAGAGCGCGGGCAGAGGGGCAGCCTCTCAGGAAAGTCACTGTCCTCTCCGCTTCTGATGTGACAGAGCGCGGGCAGAGGGGCGGCCTCTCAGGAAAGTCACTGTCCTCTCACCGGTGCCCACCTCCAGCCGGAAGCACGCTGGGCCTGCCAGACCACGGGGGACTGCCCAAGGGCACTGCCCAGGTGCAGCTCGGCTCCCGGAGACTGTGGCCTCATTCCGCCTCACCACCCGCCCAGCCCGAGCCGCTGCTATTTCTGAGGCTGGGCGTCCGGCGTCACTGTTCAGCACACACGTCAGGGAGCAGTCCATAAAAGGACACTTCTCCCTGGCAGCCTGAAGCCCAGAGCCCCATCTTTCCCCCCTCCCCCCCCCCCCCCCCCCCCCCAGAGAGAAAGGGAGAGAGGGAGAAACATCAATGGTGATAATCATTGATCTGCTGCCTCCTGCTCGCCCCCTACTGGTGGGGAATCGAGCCTGCAACCTGGGCATGTGCCCCTGGCCAGAATGGAACCTGGGATCCCTCAGTCCACAGGCCGACGCTCTATCCACCGGGCCAAACCGGCCAGGGCGAGAGCTCCATGTCTTCAGACTGCTCATCTACTGGTCCGACGCTGTGCCGTCTGAGCCGACGGGCACTCACAGGAAACCAGGAGTCGGTGCTGCGCGCTGCATGGCTCCCTGCGGTCAGAGGAAGACGCACCTAGAACAAGCTTGTCGGCCCAACCCCACTCTCCGCCCTTGGCAGCGCCTTTGCTCAGAGCTCAGGACTCCTGTGCACCCCAGGCCTTGTGTACATTCTCCTCTCTTCATGGCATGACCAGCGCCTGCTGGGCTCTGAGGTGGCCGGCCAGGGGTGAGCCCCTTTATCTGCTCACTGGTGTGGGTTCCTGTCACCTGGCTGTGGGTACTGTGCGCCCCACACAGCTGCTGGGACAGTTCTTAGCACAGAGGGGCCCTCCATTCTATCATCGTCAGCTGGTCAGTGCTGGCAGAGCGCGCAGGCTCTGGTCCCCTCCTGCCTGTGATCTTAGGAAAAGCTCCTCTTCTCCTAGCCTGTTTCCCCATCTGCAGAATGGCACGGCTAACAATCAGTTGCTGCCACTGATAAGCCCCCTTATGTGTACCAAGGGCTTCCTACTTCCCTCTAATTTCATGCACCAAGGCAGCCTGGCTCCCCTGGATGGGGTGCTAGAATGGCCTCTCCCGCATCACCCGAGGCCTCCTTTGGCTCTGAAGTCTAGGCTGGATCATGCCCAAGGTCCCAAGGTTGCCCTGGCAAGCTGGCTCACTGACACCGTCCTCCTCAGCCGGTGTGAGAACCACAGCAGCAAACACTGCTCCCCAACAGGCACCTCCCTGTGAGGTCTGTAGGCACACAGCTCCCCAACAGGCACCTCCCTGTGAGGTCTGTAGGCACACGGCACGGTGGGAGCCGCAAACCAGTGATAACGTGCAGCCGCCATGTGCCAGGAAGAGGCGGGGGCTCTGTGCACCACTGCCATCGGGCCCCTTCACCAGGCAGAACTCTACCTTCGGAATCCTACACACAAGCTGACCGCGGCTCCCCTAAGCGACACGTCTGTGGAGCATGTCCGACTGCCGTGGATCACACCAAGTAACAGGGTGCTCGTGAGGCCCGCTCCCAGGGCACAGGAAGGACATGAACGAGGTAGGCGCTGTCCTGAAGCCTCCTTTCCATACGCCCCACACCGCCTCCAGAGCCGGCCGAGCTCCAGCCGCCTGCCCACCTGTCCGTCATGATCCAGCCCACCACTGGGGGCCCCTCACCTCTCGCCTGCCACTAGGCCCTGACACCTCACTCAAAGCAACTGAGCACCTGTCTGTCCCCACCCGCCACCTGCCTGCTCATCCTCCAACCCCCAGCTGGGTGTTGGCCTTAGCAGGGCTGCCCAAGGCCAGCTGGCCCTGACCTTTGGTGAGGCCAGAGGGAGGGGCCCCTATTTTCTGCAATTTCAGAGTTTTGCTGTGTGACCGGAAAAGATGGGAATCTGTGCGCACGCGCATGTACACGCGCACAAAGGCGAGGGAGTGAGCTGCCAAAGGCTGAATTCAGAGTTTACAAGAGACCCTCAATCATTTCTCCATTTGTGGCACCTAGTCCTGCTTGAAGGATAGGGACAGACAGACAGACAGACAGACTGGTTAATTAGTAGGCATACACACACATATCTCATTTCAACCTCTCAGCCAGGAAAGTGGGCTTAATACTGCCTTTTAGATGAGGAAATTGACTCAAAAAAGCAAGAAGCCATGTGAAGGTCAGGCAAGTGGTGGAGGAGCAATCTGAAGGCACCACTGCCCACCGAGCAGCAGCCGCTGCCAACAGGCCTGTCCCAGGCTCCTTCCACGTGCCCAGGTCCGAGAGCAGGGTGGAGGGAGGCCAGTCCTTCCCAACCCACTCCTCCCCTCAGTTACAGGGAGGGGGCAACTGAGGCTCACAGAGGGCAGGGATTTGAGCGTGGCCACACAGGACAAGAACTCAGGTCTCCTGGTGCCCAGCTAGGCCGAGGGACCCCCCAGAGTACCAACCCCCGTGATGAACCTTGGTAAGCCCTGTTGCTCTCCTGCCCCTGAAATGGTCCCCAATCCCCAGGGCAGGCTGCAAGCCCTACTTCCCTTTACCTGTACAGAGAAGGCTCCGGGATGAGAGAGAATTTTCCTGGGACCCTGTTCTCAGGAGAAATTTGTCGGAGTGACCTCTCATGTCTATACCTTTCAATGTGTCTGAAGAGGCCACAGAGGAGGCCAGTCTCCCCCATTTGCATGCTGAGGAGTGGGGGCCCCACCCTCATACCCGCCATACCCACAGCGTGAGGAGCCAGGAGGCTCCCACCTCCCATAGCTGACAGCTAGCCAAGCCTCCCCCACCCCCACTTCTGCCTCTCTCTCTGCTCTAACTGGCAAGGTTCATAGGCCCAGCCATGCCTGAGTGTTTGGAAAAGGTATTTTGGTCAACATTTAAAAGCTGAGCGATTTCCAGTTTCTCCGGAAAACTCCCATCCGCCTAGGCCGCCTTCGCACAGAGCGCCCACAGGAGACACTGGTTTGCCTCTGGGGCCTCTGATACTAAGGCCGAGTCCTCGCTGCTACTGACCACCGCAACACTGCTCCCGGGGCTCCCCGGCCTCCTGCCAGACAGCAGGCTCTGCTCCAGGCCCTGTTGTAAGCACTGCCCCCCTCCGCAAACCCCTCAGCCCCAGACCTGCCAGTCAAACTGGCACTCACACTGGCTCCCCTGCCACCACCCTTAAGGTGCAACTGCTTTGGTCACACCTGACCAAGGTGAGCATCCTCCCACAGCCAGGCAGAAAGCAGATAGATACCAGGCCCCTCGTAGCAGCAAATCTAGAGCAGTGGTCGGCAAACTGCGGCTCGAGAGCCACATGGGGAACACCGAGCCCAGGCGGAAAACCGAGCTCTGTGCATGGGTCACGAAGTTTCAATCGCACTGTAGGTGCGTGCCCGCACTTGGTGTTTTGTGGAAGAGCCACACTCAAGGGACCAAAGAGCCACATGTGGCTCTCGACCTGAGGTTTGCTGACTGCTGTCCTAGAGAATGATAACCAGGAAAATCACCAGCAGGCCACTGAAGGAAAACAATTTAACACCTGATAACGCATACTTTTTTTTCCCTAACACCAACCTTCACCCTCAGAATAAATCCACCTTAAATCCACCAGAATAAATCCACCGTAAACAACAGAAACATCATTTAAACTTTGCATAAAGAACGTAACTGCATTAGAAATGACATTATATCCAAAAAGAAAACTGGTAATTAAAACCAATCGTACTTTGCAAGTTTCTTTGAAGGATTTTTTTTTTAGAGTGGTTGGGGGGAGAGAAAGGGACACAGAAATATCGATCCTCTGCCTCCCACACGCCCCTCCTGGCTCTGCCCTGACCTGAACCCACCGACCGCTGGGTGCACCGGAGAGCTTCCCCCAACCAGCCGAGCCGGAGAGCCAGACCCAGGACTCCTACAGCCGCGGGCCAGCCTCCCAGGGAATACATGTCCAGGGCTTACAATGACAGATGCCCTAAGACTTCAGATGTGTGGGGTATTTTGTTGTTGTTGTTTTTTTCAGAAGAATTTGGTTAATTCTCCTAAAATGGTTAAACTCGGAGTCTGCAACTTCAAAGATACTTGCACTGGGCCAGCGCCTTAGGAAGCCATCGGCATCACCGTCAGCAGGCAGAGTTAGTCACAAGGTTTGTTAAGATCACAGGGCGTTAACGTCTAAAAGGAACTGTTTCTAATAAATTAGAGGTAAGTGAAAGTAACTGCCTCTATGACTATTCGGTCTACAAGGTCAAAGAATCCTAACTTTGCCCCCATATTTTAAAATCATAATATAAACACTCATTAAGGTAAACATAGCAACTTTCATGCATTTAAAATCTCTAGAAATGGAGGTTTCAAGCATCAGGAATTTCAAGCCAGAGCTTTATAAATCTGCTTTAATCTTCAACAGCTAAGCGCCCACCCCAAGTGCTGGCAAGGCGCTCTCAGCCAATGGTGCCCGCACACCCTGCTGCCGTCACTCAGGACACTTTCCCTGGGGCGGCATCCTCAGGGCTGGCCACTCTCAAACCAAACCCAGGAGGCCACCTACAGCCACTCCTGACCTGTCGCAGCTTGCTCAGAGGGCAAAGGGGACGGAAGGGTGGAGTGGTGGGGGGGCATGAACCGAGCACAGCTGACACCTGGGGTAGCCCCAAGGGCGAAGAAGCCATTGTGGGCAAAGCAGCAGCTCTGCCCATGCTCCAGAGCATGCGGGCCCCACGCACGCTCGGGAAGGCGGGTTAGGGGGTGGATTACACACGGACCGCGGCTTCCCCTTCTTTTCTGAAAGCTCTGGGTTGTATTTCGGTTCCTTTTCACAGAGGTTAATCAGACAACGCGTCTCCAGCTGCAGCCCCCTCTCCAAACTGCCCCACGCGGAAGGCGAATGCGGAGCGCACGCCGGCGGGTACCGGGACAGGGGTTCCTCCGGGCTCCCCGCACCGCGAGGGAGTGACATCAGAGGCTCGCGTGGATTGATCATGCAGCCAGCGCCGCGCCGGGAGGGGGAGCCGGGCCTCGGGCGGAAGCGGGGACACTAACCCTTTTTAAATTGATTCAGGCAGCCCGAGCTGCACAAGGAGCGCACGGAGGCCGCCTCCCAGCAGCCGCGCCCCTTCATCCCCGCGGCGGGGCGGCCTCCGAGCGGCTGGCGCTACATGACTCCGGGCCCCAGGGGCTCGTGCGGACACGGACAGCTCGGTGGGCCGCCCGGCGGAGGCGGCGGGGCGCTGTGGGTCCCCACGCCGCGTTACCACAATGCACCACTGCCGCCCGCCCGCCCGCCGCCCTGTGCACGAGCCGTTAACCCCGTCGGTGCCGCCAGAGCCGAGTGGAGCGCGAGCTGCTGAGGCCGCCCCCCCCCCTCCTCCCCCCGAGAGCGCGGCCTCTGCTTGCCCCAGGGCACCCCGGGCGCCGCGCGGGCTCCCCATTTAAACGTCACATTCTCATGGGAACAGGAGCCAAGGTGCCGCCTCTGCAGCAGCAGGCTTGGCGCTGCGTTACTTCAAAGGGAAGGTCGCCTCTGAGAGCCCAGGGGCCCCGATGACTCCAGGAAATCGGGGTCCCTCTGATTCTGCTGCGGTGGCTGGTGCACCTGTGTCCAGCCACCTGTCCACTGTCCCGCAGGAAGGCAACAGGCGGGTCCCCAGGGCACCAGGCTCCCTTGGCACTGCTACCACAGGGCTGCGGGCATCCGGGGACAAACGCCTGTCTCCGCCCAGACCTCTCTGAGCACAGCTCCCCTGTCCAGCTGCTTGCGGGCTTCTGCATGGTCCGCCTGACAAAACCCCAATTCTCCCATCCCAGCTCTCGGCACGCCCCCACCTTTACCTCGGCCTCCCCACCTCGGCCAGCGGTAGTGCCATCCTCCTCCTCCCTCCACACAGAAACCTTGGAGTCACCTTTGACCTTTTGGGCCCCTGGACCCACCTCCAAACTGGCCAGCATATCCTGACAGCTCTGCCCTTAGAATGGGAAAGGGGCACAATGTCATTTGTTGCAAAAATCTAGACACAACCTGCATCTAACAGTAGGCGAAGGCTTATTATCAACTTCATGAATATTACAGAGCCATTTAAACTTATGTGGTGGCTCTGCAGAAATAAGGAACTGCTTAAAAACAAAATGCGGGGAGGAAAAAGGCCAATCACGCAATATAGTACAATCATGTAAAAACTGTGCATCTAAGGAAATGTGAAAACAACAGGATCACAGGCGAATTTCCTCTAGTCTGGGCTCCCGGAATGCCCTGGGCTTTTCTCTTCTCCAGGACCAGCATGCCCTGCTGTAGGTGCCCATTCACTTGCCTGTCTCCCAGGCCAGTCTGAATTCCCTGACGGCAGGGATTGTGGTCTTTCCACTGTTCTCGGCCTCCAGTGCGGGCCCAGCACCTGGGAGGTGCACACTGAACGAATGAGCGCGGGAATCAACCAATCAATCAATCGATTAATGAATCGATGATGAAAGCAACTTAAGTTATTCATCAGAAGCCCCGTTTGGCCCAGAGTACACACCACACCACCTCCTTGTATCCCCAAGCCTCCCATCACTGCTCCCCTCCTGACCTTGTGCACACCACCACACAGCCCCTCCTGCTGACACCGCTGCCCTGAACCAGCGGGCCCTGCCTGGACCCCACGGGGTGAGCGCAGGCCGCGAGGCCCACAGGGCCACGCTCTGATGGCGGCTCCCTGGCCTGGGTCGGTCACGCCCCGCCACCACTGTGGGAACTAAAGGCCTCTGGTTCCTCCTCTGGGGATATCTTAAGAACGAAGCTAAGAAAAGCCATACATAGCTGCTGAGTGCCATCGTTATTAATAAGTGACTCTGCACCAAAGCCAAAGAATCAATTTGAGAGCAATTTATGATAATGTGTTGCTAGGCAATTAAAATAAACATTTGAGGTAAAAAAAAAAAAAAAGGCAATGTATCATTCTTTTAGATCAGAAAAATGGAATGGGAGAGAGGGCACCATTCAAGTGAGTTTGGAAAAAGGCAAAAATGAGACATTTTCTAGGGATGATGGCTAGGCCTGCCTCTGCCCAGGTACGCCCTCGGCAGTGGGGGCGGCTGGAGAGTGGAGACCACTTCTCTGGAGCTGAGGCTGGCAGGCTTCGCCCTGCAACAAGCCAGGGGCTGCACTGCACCCCTGCACTTGTGCTTGGAGGGGTGTCCTGCCTGAGGACCAGGGCGCCTGGAGTCCCCCGCAAAGGACTAGGGTCGGGTCCTTCCGGGCAGATCTGAGGGTTCTGGCCTCTTCTCAGCCCACCTGCCCCTGGAAGTGGCAGGCCCGCTGGCCCCGTCTGATTCCTCATGTGTTACTGACCAAAAGGCCCTTTGCTTGTTGAAATCTATTGCTTTCACCAACAAACTCCTCAAGACAATCAAAGAGCAGGGATCCCCAAGGGATTACTATTCCTTTGTCTAGACTTCAAGTATTTTTTTTTAAAGAAAGTGACAATAAAATGAAAATGAAATGAAAATGCAAATCTATTGTAGAATGTTTCTCCTTCTTTGTTGGTTATTAAAGTAGCAACAAATTAAAGCAGCCTTGCGGTAGGTCCCCTTTCAAGTACATTAAAATGGTCAAAAATGTATTAACACCTGATGCCAGTGACAGGGCAGCGAAGCTGGCACGGTCACTCCATGTTGGTGGCATGGAATGGCGGTATGCTAATCCCATAAACAGGTGTCATAGCGCATCCAGGTGCCTGAGGCTGCTGCTGCCCTTGACCCAATAAGCCGACTCCTGGGAATTTTTCCTCAGAAAATAATTCAAAAGAAGCAAAAAGTTTTCCATACAAAGACATTCACTGCATCATCGTCTGTGAGCGCACAAATGGGAGACTCAGCTGGAGCATGCGCCAAGCCGTGAAAATACATCAACCCAGTGAGCTTTATCCAGACGCCAAAATGATCATTCTGAAGACAGGAAACTGTTAGCAAGAATGTGCCCTAAAAGAGGCGGAGCATGAAGTGCCATGTTTAGTATGATGCCAGAACTGTGAGATACACATGTATGTGCAGAGGGGAGAAGGGGGGGTAACACGCAACAATCAAAATCAGTTTTGTGAAGGTGTGAGATTACTGGGGAATTTCTTGCATTCCAAGTGTTCTTTATCTTACCGTGCAGTCTTTCCCACAAAACAACAGTTAACAAGCTGCACTAATCAATTAAATTATTTGAGACTCTTTCCCAGGGGAACAAAGGAGGTGCAGGGGAGTCAGCTGGGAGTAGGTGCCCTGTTTAAGGAGCGTGAGTTTTGGGGCCACAGGATGGTGGGGACACAGGCAGGTGATCATCGAGCAGGAAGTCAGGGGCAGTGGAACCAAAACAGCCATAAGAGCAGTCAGGTTGCCTGGGGATGGGGGTGGGTTGGGGGGCTGGGACTAGGGGTCAAATACGTGGGCCTGAGTTTGGATCTACAGCCCACTCACTGTGTGACTTGATGCAAGTGCAGGAGTCTCTTCCTTGATTCTCATCCAGACACAGTACTAGCTCCCTGTCAGGAGCTGAACTGTGCCCCCCAAATTCATATGTTGAAGTCCAAACCTGCAGTACCTCAGAATGTGGATGTATTTGGAGATCGGGCCTTTAAAGAGGTGATTAAGGTAAAATGAGGTCATACAGGTAGGTCCTAACCCCATATGACTGATGTCCTATAAGAAGAGGAGATTACACACAGACCAAGAGATGACCATGACAATGAGAAGGCAGCCACCAAGCAAGCCCTGAGGAGAGGCCTCAGGAGAAACCAAACCTGCTGATAACTTGATCTTGAACTTCTGGACTCAGGAACTGTGAGAAAAACCATTTCTGTTGTTAGAGACACTTCGTCTGTGGTATTTTGTATGGCAGCTCAAGCCAGCTGTACAGTCCCCTTTGGAAGCCTTGAGGTGACACCCCAGCACAGGCAGGCACTCAGAAAACAGCTGGGAAAATGAACCACCTCGGACAGGGCACTGATGCCCCGATCACACTGCCCCAGCCAAGACCCGTGCTGGAGAGTGGATCTCAATGTCCGTCAATAAACTCATTTAACTGAGAAGTTCAGAATGGCAAGGCTTTGTCAGAGCTTCTCCCGGGACCCCTGTGGAGCCGGGGGTGAGGGTGGGCAGGATGGACTGATGCAGTTGGCAAAATTGAAATTCAGTGAAATAAAGGGGTTTTGTTCAAAGTCAAAGAGCAAGAACAGTCCAGAGAGGCGGGTCAAGAATGCAACATTTTAAACCCCCAACCAAGCTCCATTTTTTTCCTTCTGAAAAATAAGCCTCTGATTGATGGATCTTACAACATAA
This sequence comes from Antrozous pallidus, assembly GCA_027563665.1. Taxonomy (NCBI): domain Eukaryota; kingdom Metazoa; phylum Chordata; class Mammalia; order Chiroptera; family Vespertilionidae; genus Antrozous; species Antrozous pallidus. Next base: position 3,282,188 of record CM050528.1, read on the forward strand.
ACGTTTAGAAACTCCATAGCACCACAGCCACCATAAACAGAGTGAAAAAATGAGCAACAAAGGGAAAATACTTGCAAAATATAAACCTGACAAAGGGGAAATAACCAGAACTCAGAAGGAGTTCCTACAACTCAGCATAAAATCACAAACATCTAAACTGTCAAATGGTAATGAATGTGAATACATGAGTCACAAAGTGCCTGGTCAACAAACAGAGAAAAGTATAAGGGTAACAAGGGAAATGGAGAACAGAGCAAGGAAATGCCTTTTAATTCACCCATCAGAGTGCCAAAGAGTAAACAGAATGGTGGGGTAGCCTCTGCCGACAGTCCACACTTTGGGAAAATATAAGCGTATGCATTCTTGGTCGCTGACAATTTGATAGTGTCTGTTGCTATTTGCCATGGGCATGCCCTTGTAACCGGGCAGTTCCATGCCCACCAGTCTGTGCTATGGGGAAACTTACATGCACAGAGAGGCATGTACAGGAAGGCTCACTAGAGCACTCTCGGGAATGATAATAAAATGTAAAGAACCTTACTGTCCCTCAGGAGGGAAACGATTAAATTATGATGAACTACCAAATTCTGTGGAGTTCTTTTTAAAATGAGAGGTCTATTTATAGTGACATGTAAAGATCTTCAAATATATTGGTAAGGGAAAAAGCAAGCTTCCCACTCAATATGCATGATTCGGTTTCATTTACCCATGTGTAAGTTGTGTGTTTGTGTGTGTGTGTGTGTGTGTATATAACTTTGTAAATATATGGGGACAGATCCGGAAAAGCATCACTGTTAACAAATGGTGTATAACTCGTGGGAGGGGAGTGAGTGGGAGGAGGTGATGAAAAACGACTAAATTTTATGTTATGTATTTTAGAATAATTTAAATATTTTACAGTCTTGTGTTTCTTAACCAAAGTAATCTTGCAACAAATTACAATTGGGAAGAAGTGCCAGAATCGACTCATGTTTATGTGGAAAGCTATGAGACCCTCCAAAAGACTACCGGTGGAAGGTCAGGCATGAAGGGAGGTGCGTAATGGGTGAGTTTGGCGGCAGGAAGGTCCAGAAGTCACATCAGAGAAGCCACCACATCAGTGCACACAGACCAACCTGGCAGGCAGCAATCAGAGAGGGGCTGGATCATTTGGCGCACCCGGGGCACAATCTCCATGAAGCGGAGGAGCAGAGCCCCCCATGGTGACGGGCCCTGCAAAGAATGGACACAGCTGCAACCAGTGTGAGGGCGGCAAGGTCAAGATCAAACTCCTTGGCATACCACAGCCCCTCGGAGCTAAGCCTGTGGCTCCTCACTCCCTACTCCTTGGCTCCACTGCTGCTCCCCCTCCCCTGCCTTTGTTCCCCTGGCCTGGGATACCTGCCTTTCCTTCCCGTGGCTGGCTCCTGTCATCTGGACATGGGCTCGGGCCTCCCCTCCCTCAAGGGGCCTTAGTTAACAGATGCCTCTCCAGAAGAGGGATGGGAGGCTACTTGGAAGAGGGTCCTCCTTCCTCAAGGTGCTCATCACAGCCTTGCTCATCTCCTGCTGCTACACACATTACCTGACTCATAAGGATCTTGTCTGTCTCCCTGAAAACGGCCAGCACCCCGAGGTGAGGGCTGAGACTGTTGCTCCTAGGGCTGCCACAACTGGCTGCTTCAGACAACAGTCCTTCTCTCACAATTCTGGAGGCTAGAAACCCACAATCAAGGTGTTGGTGGGGCCACACTCCCACAAAGGCTGCAGGGAAGGACCCGCCCCTGCCTCTTCCAGCTACTGGTGGTCTTGGCTGGTCTTCGGCTTATGGCAGCATAACTCTCATGTCTGCCTCTGTCTCCATGTGCCTGCCCCTGTGTGTCTTCACGTGACCTTTCCCCTCTGTGTGTGTCCGAGTCCAAATTTCCTTCTTCTTACAAGGACACCAGTCATATTGGATTAGGGACCACCCTCATGACCTCAACTTGCTTACATCTGCAAAAAAGCCCTATTTTCCAAATAAAGTTACATTCACAGGTAGTGAGGGTTAAGACTTCAACATATCTTTTTTGGGGGGACACAATACAGCCCACAACACTCACTTTGGCATTACTGATACGCAGCCCTAAACCTGACCTGCAGCAAGGCTCAGGTGGCCGCTGTGAATGAATGACTGAGCCAGTGTGCTCTGGTCTAGGCGGGGGGAAATCAGACGAAGGAGGCAGCTTGGAGGAGGCAGCCCCGCAGCTGGGTCTGGAGGATGTGGAGAGGGAGAAGGTACCCAGGCAGGAGGAGGATCACTGCCTGGGAGAGCCAGGCTGCACGAGAGGCATCTGCCCGTGTGCTGCAGGCAGCAGGGGCCAGGAGAGGCTGGTGAGAGAGCAGTGACAAGCACAGAACCAGTGTTCCTGAAAGATGAATCTGCCTGGGGCGCCCCGGGGCACGTCTAAAAGGAACCCGTCCCCTGCTGGGAGACAGCTAGGTCAAAGGATACTGCAAACAGCCAGCGATAATGAAGAACTGAATCAGGGCTGTGGCAGCAAAGCCTGGGAGAAAGGACAGAATCCAGAGAAAATGTGATAGGAAAACAGACAGGAGAGGAAGGAGTGGAGGCTTGAGGGGCTGGGGCTCAAGTCAGGAGACAGAAGAGGATGGGGCCAGTGACTGAAATGGCAGCTCAGGGAGAGCAGTGTGCCTGCAGAAGCAGCGATGGGTCAGCCTCATGAAATGCCTTTCAATTAAAAAAGCAAGCTCCCGGGTACACTCATTAAGCAACCACTGAGGTGAGGCGGTGTCTTTGCAAAGCAGCTATACGAGCTCTATCTACATACTTTGTAAATAATTCAAGTTTATGGGCAACAAGCACTTCTTTTTATAGCAATTTCTGTCTGCAGGCTGTTAGCAGCAGGCATTTTTGGAGAAAGGTCTCAAGCCAAAGGAACTAGAGACTCAACTGAATAACCTTTAAATCACCTCTTCGCCCAGGGAACTGGAAATCAATGCAGTCTGCAAATGCGACCTTGTGCCAGCAGGGGCCAGATGGAACTGCTGCCTGGGTAGGGGAGCCAGGGTCCGAGGAAGCTGCACCCCTTGGGGCACCTCTGGGATCCGCAGAGGTCCCTAGTTTAGAAAGCCCTTTCTAACAGAGCCACCAGCAAGACCTCAGCTTCCTCAAGAAGCACTGCAGGAGCATTCCCTTAGGAGAGGAGGGCTCTTGCCCTGGGGGATGGAATAAAGACCCTCCCCTCCACCCACCGTGGATGAGTCCTTCCCTCCCTGGGCCTCGGGCTCTTCATATCCCGAGAGGTCAGCCTCATTCATTTCCAAGGACTCTTCCTGAGAATGGAGCCCAGGATTGTGGGCCTGGAGATCAGGGGGACCGTGGGTGTGCCGCTTTCTGTGCCATCAGCTTATATGTGAGGCCCTCTCCTGGTGCAGTCAGACCGTGGGCACCTGTGATCTAACCTCTCTGAGCCTCAGCTTCCTTGTTTGTGCCCTAGGGATGGTAATGGTTCTCATCTCGGAGAGTTGCTATGAGGATGGAGTTACCATGGGGAAGTAAGCACATGCTATCCCAGTGTTACATGCTATCACCATGAGCATGTGGGCCAGAGGACGACATACATTGCAGGGGGAAAGCCCAGCATCAGAGAGAGAACGGCAGGAGGGGCAGTGGCAGCCTCTCCCTGCAGCAAACCCCTTTCCTGGAAGGGGTTTCTCTGAACAGAGCCCTCCCAGGCCTTTGGCATTTAGCCTCCACTCCTCCTGAAGGGAAAGTACCCCGGTCCTTTTGCCCACGCTCCGCTGATGGCCAGCCAAAGCCCCTGGTGACAGCAGAACCAAGGACAGTCCCTACCTTGGGAACACCACCACCAGCGGGACCAGGCTACCCCAAGGCAAACTACTGAGTCCTTTCATGGCCCTCACAGTCTGAGTATAAACACCGGTGTGTGAGGGTTTTGGCTCAACACCCCAGATTCAGCTAATCACCAGTGGTGTAGGCTGTGGACGAGATGTTAAGAATAACATCGGGCCACTACAGTCCTGTGCTTAGTTTACGTGCCAGGCAGCTATTGCTTTCTCTGTGCACCAACGACAGCACTGAGGCTCAGAGACATTAAGTCGAGGCATAATGATGAAGAGGTGCAATGGGAATTTGAACCTAGATCTTTCCGTCTACAAAGATGAGACTTTTTTCACTCCTTTACACAACACTTGCCACCATCCCTAGTACCATTCTACCAGGAAGCCGAGACCAATTGCTTTCATCAAAATGAAATTTGTCCTATTGCTAACTATTCATCACCATATCTTTAAATTCTGCCCTGGTCTTGAGAAATCCAATCAGAAAGATTCTGTTCATATTTTTCATGCATAGCTTATAATTATGCATAGATGCAAGCTTGATGGGATACAACCAAGGACAGGACTTCTGAACAGACTGTGAGCTGAATCTAGGCCTGGGTATCACCCAGTCAACCTCAGATGTTATCTTCCTCAGCCGCCCAGGAGAACGTGAGCCCACCTGAATTATTGAGGAGGTTTTAAGTTGCTCAGACCATGAATAAAAATAAGTAGCCTGATTGCATTACAGGTGTAGAACATGCCAGTATATGTATGTATATATATATATCTCCCAACTTGATCCAGTTACAGAAGACTTTGGGGCTATCAATCTACTTTCAAAACAAACAATATGCAAAACTCAAGTACACTATTTGCCCAGAACAAGAGCAATGTTAGCTGGCCTTCCATTATACATTTTGAACTTCACATGTTTATGAAACAAGTCAGCAAGGATGTCAAAGTACAGGTATGAGTCAGGCATCCTTCCAGACAACTACTTTCTAAAGAGATTTATTCATCTGGCTGAGATGATAGGTGTTGACATGATAGGTAAAAACTTACCCACCCAAAACAAAAATGCTTTTCTTGACCACAAAAAAAGTGGCCAAGAATAATGCAAATTGAGCATATGTCAGGCATGCAGTTATTATACTTTCCCCTTGTGAACTTTCATTTCTACAGAACATCGGTCAGAGACAAGCAATACCTGGGTACCGAGTAGTCTGCTGTATGCAAGTAATGCTAGTCTTCTTGGCATGCACTTCCATTAGCAATGCAGCTCACACTGACCCTAAAACTAGCACACCATCTCGCATATCTTTTCCACCTCCCTCTCATTTCATCGGCACCATCAGATATCCGAAGATCTAAGGAAGCTGCCCACCAGAGTCATATCTAAGGCATGCAGCTTCGGCTAGACAGAGAGAACAAAACACAGACCCAGTCCTCCAGCATCAGCCTGCAAAGATTCAGAAGATTCATTTGCATCCATCAAATTAGAACTCCTCATAGGACTTGGAATCTAGCACAACTAGACCTCTCCAGGGTTATAGAGGATGGTCCCTCCACCTCTACCCCCTTTCTTCCACCCTCTCACCTCCCAACACATCAAAGCTCCTTTGTCAAGGTAGGAAAGCCCCCCAACAGTCTGCCCTTCAGGTTCTGGGAGCCAAGAGGTCTGTCTGACCTTGCCAGGTGATGGAGATGGGAATCGAGTGCTGGTGGGGTCGAAAGCAGAGGTGATCCATCAAATTTAAACACATCTCCCCTTTCAGTGGGTGGCTCAAGGCACGAGGGGAGCAACTTTAGGGGCTGAGAAAGCCCAAGGTTGCTCTGGCTGGTAGTTGCCCAGTGTGACCCCAAAATGCTTACTCAGAGGTGCAAGCTGGCTGGAGAAGGGCTTTTCCTGTGACGGGCACTACCGGAGTTTTAAATCCCCTTTGCCTGCTGAGACCACACACACACACACACACACACACACACTCACTCACACACACTAGCAGGGAGCGCCTGCCCAGTAGCCACTCCAGAGCTCCTCTGCCTCAGTCTAGCTCACCCACAACAGCCAGGCGCCCTGAAACGGCCCTCACCCCGGAAGCCCTGACCACGGCAGTTCAGTGCGCTGGGTGCCTAAGGGGGCTGGAGGAGGGCAGGGAGAGGCTTTACCTCTGGCATGCAGCCCCAGGGAAGGCTCAAGCCTGCCTTCCCTGCCGAAAGATGGCTGGCCTCTCTCTGGGCCGAATTCCAGTGGCTGGGCTGCCTGGGGCCAGCCCCTGAACCGAGAAGGGAAGATATTTCCCCTGTGGCTCCCGTCTTGCAAAGAGCCTTTCCCAGTGCGGTGCAGCGGGCTGCACCTATGGTGGGAGGAGGAGACGCCTGTGACTGACTGTCCTTAGACTCCTGGCTAAAGCTTTGTCCCTGGCTTGTGAGGGCAGAGGGTCTGCTTCCTACTCTAAGGCTGGGGAAGAACCCAGTCCTATGGGATGCTCAAGATGAGGGCTCAAAGGAATTTGCAATGGGGAAGGGAAAGCCCAAGAGGTCCCCTGCCCCAGGATCCGTCAGCCCCAACCCTGCTCTGCCTGCCCCAACTCACCCCAGGGAGGGGCTCCTGGGTGTGAACGTGGGTCCGGCCCCGAGGCTGAGGGGACTCTTGCAGCTGCCGCTGCCACCGCCGCCGCCGCTTTCCCGCCGCTGCGTTCTCAGTCCATTTCGGTGCAGTGCCGGCTGCCACCGCCGAGCCGAGCCGGGGAGAAGGAGGGCGGTCCCCGGATTGGGTGTGCTCTGCCCCGAGGCCCCGGGCCCGCCTCCCCGCCGCGGCCGCCCTTTCAGCACCACGGACAGCGGCCAGCCCGCAGCTTGGAGCCCAGGGCTCTGTCTGCCCTTCCGTCAGCAGCCAGCCAGCCTGAGCGCGGCCTGGGCGCTGCGCTGTGTCCTCATTCCTTCAGCCTCCTTCCCACCCTCCCACCCACCCACCCCGCCTCCGTCCCTCAGGGAGCCGCTGGAAGAGCACAGGGTGCTGCGAGAGGCCACCCGCCAGGCCCTGGAGGGCCAGATGCACCTGCTTCAGTCCGTGGCGTCGGGAGCCAGGATAATTCGCTCCTCCCAACCTGCCGGCTAGACAAAAGCGAGCTCTCCAGGAGGGAGGTGGACACAAGGCAGCTCAGCCTCTCAAAATGCTCGGAACACGGCCCGAAACCCGACCCAGCACTAAGGGCGCTATCTCAACCCCATCGAGAGGCCAAGGGGTTTGGCCCTTGGCCCTTGGGTAGCCCTTGGCACAAGCCCTCATTTCTCCACTGTCTCATGCAAGGAGTTAACCAGTTAGGGTCTGTCTCCGGAGCCAGGGCCACTGAGGTCCCGTTCCCATCTGGAATTCAATTCCCTCCCCCACGTCCTTGGTACCAGAGTGTCAATAAATACAACAGATGGGACTGCTGGAGTCCGGTGGCGTCATGCAGAGCCACTTCCACGGTTTTCATTTCTGTTCAAATCCCTTCCATTGCTCCTTCAGGAGAGTCCCCGACTGAGATGGGGTTCTGCCTCTGACTGCCTCTGGCACAGAAACTCCACCCCGGGTCTCAGGACCCTTAGTGACAGCTCTGCTTCATGACCTTGACTGTCCGTGTCAACTCGGATCCTCTGCTCGGCTCCTGTTCCTCACCAGGAAACCAGGTTCCTGTCCACCCACTGGAGTGTCAGAGCCCTTCATCCAGAAGTGATCCCGAGAGCTGCAGTGCTGGGCCCGGTGCCGGGTGCTTGGGCAGGAGCTGACCTTGCTGGGGCATGGCCCTGCCTCCACCTCCATTTCCTTGAGCCCCCAGAACACTCCCCGCCAGTACCATGCACCAGGAAAACCATTCTAACGTCTGCACTGCTGCCTACCTGCCCCACACCCAGGCATCCTTGCTTTCCAGAATGGCTACCACTGTTTTTATGGAGGCCTGGCACTTCCCAGCAGTGTTCATAGCACTAATGAAAGGCACTTCATAGTTCTTTTAAAAATAATCCTCACCTGAAGATATGCTTATTGATTTTAGGCGAATGGGGGAGGGAGGAGAGAGGAACATCAATGTGAGAGAGAACATCAATTGGTTGCCTCCTGCACGTGCCCCGACTGGAGTTCAAACCCATAGCCTAGGTATGTGCCCGGATGGGAATCGAACCCATGTCCTTTTGGTATGTGGGATGATGCTCCAACCCACGGGGCCACACCAGCCAGGGTAAGAAGCACACAACAGTTCCTGAATGAGTAAGGCCAACACAAGTACTACCAAGAATGGCATAATATTAAATCTGCTTTGGAACTTCACCTAATTCATATTCTCATTCTCTCTCTCTCTCTCTCTCTCTCCTCACCCTCAAGGCCCCAGGCTGCCAAGCTGATCTTTGGGTGGCAGGCAGGGAGAAAGAGGCTCTAGGCTGCCAGAGAGCCAGAACCCGGTCCTTGCCAGTGGGCAATACACCAACACCGAAAAGACATTCAGCAGTACATTAGCACATGGCTGTGCTCAAGGCCCTTAAAATGACTACAAAGCAAACGACGGGGCAAGTCAGAACCACTGGACAGACCGAGGACCTATTCTCACCACAGTTAACTCCTCAAAAACACAGCTGTTGCCAGCACCTTCTCCACAGCAGTGGGGAGGGGATGTGTAACCCACAATTCACCTCTGCCTAATGGAAAATGTATTTGCCGCTTCCATCAAAGTAGTTACAGGCATAACTCTAGGAATACAGCAAACTGGCAATCTGCTTGGAAAAAGCATCAGATGTAAAGTCAGACCGGAAGTGGACTCCTAGCTCCGTCACACACTAGCTGTGAAATTGCCAGGCACACAGCCAGGCGCACATGGCAGGGATTATTAATGTCACTGCTCAGAGCAGCTCTCGGATGGCAGGTGGGCTGGGGAGTGTTAGAGATTCTGGGCTCTCAAAATGCCAGGACAGAAAACGCCTGAAGCTCGTGCTTTTCACACTGTTTGTTTCTACCCCAATAGATAAGACAGCCCAAAACAGCTGCCAATCAACTTTTATCTCTACAAAGCATGTTGTCAACCAGTGTTAATTGGCCAAAGAGCATTTTACATTTTGCTTGAAAATATTGTTTCTATTCATCTGACTTTAACTGTCATGTGCTGGTGGCAAACCCAGATTATGAATGATTCATGCACAGACACGATGACTAATTAAACTTCCAAAAGGGACTATTCATTAAGAAATATAAATGCAAACTTTTTACCCATGGGCTTGCACGTAGGTATCTGCAGGAAGCATTTCTGGGGGGATTATAACCTCAGTTTCTTTAGTAAACAATCCTGCAGGTGGTCCATGAAAAATATATTTGCATCCATAAACTATTTCTTATTATGCAAACCATGGCGATTGAAGATTCTGTATGTGGTTCCTGAACACTTAGTGTTGTTGTTTTTTCTGTTTTGATGAATGCTTATGGGTTTTTTGATCATGAGCCCTCTGATTCTATTGTTATATTTTAGTGATCTTTATCTATTTACCTGTTGATCTGGGGACAGGATAAGAGGCTAGCTGGGTTCTCAATCAAACTGTTTTACTGCAAAGGCTCCTGAAATCCCCACTGGCCTGGCCCCAGCCCTGGGATATGACTGTGACCGTCTGCTTTGAGCTCTGACCTAGCTAAGGAACTCTGCCATTCCACAATTTGTTTTTTTCTATCCATAAAGTAGAATTAATTAAGACTGACAATGTATTTCATAAGATGGTGGTGTAGATGTGATAAAGAGACAGGACTGATTTATCTAGAACAACAGACATGAGCTCCTGCAACCTGGAAAAGGGCAGTATCTGAAGCACGAATTACCTTAGCTTTGACTATCAAAATCCTTCCAAGCAACAGAACTCAAAAACAAATTAAACAGATCCCACCCCCCTTGGCTCAGGACAGTCATGTGATACAAGAAGGCAAACACAGAGATAATGGGAGAACAGGCCTCGCCTAATCTTAAATTGCTGATCCAAGCTTTTATCAGCCTTGAAATGACCCTTAACCACATTTGCCAGTGTGTTCTCAGCAAGTTAAATCTCAGACAAAAACATTTTAGCCTTTGGGGTTGCCTTCTGCATTTTGCTTCGTCTTAAGAGTCTTGCTGAAATATTGCCTGAAAGCTATGGACACACGGGTTATGAAAGCAAGCAGCAGAACATGTTTGGAACATACACACACACACACACACACACACACACACACAACTCCAAATCCAACACCCAAACAGAGGTCTTGAATTCTCAAGACGAACACTGAGCCTCTGGCTTCGTCCTTGTCCCTGTCAAGGATCACGTGTGTGTGAAAATTAGACAAGCAACTGAATCCGCTACAAAGTGTGTGGTGCGGTATCAAGTTGACAATCTTTTCTTTCTGTCTCCCCATAAAGGGGGTCGACAGTAGTGCCATGTATTTCCGTGGGGCTACATATCCAAAGTCTTTCCTGAACCCCAGAACGCCTGGTCCCACAGTTTCAGGGCCGCGTGGGTGTGTGCACAGTAGGCGTGGGACCCGGAGGGAATGGCAGTGGTTGGGATCATGGCCATGTCTTCGTTTCTGTTAAATTCCCTTTAATGTCACCATGTTTTCAGTGGGATAGGAAGTCAAGTTTGAGCGAACAGCAGAGGATGGTTTTTCTCCCCGTCTCTCCCGAAAGACAGTATCCATTTCCTCCCACCACTTCCCCCGCTTCCAGACTGACACACACCTGCCAACCAGCCAACCAGGCTCCACTAATTGGGCTTTCTATCTAACTGCCCTCCGAGCGGCTGCCATCACTCTCCCGGGCAGCCAGCTAGCTCCGTGCCCCCCCTCAGGGGAAGGCCCTGCGGGCTGTCACTGTGGGCACTGCCGCATTTTTCTCCTGCACCGGTTATCAATGGCCATGAGCTGTGATAGCATCTGGAAGACCCTGAGCGCCCGGTGTGATAAGCATTTATGTACAAACGAGAGGCCCGGTGCATGGAAATTGGTGCGCTCAGTGGGGTCCCTCAGCCTGGCCTGCGCCCTCTCGCAGCCTGGGACCCCTCGGGGGATGTCCACCTGCTGGCTTAGGCCTGCTCCCCAGGGGATCAGTCTTAAGCTGGCAGTCAGACATCCTTAGACTACTGAGGAGGCGGGAGAGGCTCCCGCTCCCGCTGCCGCACTCACAGCCTTCAGCCCTGCTTCTGGCTGAGCAGAGCTCACCCTGTGGGAGTGCACTGACCACCGGGGGGCAGCTCCTGCATTGAGCATCTGCCCCCTGGTGGTCAGTGTGCATCATAGCGACCGGATGTTCCACTGTTAGGGTCAACATGCATATCACCCTTTTATTATATAGGATGCGAACAGTAGTGGCGTAGTTACATGAGTTACGGCAAAAGAATTTCCAGGCAGTACCTTCCCTTAACCTAGCCATGCGTTTCTGCTAAAGGGGAGTATAAACTGGAACAACCTTTGTGGTGGATAACTTGGCAACGTTATCAAAATGGGAAGCACACACATGACTTAGTAATCCCTTTTCTACAAATTCCCCCTTAGGAAGTCATGGTACTAGTGCAAAAAAACAAAACAAAACAAAACCAAAAAACCTCCCACAAAACTCGGGGAGCAGAGAAATGCTGTCCCAGTGACTTTTCTAATAACAAGGAAACACTGCGCACAACCTAAATAGTTTCAAAATGTTTAATTAGCCCTGGCAGGGTAGCTCAGTTGATTGAAGCACTGTCCTGATAAGCCAATGTTGCAGGCCCCCCACTGATATGAAAGTATAAATCTAGATTTAAATGCATCTGCATAAAAAAGTATTACAAGGCAGTGAACTTCAGGGTTAGCAGATTAGAGAATTTTCTCCCTTTTATGTATTTCCAGGATGGTTGCACCTTTCTTTTTCTCTGTGTTTTTACAAAACAAAGGTTTTTTTTTTTTCCTGAAAAGGCAGGAATGTTCAGGAACCCCCTTTTCACTTCTAGCATTCTGCCTGAATGGCCTTGGATAATGGCACGTCCCTAACTAAAGCCACTTGGCACCTGGCACTCCACAGCCCTCACGCCACCAGGCGAGTGAGCCTCAGCAACTGCCAGTGGGGGGAGGGGTGGGACAGAGCCAGCCTTCCGCTTCCAGAGCCCAGAATACCTCGCCCTGACCTTCCCACGTGTATCTCCAAATCACAGCCCTCCCTGGAAGAGTGAGACGCAGCAGGTGCCAGGGGGATGTCCCTGCTCCACTTGCCTTGGTTTAGGTCACACATCCTGACCTGGCCCGGCCCCTCTGCCTGGGGAATGGAATGAGTGACACAGTGAGCGACAGCCTCGCCTGCGTCAGTCAGAGCCTGGAGCTCATGCTGGCAGATCCACCAGTAGGTTAACACCTAAATGGCAACGAAGCATACGCCTTTCGAATCTGATCATTACAAAGGCAAGCGCTATTATGCCCTTTAGCTACCAAGGGAGCAATTAGTCATCGAGACGGTTGCCCCGGCAGGAAAATTATACTTAACCCGCCTTAATGGAGATGGTGTATCACATGCAGACTGAACCTTTGTCCACTTTTTCTTATCAAAGGACTCTGACCTATTGATCCTACTAGTCCTCTAATGAAGGACAATCCCCCCAATAAAAAAAAAACAAAAACCAAACATTTCCGAATGTCTCTGTTTTTCTACTGAAATAAGAATACCCAACTTTGAGCTGCTGACCCGTCCATGGGCAATGGCTGCCCTCCTGGGCACCCTTAAATGTCCAGCATGGGACACCAGAAGCCAGTCCCTTTACCATTATCTGTTTCACTGGCCGATAACTCACACCCACATTCCCACTCTCCATTCAGGCGAGGACCGTGACTAGCCTGTCGCCAGTGGCGGGTATAGCACGCCCAGGACGGATACAGCCCTCCTCTTAGGAAGAAAACGTGGCTGCTCCCACCCCCGGAGGGTAGGGGCCAGGATTTGGAGGCAAGTGCACCTGGTGAACACGCTACCCCTGGATCCGGAGCATTTAAAAAGCATGTGACAGCCAAACAAACTCCGTTACTCCATGGAGAGCATGGAGTTTGAAAATGGGGGGAACCAAGCCAGCTGTGGCAGGCAACCCAGGGAGCCTGAGCACACCGTGTTTCTTCAAATGAGATTCACGGGGGGCTCCCATGAGGCCTGAACGGAAGGCTTATTAAAAATGGGGGTGCTGCCCTGGCCGGTGGTGCTTAGTGGTTAGAGTATTGACCCTCAAACTGAAGGGCTATGGGCTCGATTTCCGGTCAAAGGCAAGTATGCGGGTTGCAGGTTCCCTCCCGACGCCTGGTCAGGGTGTGTGGGAGGCAACCAGTCGATGTGGCTCTCACATCGAAGTTCCTCTCGCTCCCCCTCCTTTCTTCCCTTCGAGTCTCTCTGAAAAAGCAATGGGAAAATACCCTCAGGTGAGGATTAACAAAAAATAATAATAAAAAGGGGGGTTCCTGACCATCAGATCAGAATCCTGGTGATCCGTCCCTAAGAATTTTACTGTGCTCACCGCAGGAGACTTGGTGCCCACCGAAGTCAGAGAAAAGCCTTTGTGGTGTTTAATCTGCGCCGGTCGATATGTCGCGAACTTAATGAGCTCACAAGAGGCCTCATCACACCTTCGGCAGGCTAAGCCGAGGGGGGCCCTCCTTGCGAGGGGTCTGAGGGGCAACAGCGTGCCCGCAGCTGCGTTTTCCTTTTGTCCTGAGGTTATGTCCTCCTGTCCCTACCCAGAGAGTAAAGACAGAGGAGGTGCCACAGAAGAACTCACCACAGCTCTGTACTTGCAGGCATTTTCCAAGCACTGGGGAGCAGCTCGCCCCAACAAGTAAGAAAAGCCTGCTTTTCAGGAAGCCGTTCCTTCAAAAGGGGGGGAGAGGAATGTTGAGTGGATCAAGGCGACCCCACCATTTCTCTGGGCCACCTGCATCAAAAGCGGCAGGTTTTCCAGGAGCTGTCAGCAGAATTTATTTCCACCTTAGGGGGCCACGACCAGCGGGAACAGGAGGGAAGCCTTCGAAGTCCTACCTTTCAGAGGATTTTCATTTTAGAGCGGTAGGATGGCAGGCTCCCCAGATGTTCTATAGGGCCAGCCCCCAGGGCCGCCAGTCACGCAAGCTTCCCTCACCCCCACACAGATGTCTCGGCTGCTCTAAGGACAGAATCTTGGCTGCCTGAGATCATTCCAAGCGCTGGGCTGTGATATCAGAATAGGGCTATGACATCAGTGGTGGAGGGGCAGGCCAGCCTGGGGAGCAGGGTAGGGGAGAAGGAACTCTGGGGGCGCTGGATTAGCCCCCCTCGAAGGCAGGCCCAAGACAGAGGGGTGGCCACTGGGAAGATAACCTGGAGATCTGAAAATGATTCTCAAGTACCTGAGAGGCAAGTCAGACAACCTGCTGGTGCTTAGAATTCAGGAGCAAAGAGAGCAAATGAGCCATCCTCTAGCGCCCCCATGTGGCAATTGAAGGAATACTCTTTCTGACTGGGAAGTTCAACTTTGGACCACACCTGTAGGCAGGAGCAGAGGCCTCCCAGGATTCAGTTAAATGCAGGGACGGGAAATTCAGGTCGCCCTTTTTATCTGAATTTGAGAACACTATAAGTAAATTGTAGTTTTAAGTATGTCCCGACTATTATATGGGGCACATTTACACAGAGACATTATTAGTTGTGTATCTGAAATTCAAATTAAACCGGGTGACCCGTATTTTTATTTGCTAAATCTGGCAATCTCACCCAGGGAGACTTTTTTCCTTAAATGCAGCTGACCCCATGCTGCTTTCATTCATTCAGGTTTACCAGGGCGAGGGACGCCGGGAGCCTGCGTTATTTTTAAGCTGCCATGGTGATTATTATTAATAACTACAGCTGACTTTTCTTGAGCAGTTGCCACGCCATGTGCTAAGTTCTTTTTATGCATTTCTAGGTTAATCCTCTGCGAGGTGGATTATTAAGCCCATTTTATAGAGAAATAATGCAAAAGATAGCAAGCAATTTGCCCAAGGTCACACAGACAGGGATGTTTGAAGCCAGGCAGGCTGGCTCCACCTGACCTAGAAATCTTTGAACCGGAAGGATGCTAGGAGATCCGTAATCGAAGCCTCCCATGGACTGACAAGTGGAGAATCTGAGGCTCTGGGAAGGCCTTGCTGGCGCTAACCTCTATGCTACTGGACACAAGGGGCTGAGCCAGGCTGCAGATACAAGCATCTGGCCTGGGCAGGGGGCTGGCTCAGGGGGCGTTTTAGAATGGCCTCTGCTTGGAGGATAAGCAAATTTCAGGGAAAGCAGGGTATGGGAAGGGGCTGGGTGCTAGGAAAGATGGTTTGCAGGCAGGAGGTTCAGCATGCACTCTGAAGGGTCTCCTCTAGTCCAGGAACAGATTCTTCCAAAGAAAGGGCACAGGCCTCACCCTCACAAGCAGGTCCATCCTTAGAACTGCCAGCCACCCAACAACGTAAGCATCTCACTGCTGAGAGTGCACGGAGCCGAGTGGGAAGGGCGAACACACACCTCCACCTACCAGGGGTGATCTAAAGCAGATTGGGTCTCCTGGTCACCCCCATCCCCCAAGTGCTTTCCATTCCCCCTCTCTCCAGACCCACCGCGTTGCACGTACACCCACTGCGCCAGGTACGCTACCTGAATGGCTGTGGACAGCCTTGGCCAGCTCCAGGGCGGTGATCCACTGCTGCCGATCCACCTCCGAGTTGGCCTTGAGGTGGTAGGTCTTTGCCCCGCTGGTCAGCATAATGCCGCAGTAATCCTCCTTGTCAAAGTGCGCGCTGGACAGGTCGATGGTGCCACGGCAGGTGTGGGCCATTTCACCCTGGTTTCTGTAGGATGCAAGAGAAGGTGTGGGTCGAGGCACCCCAACTCAATAGCTCCGGGCTAAAGAAAGCCTCGGGGCCAATCCTCACAATCTCAGACCCTTGAAGCTGGGAGAGGCCCTGGAGTCAGATCGGGGTGAAGTCTATGGGGGCTGGTGGCTAAGGGCTTGGTTGTGGGGCTTTTTTTCAGTGGGCACAGGGAGAGAGGAGGAGGGCCTGCACTGGTGCCGCACGCAGGGCATGCCTGCTGTGGTCGGCGCAGACACCAAGCAATGGAGATGGGCGACTGTCCTGCCGGGCAGCGCAGACCTCTAACTCTGCACGGGCTCTTTCCACTAGTCTCAGACCCACGGAGATGAGCAGGGTAGGAAGGAGCCTCCGATTCCCGCCACTACGCCTGAGATTACAGACCCACACCTCCAGGGGTGGGCTTGGAAGCATCCCTTTCACGTATGCGACGGTTTACCAAGCACTTCTTGACAACAGCCAAGTTGGGCTGTTTACAGATGGAGTCACAGAGGCCCGGGGACTTCCTCCCACAGTAGGCAGGGCTGACTAGTGTAACCAAACAGGGTGTTGTGGGAAGGAAAAAAAAAAAAAAAAAAAGAGTGTGACTTTGAGGATAGGTCCTACGTGCTCGCTCTCGGATCCCTCTTTCTGGGAGAAGCCAGCTGTCGTGTTGTCAGGACACTCCAACAGCCCTTTGGAGAGGTCCGCCTGTCAACAGCCAGCATCGCCTGGTTAGGCAGGCGCGTGAGCCTCCAGCCCCGGTCGAGCCTTCGGATGAGTGCGGCCCTCATGAAACACCCTGAGCCAGAATCGCCCCAACTAACCACCGGCTCGGGAATCCCCGACCCATAGAGATGCTGAGACGTTCACTGCTGTTTGAAGCCGCTAAATAAAAGCCGCCGCTGTTCTGAGCCTCAAAGTTACGCGGCAATAGGTAACCGATGAACCCGGTGAGCATGGGCAGCGGGTCCTGCCCGCTGTGTGAGCGTTCGGCAAGCGTCTAGTCCCAAAGGAACAAAACCAGCTTCTTGCGAAGCCTCCGGAGCCAGTACCAGTGACCAGCTGCATGGTCACACGCAGAGCCAATGCTGAAGAGAGGTCAGCCGGACGGGGGGGGGGGGGGGGGGCTCTCCTATTTAAAGGTAACAGGTGGGGAACCAGGGGTGAACGAAGGTGCCGCAACCATCCCAGCTAACAGGAGTGCTTGTCCACATGACGTCACCCACAAAAGACTGTCCGAGGACACCGGCCTCGCCCCCTGCAGGGGAACCCAGGCAGGTCCCCGCTGAGACAACCTGGAATGAAGGTGTTCTCCTGGGGGAGGGGTTGGCAGATGCAGAGATCTGGAGGGGAGCATGAAAGGCATGGGGTTTGCAGAGGGGAAATAGGTAAGCTGGGCAGAAGGATCAAGGTGGTGATGGGGGCGGGGGGGGGGGGGGGGAGAGAAGAGGAGGGGAGAGACCGGGTAAATAAGAGGAGGGGCCTGGCTAGGAAGGGCTGAGAATGGTGAACCCCAGGAAGCCACACTGTATTTCAGGAAGACAGGGCCCACTGCTGCTTCAAAGGACAACACTCTCTGGCAGTTCCCCGGGGAAGCTCAGGAATGCCATCTGCCTTCTCCCTGGTTTAGGCAGTGGCCCAGGATGCAGATCAAACGGTGTGAGTCAAGTCTGTGAAATCGGTATTAAACGCACAGGAGACGCTAAGTGATGAGAACTCTGAGGCCTCTTAAAGATGGAAACAGACTCGGGAAAGAGTCACACTTGAAAGAAGAAAGCATACAGCACCCCGCATGACCCCAAAACTCCCTGACAGTTTGCTTCGTGTGTACGATTAAGGCCACATCCCTGTTGTGTGGCGACACGGGCTGTCTGATTCACCATCCATCAAGCTGCCAATTTCAATTCTGAGTGTTTCCTACCATCTCCTCCTCCCAGGTCAGTACCTATAGTGTTCCAGGAAAAGGGCCCATTTCCTCCATTTCCCCTTGACCTTGGTTTAAGGAACCTCACACCTTCCTCACAGGCCTGTCTTTCTTTATTGACCTCGTTTGCCAGCGACATCCCTGAAGACTAACGGAGGCAAGTCAGACAACCTGCTGGTGCTTAGACGTGAATCCCCAGCCCGGGAACTCCCCAGCACTTAGGCTGAACCTGCTGACCTCTGACTAAATGGATGCAGACTTCCCTCCTCCTCCTCCTCCTCCTCCTCCTCCTCCTCCTCCTCCTCCTCCTCCTCCTCCTCCATGCAGTGGTTTGGTGATGGTGTGCATCTCTGTCTCCCACACTGCCTTGTACATTGTTGGTCCTCCATAAATGATTCAACCAAAGCTGGTGTATTCTCACAATGCTCCTGACTGCTCATCAGGCCCCCATCTTGGATTAACAGACCCACCCTACCAGTGAAAAAGGTGCAAGGATCAGAGTAATAGCTGGAGAACTCACACCAGGCATTCCATCCAAGTCACAAGAGCACTTGCAGGTGAAGGAGGTCCATGTGGCAAGTGCACCTGTCGTGCACAAGCCGAGCCACCGAAAGCCTGGGGGAAGGCACAGGTCTGAAAAGTACCCCTGAAGCAATAAAGGGCCAACTACAGGCCCTCAGCACGCAAGCAGCAGGCCCTGGAGCATGTCAGACAGGCTGCAAGGCTGGCATGTGCGTCCTCTGATAGGAAACCAGAAGCCACGCTGCTACTCCACGCCAGGCGTAGCCCTCACTCTCCTCGAACCACAGTGGAGGTCAGCTCTTGTCCCTGACATCACTGAAATCTGCGAGGAGGAAGGAGCTCAGACCTGTGCAGAAAACAATTATCATAGCAGGTCTGAGACTGCTCATCCTTTGAAAGGCCTGTGTCCAAGGCTGGCCCTTGGCTGAGGTCTAGGAGTCTGGATTTGGGGAGCACCCCCGTTCCCTAACTGGTATGGGTGGCAGTCAGCACCTAAACTGCTAGGCGATTCCAGGCACCACGTGGGGAATGCACTGCCCAGGGCAGAAGCTGGAAGCTGGGCCGCCAGTTAAGCACCAGGCAGACCTGAGCCGCGGATGTGGCATGAGGAATGGAGAAGAGAGACCAGAGGAGAAAGATGGGCAGGGCGTGGCCATCCCCTCTGATGTGGGATGAGGGAGGGAGGCGGGAGCAAGCATGACTCAGAGGCTTGCAGCTATTCATAGAGAGAGGAGTTAGGAGGAGGAGAGGGTTTTGTGGGACGAGTTAGTTTGTGTCACGAGGCCTAAGAGCATTGTCGTGCACTGTGCTCACGCCGCTAGTCCGCTTGTGCCCTCGGCAGCACCCTTGTGCCGGAAGCTAAGGAAATACACTTCAAACACACGTTTACGTTATCAACCTGTGTGCTCCTTTTCAGCTTCCTACAGTCTCACAGTGTAAAACGCTGAAAGACACTTCCAATTAAAGCAGAATCCAATCTAATAAGGCCACTCTCTAGGGTGGAGACCCCAACAGCTTCATCTTTGGACTTGCACTTCCCAACGTCACGTTTTCAGGGACAGTTTGCAACTGGGTAGTCTTTTCCATCTCCTTACCTCAAGGATTACTAAACCGGCATTGAAAACACCATTTCCTGGCGCACAGTCTTTTGAGAGCAGGTCTCACTAAAGCAATGGTCGGCAAGCTGTGGCTCACGAGCCGCGGTTTGCCGCTCTGTTGACTAATGAGTTTGCTGAACACTGGGAGAGGGGCTTAATCACAAGGAACAACAACATCCTGTAATTATTGGAATCAAGAGACTAGGTCCCTGGTCGGCAAACTCGTTAGTCAATAGAGCGCAAATCGCAGCTGGCGAGCCACAGTTTGCCGACCACTGCACTAGAGGAATGAGTACATTATTCATCCTAGAGGCACAGATGTCTTGGTGTACAATCTTCGGTTACCTGGCTGACACCCCAAAAAGGGTCCAGGCCACCAGATGCCAGAGGTCTTCCTTAGCCAGAGAACTTCCAAAATTTACTTTCACTTGGACCTTAATAGACACTTTCTTATAAACACTAATTTCTTTGAGGCCTTCCTTGCTATCTGGCTTTGCCATTCTTACCCATAGATCAGTCTGAACAATAAATTAAAACAAATTTTTCTGTTTGAAATTGTTTCCTGGTAAACAAATGTCATCCTATATAATAAAAGAGAAAGATGCAAATTTGACTGTACCTTTGCTCCTGATTGGCTATGCTACCAGCCAATCAGGAGTGGGGATGGGGCCAAGTGGCGCGAGCACCAGGCCCCAGGGGTGGAGATGAAACGGTGGTGGTGGCCGGGGGGTCGCAGGCAGCCGGGGCTGAGCTGAGCAGGGCGATGGCTAGGGCAGGCTGGGGATGATCCATCAGTTGGAGATACCCTGAGGGCTCCCAATATGTGAGAGGGGGCAGGGTGGGTTGAGAGACCACCCACCACCAGTGCACAAATTTTGTGCACTGCGCCCCTAGTTTATAATAATCAACAAACAGGCAACTGGTAAACAACAAAACAGAATTTTGTCTTAACTGAATCAATGTTGTCATTAATATGGATTAAGCTTATGTTGGGCACACTCTCTCCATAATGACTTGCTGAAGCCAATACTTTTGAAATTTTCACATCATTTATTGTAATTTCATGTAATTACATGTTCCCTATGAGATAAGAACTAGGGATGATTTTTTTTTATGGGAACAACCAACCAAAATAAAGGAAAGCAAACTGGAGCATAAAACCATATTCTCCTTGTTGGTATCCAAATAGACGTTATTAAAAATGTCAAGCAATGAAGTAAGAATCTCATCGCCTGTGTTTATTTATGTTCCTACCACATTGTTGAGAAGTAAGAACCTGCTAACAATTATCCATGCTTCCCAGAAATTCTTTCTATATGTGACAATATTTACAAAAAGCACCTTTTTCCCCCCCGATAATATAGACGTTACTAAGCCCAGCTGTTTAGCATTATGTGCTTTTTCTCTCAGAATAAGCTTAAGTGATCAACTGTGCTTCTCAAGCAAAATCCAGAGCAGAAGTACCCGAGGAAGCCACACAGTGGAGAAAGTCTAATCCAAACCCCCAAGTATTTTCTATCAAGAGAAGAAGAATGCAAATTGAAATGCAGGTCAAGACTGTCAGACGCCACAATAAACCCATTTGATTGGCCAAGTCAGTGCTGACACCATCAAGTTTTGCAGACCTCTTATTAACTGCAGGTGGGAGTGTAATTGGTTCAAGTACTTTGGGAAAGTTTGGCATTAGGTAAGGCGAACGTTCACATTGTCTACATCCCAGTGATTTTGCCCAAGAGAAATCCCTGCACACATCCAAGAAATTTCGTAGTCACCCATCAAGAGGAAAATGAGTCAATAAGTGGTACGCTCACATTCTGGACTGTGATAAACAAGTGTCCCAAATCATATGCTGTAAAATACCCTTTAAAAAATAAAGCTAAAGATGGTTGAAATAAAACTAAATAAAAAAGGGAAGAAAGAAAGGAAATAGTGAGATTTGGGAAGTTATACTGGAGGGGAGCAGGCTGGTGGATGGGATGGGGAGGGAGCACAAGAAAAATACACTCACATTTTCTACAAACATCAGGCTTCATTTAGTTGTGTTTTTGTTTTTTGTTTTTCATTAGAGAGTGATCTTTCCAACAGGGAAAAGAATCTCTCTTTGCTCAGTACAGCCGACTGGCACCAATATACCACATGAGGGCACATTAGAAGCACATGTCAGCTTTCTCCTTTATCAGGAATTAAAGAGTGGCCTCCATTTTGGAGTGGGAACCATCACTTAAGTTCAGTGGAGTTCCCAAATTCTCAGGGGCACCACAGACTCAGCCATCCTCTAGAAACCGTGTTCCAAAAAGGTAGGAAAGACCGTGTAAGTTCTAAGGCAGGTGACCTGGAGGAGTACTGCCTGCCCGAGTGCAATGAGTCAACAGCAAGGCAGGGCCCACCTGTTTGCAGTGAAAAGGGGCAGTGCTTCTCAGGCTATGTCAGGAGCAGTATCACCTGGGAACCGTTAGAAACGCCAGAACTGGGCCCCGCCTAGATCCACTGCATCAGACACTGCGGGGTGGGGGGTTGGGGGGCGACGGGACACACAGGACTTTTTTTTCCCCCAACAAACCCTTCAGGGAAATCTGATGCTCACTCAAAGGTATATGAAGTGATCAGAGATCTCAACATTCACACCAGCCATCGCCAGGAAGCCCGCCGAGGCAGTAGCCAGTAAGAAAGGAGAGCAAGCCTTTCTCTCTCCACCCATTTCAGGGGCAGACAGGTGAGCCACACCACCACGGAGCAACTGTGAATCCCTCGCTGCTTCTGGATGCTTCCGGAGTCCCCATGGGGTGCCCAGACGGCTCCGGAAGGGCAGGAGCTGGGTCTCATGCGTCTGTGAGTCTGCTGTGCCCGGCCCATGGTCTGGGGACTCGCAGGCATCAGGAGAGGTGGGAAATAGAGTGACTACCTGAGGAGGGTCCCGAGGATTGGACTGAACAAGGTTACTGTCCCCTTCATTCCCTAAATACAACGATCTTAGCTCCTGAATGTAGGACTTTGGGGGGTTGACTCTACATAGCTGTCCCAGGTCCCACAACTACCAAGATCGGAAGGACCCTGAGGCCCTAATCACTCCCTCACATCATCTCCCTGCTCATACCCTAAACCCACTTGGCTTGCCAGAGGTCATGTCCACAGGGGCTCCCCTGCCAGAGGTCAGGGCCCCCAATCCTGGGCAGTTGGGTGAAGGCGTCATTTCTATTAGAGTGCATGTTTCCAGATAATCCCAGGCTAGGAGTGGTGCCTCCAACCGCGATGCCTCCGCCGCCATGACCGCGGCACCACCATCCTGCAAAGGCGGACGCGCTCGTAGCCTGTCTTACCTGTAGTATGACAGCAGGCCATTGCTGAGCACGAACCAGCGACGCTGGTAGCCCTTCAGGTAGTTGGTCCACTTGAAGAGCCAGCCCTTAAAGCTGCACAGCGGCAGCAAGACCTTCGAGGAGGTGGAGGTAGTGGCAGGCCCTACCACTGGGACCCCATATGACACCCTCTGCTGTCCTGGTTTCGGAGTAGCTGGGGACTTTGACAGGGGCTGCGACCCTGACTCGGGAGTGGGAAAGATCATGCTCTCCACCACTGGCGCCTGCAGCCTTCCAGATGAGGCGCTGGTGAGCTGTCCTTCCCCTACACTTGACCTAAACTCTTGCCAGGGCCCTGACTCCGGCTCCAGCTCCGGCAGCGGTTCCGATTCCGGTTTGTACCCTAGCCCCCACGAAGGCGTCTTCTGGGGCTCAGGCATCTTCTGGGGCTCAGGCGTCTTCTGGGGCTCAGGCGTCTTCTGGGGCTCAGGCGTCTCCTGGGGCTCAGACTTCGATCTTGGCACTGGCCCGGGCACCTGTTCTGGCACCGTCTTCCACTCGGGCGCCGGTATGGGCTGGGGCTGGGGCTGGGGCTGGGGCTGGGGCGGGGGTTGGGGCTCCCGTCCGGAGTCGGGGGTGGAAGCGCTCATGCTCGGTGCCGCCGTGTGGCAGGACAGGCAGGGAACAACGGTGGATAGCGACGACAGCCGGCGGAAGCGGCCGTAGCAGCCGCCGCCTCGGCGCAGAGCGGCCGCTTTCCCCATAGAGCCGGCGACCCGAGCGCGGAGCGTGGCGGAGCGGGCGGCTGGGGCGGAGGGGGGCGGGGGGGACAGGAGAGACGGAGGCCGGGGCGGGGCGGGGCGGGGCCTTCGCGGGCGCGCGGCGCAGGCGGTGGCGGTGGCGTGCGCGGGCCCTCCCCTCCGCGGTCCGCGCAAGCCCCCCGCAGCCTGGCCGGCGGCTGCAGTCCTATTCGCGCTCAGCGGACCCCGGCCCATCTCTGGCGTCGCCAGCGCCCCGCTTAGGGTCTGGCGCTTGGGTCTGGAAACACCTGTGGAGCGAGCGCTGGGTGGGCGGGCGACGGGGAGGGACGGTGAGCTCCCGGCCACCATCCCCACCTGCACCCCAACCCGTGCCAGGTTCTGGGGTAACAGCGATGAGTGCGGAGCCCTCTCTGGCTGTCTATCCCCGATGCGTTCGCTCCCCAAACCCAGGGGTGAGGGATAGGCAGGGAGCAGGTGCCACGCCCAGAAACTAGTCAGTGCGCCCCGAAGCATAAACGGCCAGCTGCCGCTAAAAGCTGAGAAGGACGCCTCCCGGCCCCAGGACACCCATTACCTGTCGTGGGTCCTTCCCGCGTCGACCAGGCTCGGTGCCCCAAAGCCACCGCTGCCCTCGCCTCCTGGCCAGCTGGCCTCTCTGGCTCATGCCAGGGCGCTGCACGTGGGGACATGGCCCCCCCTCTCTGTAAAGGCAGAAAAGAGTTTTGTCTGAAAGCGGATTCTTAACTTGGACCTCCTAGATGTACCGCCCT
This sequence comes from Antrozous pallidus, assembly GCA_027563665.1. Lineage (NCBI taxonomy): Eukaryota > Metazoa > Chordata > Mammalia > Chiroptera > Vespertilionidae > Antrozous > Antrozous pallidus. Next base: position 3,306,219 of record CM050528.1, read on the forward strand.
GGGCAACCTCGGCTGGCGCTCTCGAGGCCTCTGCAGTGGCCTGCGGAGTTTTCCGTGCCTGTGCCTTTTTTTTTTTTTTCCTGGAAATAAGGTCCGTGGTTTTCATGGATTTTTCCAAAGGAGTCTGTGATCCTAGAAAGGTTAAGCATCCCTGGTTTGAAAGGACCCATCCTGAAGGGAAAGGTCAATAGTTACCACAAATAATGAGAAATACGAGTTGAAAGGCTGGCTATCCAGCTTCCGCCCAGTGTCCCTTCCAACTCTAGACCTGTGTGGACAGGAAGGCTTACCTTCCCCTTCCCCGGGGGGTTTATTCTTGATGCTTGGTTCTTGGTCTTTGCTCCTGATAAGCCTGCCTGTGCAGGGGTAGTGGCGAGGCCAGTTAGCGAGGCACGAGCAGAACAGGACGGACGGGCCAGGTGCAGAGGGTCTTGGGTGCCTAACGGGCTTCACTACAAGCCCTGGCATGCCACCCCCGTTAAGCAGTAAGCCCTGGAGGTGGCATCTAGGCCTCAGCTGTGTTTCAGCCGCAAGCCCAGGAAAGCAGCAAAACCAGGCGGGGCCTGCCCTGGTGACATCAGCACCAGCTGCGGTGACTAATGACCCCTCCCCAGCAAGACCAATCAGTGGAGGCCACGACCCTGCGGAGAGTCACGGGAGGGAAGCTGATGAGCATTCTCCCCAGCGCCTCCAGAGACCTCAGATGGAAGGCGCACCGGGGCCTGCTGTGTTTGGGCTGGATGTGTGTGCAGCCCCCAAGGAGGGCAGCCCAGAGGCAGATGAGTGTTAATGGTGTGTTTCGGCTCCTGCAATAAAAGCACGACAGGTCTAAGTAACCTGCCAGAGTGGGCCAAGAAGGCGTCACAGAAAGGACATGGTTTGCATGGAGCTGGGAGGTCAAGGGTGTGGAAGGGCATTCAAGGCAAAGGCACCAGCACGCACAAAGTCCCAACGCAGGAGAGAACAGCTGGCCTGGGAAAATGACACAGGGCTCAGCACGCCATGAGGAATAGATGCCGTTTATCCTCCGAGTGCAGGCCTCCTGGGCACAAGGGAGATGTTTCACTTTTATTTTAATATATTTTATTGTTTTTATTTTATTTTATTTTTTTACAGAGAGGAAGGGAGAGGGTTAGAGAGTTAGAAACATCGATGAGAAACATCGATCAGCTGCTTCCTGCACACCTCCTACTAGGGATGTGCCCGCAGCCAAGGTACGTGCCCTTGACCGGAATCGAACCTGGGACCCTTCAGTCCGCAGGCCGACGCTTTGTCCACTGAACTAAACCAGTTAGGACATATTTAAAAGAAAAATTTTTAGCCTCACCTGAAGATGTTTTTCCATGGATTTTTAGAGAGAGTGGAAGAGAGAGGGAAAGACAAGAGAAAAATATCAACATGAGAGAAACACATTGATTGATTGGCCTCTTGCACATGTCCCGACCAGGGCTAGGCCATGGAGGAGAATGTAACAGAGCTACATGCCCTTGACCAGGATCGAACCTGGGACCCTCCAGTCCACAGGCTGACGGTCTATCCACTGAGTCAAACTGACTAGGGCATATTTTTCAGTTTTAAACTGTCAGGTGTGATTCCTTGGAGAACTAGCTGTCAGGCTGTCCCTGAGGACCTTAGGAGCAGGAAAGCTGGCGTGACAAAAAGTGAAGTCCCCTGTGGGCTATAAGGTTCTGGGTAGCTGACCCAACCTGTGCTGCAGAGCCGGCCCTAACCATTCCGCCTGAAGTCAGCCCTGTGAGACGGCAGGAACCCTGTCCCCATATGCCTGCGCCCAAGGTCACGTTGCCAACAACTGGATAAAAACCCAGTCCAGCCGAAACCAGTGTGGCTCAGTGGATAGAGCGTCAGCCTGCGGACTGAAAGGTCCCAGGTTCGACTCTGGTCAAGGGCATGTACCTTGGTTGCGGGCACATCCCCGGTGGGGGGTGTGCAGGAGGCAGCTGATCGATGTTTCTCTCTCACTGATGTTTCCTAACTTTATCCCTTTCCCTTCCTCTCTGTAAAAAATCAATAATATATATATATTTTTAAAAACCGTCCTTCCAGCTCCCATTGGTCTTCATTCAAAATCCAGACAGATTTTCTGACAAGCTTGTAGCCAGCCATAGACAGTAAGGTACTGCTGGTTTGTCTCATTTTGCCCAGGAAAGGAGAAACATGAGCTAAGAGGGAGCTAGGCAGCATGTAGCTAAGAGCACCAGTTCGGAAGGAAGGCTTTCTATTCACATCCCAGGTCGGCTGTGCTCTGCAACCCAATTAATAGACCTAGAGGGCTCTCGCCCTGCAGGAAGGTGTGGCAATAGCGCCCCCTTGTGGACATTCTGAAAATGAGTTGGTGTAGGTTTCACCTGCTATTGTACTACTAGATCTATATTCCCTCTGGTCCCTTTCAGAATGTCAGGCTGGAAGCTCTGTGTGGGGCAGAATCTAACTACCAGAAACAGGAGGGCTCTATTCTGTGCTGCCAATATCCACACTGCAAGTCCTAGATGACCTCACGTATTTAGTTCAGTCACATTAGAGAAGAGCCTTACTGTTTTTCTCTCTGGGGAAAAAACGTTAACTGTACTGTGCAAACTTGAGTGTAGAGAGGTAGGGCAGTGGGTTGGAGCAGTTATCTCCCTTCCCTGCCCCAGGTGGTATGGGTCTATGTTCATTATATACTGGCAGATACAAAAGAATATTGGAAAATATGTGTGGGGCATACAAATAACAAGACAGCTATAGACTCATTAACCCATTTTAGTTGCCTGTCCTTCCTCCTTCCCTCTCCCATAATCTATTGGCTTTGAGCCCAAAGTCTCCTTGGGTGCTTTCAAGCCAACTGGCTCTCACCTCTTTATTTTATTTTTTTAATCCTCACCTGAGGATATTTCCTCACTGATTTTTAGGGAGATTGAAAGAGAGGGAGAGACAGAAATATCAATGTGAGAGAAACACATTGATTGGCTGCCTCCTGCATGAGCCCCAGCTCATGAGCCCTGGCCTGGGCTAGGGAGAAGCCTGCAACCAAGGTACATGTCCTTGACTGGAATCAAACCCAGGACCCTTTGGTCCACAGGCTGATGTTCTATCCACCGAGCCAAACTGGCGAGGGCCCCACCTCCTCTTTAGTTAAGTGTTCTCAGCTGTTTCTTCCACCTGCGATCTTCTCTTTCCATATTTCCACTTTTTGAAATTGCTATTTTATAAGTGATCCTTTTTAAAAAGCTGAAACACCCCAACATGACCTTTCCAAGTCCTCTTAGCTGTTCTCTTTTTCTCCACAGCATTTGTCACCTTCTAAGTGATTTATCTGGTTTACGTCTGTCTCCTCCTGTTAGAATGTAAACTCCAGGATGGCAGGGGTTTCTGTTCGACTTCTCTCCCTGCTCTATCACCAGGGCCTGGAAGAAGACTGGGCCTATGGTATGAATCAATGAATATTTGCTCAGCAAAGTCTTCTTTCTAGTTCTCCTTGCTGATGAGTGCTTTTTGCATGTTCTATACTTTTATTTCAGGGAGATCTCAAGAAAAATGGGAGGTGAACATGGCTGCTGATCAGACATTTCTGAGCAGGAAGTTTCAGTCAGTGGTTCATAACGTGTGAGGGACCATGAGCCCCTTTAATATTATTATGAAACTTTGAGAACTTACACCTACACTTTATGTACAATCTATGAAGACCTTAAATTTCATCTGAAGGACCTGTGCTCTTAAAACATTTCTGTGGTGGCCCCGGAGAAGTGGAAGAGGGGATTTCTCCCTTCATTATATACTCTGTATACTTCAATGTTGTATATAGTGCATGTATTCCAATTTCAAAGTTTTAGAAACTAGTTAAATATCTTAAAGGAACCTATGTCCTTACATCTTGAGGAGATCGAAAACTCAGGTCTTTAGGGATGGGGGCAAGGGAGGAGGTGAGTGCACGTGGCCTTAGGACAACAGGAAGTGATGGGAGCTGTGGCTTGCAGACCCCACCCAAAGTGCTTAAATTCAACAGCATGAAAAACATGGCACTGATCCAACTCAACACCCCTGGGGTCAACCCAGGACTGTCAGTGAGCAACCTCTGGTTAGAAACCTTTCTGGGGAGCCAGTGATTCCTTAGTGGTGGAGTATGGAGTATGCACAATCTGTAAAGCTACAGGAGCAAAAAAAAAAAAAAAAAAAAAGGAAATGATCTGGAGCTCCAGGGACTAAGGAGGTATATTATGTAAATGTCACAAAGAAAGGAGTAGCAAGCCTCCCTTTTGTTCAGCCCCTGCTTGGTGGGAGTTCCTGGTCCAATAAGAGAACCAAGGCAGGTATGTATGTTGCCCAGGCTCTTCTTCTGGGGCTCACTCTCCTACACCAGGCCACTTCTTGTACAGCCCAACAGTTGCAATTGCCTCTACAGCCCGCTTCAGTTACCCCCAGGAGGTGCCAGGCCTCATGGCCATTCCTGATGAGCACTGTTAGCTCACAGAGTTCTCAGAACAAGCCTATAAGGCAGGTGCTACCATTAGTCCGGGCTTTCCAACGAGGAAGTGGAAGCAGGGAGAGGGCGGGCCAAAGGACTTCTCTTGAGGAAGGCCTGCGGAATGGCCAGGCAGCAATGCTGGAAGAGGGGGACGAGGATGGGGACAGGTACGGAGGACTTCCTAAAGCCACCGGGAGGACTGAGGTCCTTACCTAGCAGCTGTGGCCGTGCAGAATGACCACTCCACAGCACTCGGGAACCTGCTTCTGGCTCTCTGCCACTAACTTGCTGTGTGACCTTGGGCAAGGCAAGTCACCTCTCTGGGCCTCTGTTTCCTCATCTGTAAAAACGAGGAGACTTGGTTAACTTGAAAAATATATACCGGGCTCTTACTCTGTGCACTGTGCCAACGCTACAATGGAAGAAGGAGTAAGATAGTCATTTATTCAAAAAACATGGGCTACACTGTGGTTACGGAGATGAGCAAGCCAGCATCCCTTCCATTAAGACCTCCACGCCGTGGTCAGGGAAACAGGGAGCCAACAGGAAATGGCCAACAACACGCTTGGTGCAGGGGTGGGCACAGGTAGGTAGCCTTTTCTACGGGGACCACGTGGGGGTCGTGCCACAGAGAGGCTGGGACTGGATCTTGGAGGATGTTTGGTCCCTGCTCTCAGACTGTACAATCTAATCAGGAGTCTGGGACAAGTGCCCACACAGCTACCACCCAAGGCAGAGTGAAGCCACCACAGGACATCCAGAGGGGAGGGGAGCGAAACCATGTGGTTTAGGCAGGGTGGGGTAAGGGGCGGGCAGGAGGCAGAGAGAAGCTTTGCAGGGGAACCAGCACTGAGAGAAGCTTTGGAGGAGGAAGTTTCCTGAGAGCCCTGGGGGGGGGGCTGAAGAGGCATTCTAGCTAAGGGACCTGTGCAAGTAAAGGCTCACTGTGGGGGACGATCGGGGTGCAGTTGGGACAGCAGGCAGGCCAGGCTGGAAGCCAAGTGAAGCCGTCATGATGAGAGCCATTGGAAACGAGGGGCCTGGGCCAGGCTTACCACGTTCTCATGCCAGTTCTTGGAGGCAGGCTCCCCTGCTACTCCCCGTTCTTTCAGAGAAGGGAGCAGCGGTTCAGAGAGCTTGCAAGGTCACATGGCTGATGGAGACACAGCACTTGACCCACGTCTGTCTGATGCCCCACCCTGACCTCCTTGCCCCTGGAACAAATGCTAGGCATTACTGAGCCCCTTCCCATCTAAGGTATCACTGCCCAGCGCACTTTGGCCTGGCGTTTCACCTCAGACACATGGGCACAGAAGTTCGATCTTTGCCTTAACCACGAATGCTGGCTTGAATAAGCCTCCTCCACGCAGGCAGCTAGGGGACTATCAGGACCTCCACCAGAACGGAGGGAATGAGGCCGGGAAAGAAATATTAGAATTGCTAGGGTTTTTATGCTCCACTGTCCGCTGATCTGTTTATTGTCCTACGATGGTGCTGGCTGGCTGGCTCTGCATCTTCTCCCTCCGTCCGTCTAGTGTTGTCATGGCCCTTGGGTGGAGGGTCTCCCTTGATTAAAGCGGCCGGATTTTCTTTTTTGGGTGGAGTCAGCCTTGCGCGGGCGGATACTGTCCAGGTACTGCCGCACACCCACGAATTCCCGTCTCCAGCGCCCCAGCTTTCTGAACTGGTCCATCAAGAACTTTTTTTTCAGGTGGTCATACAAGTGGCTCATCTTTTTCTTGGTCTTGTCTACAGTTTTCATCTTACAGAAAAACAAATGAGGTTAGGATGAAGAAACTACTAACAAGAGAGGCATCTGTGCTGCTGCTACGAGGGTGACAATATGCCAGTCTATTTCCCTGTCTGTAAAATGTGGGCATTTGAGCTAGAGAGCTCCTAGGGCACCTTCTGAGAGCCTGCAGCCTAGACCCTGATTTTGACCTTAACACCTCTGGTCAGAAAGAGGTGGGGGCGGGTGTGGAGAAAGGGTGTGCCTTGTTCCCTCCTCTCCCCGTTCTTTAACTCCTATCATTCGGTCCCCATTACTCACTGCTTCCCACATATTATTGTGACATTCCCCACATCACTTTGAACTCTAAGTTATTTCTTCTAGTATGTCATTTTTGTCCTGTCCCCAAGACTATATGCTCTGGGAAAGCACATGCTCTGCCTTACCCGTTCATTTATTTATGCCAATGAGCTAGCTGCAGAGAGGACACAAAGAAAAATCAGCTGCGTATCTTCACAGAAATTACAACACAGTCAGGAAGATGGAACACAAGCCCAAATATTTCTAAGCAAGGCAGAGAGTGGTGCATCCCTTTTAAAAAACAGAGTTCAAAGAAGGGAGATAGCAAGAAAAGTCTCATGGAGGGTCGCAATAAAAATTGGGGGGTTGCGTTTTGAAAGATGGGGAAGTGTCGGGCATGCTGAAACAGAACCAGACAAGAGGTCTTCCTGTTTCGACTATAGCAGGTCCCTGGAAGTTTAGCAGATGGAGAAACACCCAGGCCTCTACTCTCTCTTCAGCCTCCTTCTCTCTTCAATGTCAGAATCCCATGGGCCCATCCTCCTGGAACATGGGAGGGAAGCTCAACAGTCAAGAAGGCAGTAGCTCAATTCCGGGCTGCCTGCTCTGCTTGAAGAAACGAGTACGTTTTCGGAATCCATCACATCCACTAGTTTCTTTTCATTCCCCCAAACAGCGCCTGTCCCAAGCAGACCCTCCAGACACGTTCAATGAATGAACCAGTCGGGGTCTATGAGGTGATGCCGTTGTGGTTTCCCTCCTCTTCTCCTGAGAGCTTTCAACCAAGCAGGTCAAACTCTACTTGTCCATAAGCAAAAAGTAGAAGAACTTCAATTCTCCTATGAAAAGTGTTGGGATAATCCTCCCCCCCCCCCCCAAAAAAAAAAAAAGAAAAGAAAAAAAGCTGGCCAAACTATGTTGAAGCCACTTCAAGCTCAAGACTTTTTTTTTCTTTTTTTTATGATAGTAGAAATCCATTCATGGGTTCCCCAAATAGAAAGGTGTCATGTGCTTTGGATGGGGCCAGGGTGTGGGGGGAAGAATGCCAAGAGATCCAAGACATGCAGTCCTTTTCCCAGGCGCCATCAGCACAGGAACAGCTCTGACACCGGGCAAGTCAGTAACCCCGAGTTTCAGTCTCCTCCAGAAAATGGGACTTGCATCAGAGCACCTTAGTGACTCCCCATCCCCTCTAAGACCTGAGAAGTCCCCCCCTCCCCTCCATAAGGAATCAGGGACAGTGAAATGGACATGGGTCAAGCCACTAACACCCTCTAAACACAAAAGCCTGTGAGGACTTTACCTCCAACTCATAGATTCGTTGCGCACTGAGGTTGTCACGAATAATCACCCGAGATAAGTGGCTCTTGGGTAAAAATTTTGTCACGGCTGCTTCGCTGGAATTCATTAAGCTGGAGGGGGCAGAGGAAGGCGGGACAGGTTAAGATGGCTGAGGCCTCCCCAGGTTTCTTGAGAGAGCAACAGCTCTGTCACAATGGTCAAGAGAAGCAAGGCCTAGGTTTCCTCTTGTGGAAAAATGTGCGCTAAAGGGATGGTTTCTTGAATGCTGGGAGGAAAAGCCATCCGAGGATAGAGAAAGAGCAGTCCACAAGAGAAGTGTCCACTGGGACTCAGCACTGTCTGCTGGAGCAGCCATCCTAAGAAGAAAATGGAAAGTGGGGGGTCTTTGAGGAGCAAAAGCTGTAGGGTAGGGTTTGAAGGGCTGAATTTGAGGGGCGCTGAAGTGGGGGCACTTGCTCCAGAGCCTACATCTACGGGGGGACGTGGAGTCAGAGGAAGTGGGGGGTGGGGGGAGAGGGAGAGAAGATTGGACAGAGGTTAGGTTGCTTAATACAGGAATTGTAAGGGAAAAGGGTTTTTGGGGGGAAAAGTCAAAGTAAGGAAACTATGGGACAGACAAATGTTGCAGGAGAGTGGAGGGTGAGGTATGGGGTGGGGTGAAGTGAGCCAGGTGAAACTACAGAGAATGATCTGGTCAAAATAAATAACACCAGGCACTGAGTTTTCCCTCTGGTAATTTGGTTAGACCATGAAGTGGTTTTACAATTATGTACCTTTCAATATTTTTGCCCACTTCAAAATAGTTGCTCGTTTTCTTTCTAAACTTTGGAAATTAAATGCACAGCAGGGAAACAACTGAATAAATTGTGGTGATGTCCTACAATAAAATACTCGGCAGTTAGGTATAAAACAGGCATTCATATATATCAGGCGGGGAGAAAAGCAGGCTACAAAATAGTGAACTTTTTGGTGACACACCCTCACCCCCAAATGTGTAAACATGTATGAATATGAATGGATCTGCAATAATACATATCGAAATGTTAAAGTGATTGTCTCTGGCCATTCTTTTTGCTTGTCTGTCTTGCCTGATTTTTCTATACTAAATATATACCTACAAAAAAAAAAAAAAGACAATTTTTAAAAGAAAACATTCTGGGAGTTTAAAAAATTTTTTGTAATTCATCTCAGCTAATTCGGAACCATAATTTTATGGATGTTTTTACATTCACAAGCTGGTAGAAATAAACAAACGGTCCCAATCTCCCAGTTCCATTTTGCTGACAGCAAAGGCATGAGGTGAAGAAGAGTGTTCATATAGGGATCAAGAGGCACACATACAAAAACCCCCCGGTCCTGTGTGTGTGTGTGTTTGTTTTTTACAAAAAAAAAACCTCGCTGATAGAGAGTCAGCCTGCAGACTGAAGGGTCCCAAGTTCGATTCCGGTCAAGGGCATGTACCTTGGTTGTGGGCACATCCCCAGCGGGGGGTGTGCAGGAGGCAGCTGATCGATGTTTCTCTCTCATCGATGTTTCTAACTCTCTATCCCTCTCCCTTCCTCTCTGTGAAAAATCAATAAAATATATTTGAAGACACGTGAAACACGTCCCCAAATTTACCAAAACTTCCCACGAAGGGAGAAAAAAGGCAGTGACTGGAAATATTTCAAATAATAAATGGTCATTTTGAATGAAACTGTCTTCCAAAGCAAGGCCTCTGTGGGAGGCCGGGGAATGCTGGCCGCGGGTGTGAAAAGAAGTGGCTGGAGAAATGGGTGTCTAGGGGGGCTGCGGCCGGCCTGGGGGGAACGGGTTTCCCTAGGGCCACTGGTAGAAGGGTGTCACCTCGCCAGTCTCTCAGGAAGTCCAAGGCTCACCCCCAAGGGCGCCGGCGACCCCCCCCCCCCCGGGGCTACACGAGGTCCAGCTTGGGAGACTGGTCGAGCTGGGATGAAGCTGGGTCGGATCTGGGGGTTGGAGATGGGACTTCCGGTTTCTCCCCGGAGTCTGGGCTGAGGGGGGTTCGGGCTCCCGGCGTGGCGAAGGAAGGGAAGGAGTTGGTTCGGGTCTGTGAGGAACCCACTCTCCTGGGACCTAGGACAGAGCCAGGCTCTGGAAGTGGCAGCGCCGCGGGGGTCTCAGGAGCCAACTGAGGGGCTCGGGGGCCTGAGGGAGAAGTTCGGGCTCCCTCCAGGGCCCCGGTGTCTGCCAAACGCTCCGAACACCCGGGCCGTCCGCACCTGAAGAGCACGAGCGGCTGCGAGGTCTGCGGCCGCAGGAAACAGATCTGCGGCTGGGTGCCCAAGTTGATTTCGGGGCGGTTGACGAGCCTATGGCGCTGGAAGGCGGCCGAGGCGGGAAAAGCGCCACTGGTCTTCTTGGTGGTGGCCGCGTTGGCGGTGGACGAAGCTAAATTCCAGGAGACCGAAGGCCTTTGCTGCTGGGCAGCCCCGTTCTGCGCGCTCCGGGACGACGCGGGCAGTGGAGGTACACGGTCAGCCATGCTCTGAGGGAGCGCGCGGACGTGTAAGGAGCCCCGCCCCGCGCAGACGCAGTGCGCCGAGTAGGGCTCGTTGCCCCGGAAACAAGGGAGGGGGCGGGGCCGGGAGGACCGGAAGCGCGCGGCACCCGGAAGGCGGCGGGCGCGGCGGGATTGGCCCTCGGCGGCTGCCGTAGC
>CM050528.1:3321688-3374188 GCA_027563665.1 Antrozous pallidus
ATCTCCCTCATTCTCTCTGTCCTAAAGCCATAACGCTTTAAGGCAGTGGTCGGCAAACTCATTAGTCCACAGAGCCAAATATCAACAGGACAGCGATCGAAATTTCTTTTGAGAGCCAAATGTTTTAAACTTCTAATGCCACCTCTTCAAAATAGATTCGCCCAGGCCGTGGTATTTTGTGGAAGAGCCACACTCAAGGGGCCAAAGAGCAGCATGTGGCTCAGGAGCCGCAGTTTGCCTACCACTGCTTTAAGGCATAATGTTTGGGGGAAATTTGTCACCCCGATTCAATACAACTGATGCTGCTATGTGCTGGACCCAAGACACTGCCCCGTGTCCCCTGCTCACCCGGACCGCAGCCATAGCTCTCCCCCAGCCTCCCTGCCCCCCCATATCTCCTCCCCCCGGATCCAGACCGAACTGGAGAGCCATCGTCAGGAATGTTCCTCCAACAGCATGGCTCTTGCCTGCAGCTCAGAACCTTCCATGGCTCTCCGTGGCGTTTGGTGGCGTTCGGTGTGGTTTCAGGAAGTATCAGGCGGGGAGGAGAGTGTCTGGCGTCCCTGAGCTGACTCGGGAGCAGAGTAGGAAGTGAGAAGAGTCCTTGTTTGCCCTGGCCCCCGGAATGCCAACCCAAGGGCCCCTTAGGGAGGCCGGGAGGGGCCCCTGCAGCTGAGGCTGAGACAAGGCAGCGGCTTTGTTCTGAATTCACAATGGCAGGATGCCCAGCTCAGAGCCGGCTTCCTCCGAGGCAGGGCCCGGTCGGTGGTGGGAACGGGGCATCCATCCTGCTCCGCAGCCCGGGGGGGCCTCCATGGGCACTGAAGGCTGGAGGCGGGGGAGGAACTGGATGGCATCTGGAGTGAGCCCCTCTCCGAACTTTCCTCGAGGGCCTGTTAGGTTCCAGACACTGTTGCTCAGCACTCAGAGCCTCCCGGAGATGGGGTGAGGGTCTGTGGCTGCCCCCACTTTGCAAACAGGCACAGGAGGGGAAGGCCCCGGCCCAGGCCACACAGCTTTAGACGTGCCAGGGCTGGGATCGGAACCCGCTCTGACCCCTGCTCTTGGCTAATAGTCTCTTCTGGCTGCTTCGTCCGAGTCTGTGCTGGGGGGACAGTGAGGAGGACAGGGCCCTCAGCCTTTCCCGAGCCCAGCCCGGTGGGGAGGAGGGGATGAACCAGCGCTGAGAACGGAATGCGCACGGGGCCTGCCTGCAGCAGCGCAGGGAGCTGCCGGGTGACCTTTAACTGGCCTGGCCCGGGGCAGAGCAGGGCTGGAGGTTGGGAAGACCCGCCCAAGGAAGGCGACGTCTGTCATCCCGAGTCCCGAGAAGGCTCTGCCCGCCCAAAGCCGTCCATCCTTTGTCCCGTCTTGCCAAGCTTCAGATTGGACCCTGGAGTTGTCCGAGTTACACCAGGACAGGGCTGGGCCTGGGCATCTCTGAGTCACAGGGAGGTGGGTGGGGAGTGACTCAGCTGGCGCCCACTTCCCTCTGCAAGGCCAGCCTGGGTGGAGGCCCCGGGCCGGGGAACCCCCGCATCTGCCCTTCCTGGGTCAGGTGACTCGCAGGCCTTCCCTGCCCCGTCCCCAGCTGTGGGCTCAGCAGTCCCGGCTAGTGCTGGCTGGGATGGCGGTCCTGCAGGAGTTCTGGCTGTGCGAAGGCATGAATGACTCCTCCCCGGGTCCCAGGTCCCTGGATCCCAGCCCCCACCTGCTCTAGCTCTCCTCCTCACAGCGAGCAGACTGCCTCCACTTTCCAGGTGGGCCTGGAGCCTCAGAGAAAGTGGGGGATAAGATGATAGCCCCAGATAGAGGCCAAGCCAGCTGACACCATCACGCCCCTCCTCTGGCCCTGCCCATTGGGCTTCTCGCTGGAACCCTCTCCTTGGGGATCGCCATCCCCATTTGGCAGACACAGAAACTGAGGCTCAGGGAAGGGCGGCCACCTCCCTAAGATACACTGTGAGGCGGGCGGAGTGGAAGAGAGAGGGATAGAGAGTTATAACACCCAATCCAAGCAGGGCCTTTACGGGTTTGGTTTTTTGTTGGTTTTTTTTGTTTTGTTTTTATTTATTTATTTTTTTTACAGAGAGGAAGGGAGAGGGATAGAAAGTCAGAAACATCGATGAGAGAGAAACATGGATCAGCTGCCTCTTGCACACCCCCATGTACCTTGGTTGCATTCCCAGAACCGAGGTCCCACTGTATTTCCTTGGCGGTCACCCCGAGGAATGAGACAGGGGTACAAGCAAAAATAGTTTATTTGAGGGCGGAACACCCAAAACTGGAGGGCCCAGGCATGAGGCTACAGCAGCTGCTGGGAGTTGGCACAGAGGACACCCCCCCCCCGCCCCCACCCGGGGAGCCCAGCAGCAAGAAGCCTGTCCCGGCCCCCAGCTGCCTGCCCGCTTCCTGGAGGGAGGGTTGTGCGACCGCCAGGAATCGTCATCGTCGTCATCGGAACACGGACCGGCGTGGAGGTCTGGCCGCAGTGCTCCGCACAGTCGTCGGCATTAATAACAATTTCTCTGACCAGCGCAGAGGCTGGGCCAGGCGTGGACCCACCATCCGGTGGTGGGCGGGGCCTGGGGTGAGGGGGGCAGGCAGGGACAGGGGGTCTCGCTGGGAGGCCCCATCCAGCCCCCCAGGCGGCCTTTCCCGGAGGCACCTCGCCCCCCCTCTCCCCCCAGGGCCCAGCGGGGCCTGCTCTCCGCTCATCCCACGGCCACGGCCAAGGTTGGGTTCAGGCTGCGGGGGGGGGGGGTCGCGGCGGGGACTGTTCCAGACAGCCCCTGCGCTCTCCCAGGTCTCAGAGACCCTTGCCAGGCCGGCTCCTCCGCCAGAAGCCCCAGCGGGCGGCCCGGGAGGCCACGAACTCGCAGTTGTGGTACAGGAACATCCCCGCGAGGGTGAGCGCGATGCCCACGTAGCTGAGCGTGCTGAGCCGGCTGCCGAACAGGAGCCGCGACAGGACGAGGTTGCCCACGACGGTGAGGTTGCCCAGGACGTGCACGGTGAGGGCGGAGGTGAGGGCCAGCAGGGAGAAGCTGGCCAGGTTGTAGAGCACGGACAGGAGGCAGCTGAGCAGGATGCAGGCCCAGAGGCGGGAGTCCGTGGGCGCGGGCGGCAGGGCCACCCCGGCCTCCAGCACCAGGGCCGCGCCGGCCAGCAGGCAGAAGCTGGGCAGCGAGGTGGCGTACAGCAGGGTCACCGCGTCCAGCCGCTCCTCCTGCAGCAGCGCACCTGCAGGCGGACAGCACACGTCAGCACCAGGGGAGCTGGGGGACGAACCCCACTTGGCCAGCCCAGCCTGCACCCCACGGCCCGACCGCCAGCAAGCCTGCCCAGCCTCTCCGGCAGAGTTAGGGCTCCTGCTCTGGAACGTGATCATCAGAAGTCCAGCTGAAACCGGTTTGGCTTAGTGGAGAGAGTGTCGACCTGCGGACTGAAAGGTCCCAGGTTCGATTCCGGTCAAGGGCATGGACCTTGGTTGCGGGCAGATCTCCAGTAGGGGGTGTGCAGGAGGCAGCTGATCGATGATTCTCTCTCATTGGTGTTTCTGACTTTCTATCCCTCTCCCTTCCTCTCTGTAAAAAATCATTTATATATATTTAAAGAGTCCAGAATCCCACTGCCTAGCTGGTGACCTCACTAGCTGTGACCTGGCACTTAACCTCTGGAGGCCTGCAAAGTGAGGTGATGATGTCACCTAACACGGCCCAGCTGGCACGGTTGAGCGTCGACCTATGAGCTAGGACGTCTCCGTTCAATTCCCGGTCAAGGGCACACGCCTGGGTTGTGGGCTCGATCCCCAGTGTGGGGCGTGCAGGAGGCAGCCGATCAATAATTCTCATCATTGATGTTTCTCTCGCTCTCCCTTCCTCTCTGAAATCAATAAAAATATATTTTAGAAATAATAACAATAAAAAAATAAAACCTAACCCGCAGGGGTTTTTATAAAGATTACAATAGATAACATACATAAAGCCCTTTATAAGGTAAAAAAGCTCAGTAAATGTAAAAAAAAAATAAAGGAAATAGGCCTAATATTACCCACTTCAAACTACTTCCCACAGGATAAAACGATAACCCACAGTGATATCCAATGACCAATACACATAAAATGTGGCTCCCCAAAATATCAGAGGCTCCCCAGACCCAGGGGAGCGATATCTTAGGTTCTTTTTTATTTTTTAATATATTTTTATTGATTTCAGAGAGGAAGGAAGGGAGAGAGAGAGAAACATCAATGATAAGAGAGAATCACAGATTAGCTGCCTCCTGCACACCCCACACTGGGGATCGAGCCCGCACCTGGGCATGTGCCCCGACCGGGAATTGAACCGTGGCCTCTTGCTTCATAGGGTGATGCTCAACCCCTGAGCCACACCGGCCGGGCTATCCTAGGTTCTTAACCAGTGTAGAAGGCCTCGCACCCACTCTTTTTTTTTTTTGTCTCAGCCCTTATCACACCCACTACCCTGCAGGGTAGCTCCCACCACCATCACAGGGACAGGCCAGCAGAAGTCCCCAGTTCTGCCACTTAATAGCTACATGGCCTTTATATTTAAAAAGAAAAAAAAAAGAATTTTAAAATAATAAATTGCTTGAGTCAGATGTAGGGTCCACTCATTGCTTTATCCACTTACTAGGGGCCCGGTGCACAAAATTTGTGCACTGGGGGTGAGTGGTCCCTCAACCCAACCTGCCCCCTCTCACATACTGGGAGCCCTCAGGGGATGTCCAACTGATGGCTCACCCCCAGCCTGCACCCAGCCATAGTCCTGCTCAGCTTAGCCCCAGCTGCCTGCGACCACCTGGGGGCTGGGTGCTCACCACCACTGCCATTTCATCTCCACCCCCCGGGGCCAGTGCTCACACCACTTGGCCCTGCCCCCGCTCCTGATTGGCTGGTAGCATAGCCAATCAGGAGCAAAGGTATGGTCAAATTTGCATGTTTCTGTTTTATTATATAGGAGGATGACCACGGGCATGATGAGAGAACAACAACAGAGTCATTGTTTGCACGTGGCTGTCACCCGCTAATCAGCATCTTTTGCTACCAACACTGGGGCTTGTGGGGACGGATCCAGGAGAAAGGGAAACCTCTCAGCTTTGCAAAGAAAGAGGGGAGCCTGGCTGGCGTGGCTCAGTGTGTTGAGTGTCAACCTATGAACCAGGAGGTCCCAGGTTCAATTCCTGGTCAGGGCACATGCCCAGGTTGTGGGCTCGATCCCCAGTGTGGGGTGTGCAGAAGGCAGCCAATCAAGGATTCCCTCTCATCATTGATGTTTCTATCTCTCTCTCCCCTCTCCTTTCCTCTCTGAAATCAATAAGATATATTTTTCAGCCGAGACCGGTTTGGCTCAGTGGATAGAGCGTCGGACTGCGGACTGAAGGGTCCCGGGTTCGATTCCGGCAAGGGCATGTACCTTGGCTGCGGGCACATTCCCAGTAGGGGGCGTGCAAGAGGCAGCTGATAGATGTCTCTCTCTCATCGATGTTTCTGACTTTCTATCCCTCTCCCTTCCGCTCTGTAAAAAATCAATAAAATATATATTAAAAAAAAGATATATTTTTCAAACAAGAAAGAAAGAATGGGTTCTGCCACCTTTCATATGTGTGAGCGTGTGTGTGGATATGTGTGTATCTGTGGACACATGTTATCGCCCCGCCAGTTCACATAGGAAGTGGTGCCCCTCATCCAAGTCAGACGCCGCTCGGGGCGATGGTAGCATTTGCGCGAAGGCGATGATGGCTTGGGGGCTCGTCCAAGTTCTAGTGGAGAGAGATGAGTAATCGATTCATCGTCTGACACACACTTTCCAAACAGCCACAGAGCAGCTTACTCACGGGCTGCGCTCGGAGTCGGAAATCTCCATTTCACTCTGATGTTTTGGCTCTGTTCTCTAGGCAACAGTCCCTCTGGCTAGAGCATTTCTAGAAATGAACAGATAATTGCAATACCTCCTGCTCACTTGCTCGCTCGCTCCAAATATAGCACCGTTGGGAGCTGCCTGGGGCCGCCGTGTTCCAGGCCAACACCGGAAGGCGTTTAGGATTGCAGGTGTCACAGTCAGGCAGGAAGGTCCTAACCTCCCCCAGCCCTCTGCCTCGCCTCCCTGCAGCCCAGGGAAAGAGGGGTGATCCTCTGGCAGAGGCGGCTCACTACACCTGGGCCCCCCAAAATGCCAGTCCCCGGCCCCCCAACCTTCCAATTCTTTATTTTATTTTTATTTTCCCCCCATGCTTGTCGCCAAGACCTGAAACTGTCAGCCACTGTCAGTCGGTCAGTGTGGTGGCTGGGGAGGGTGGGGGGAGCGGGGGGCTTGCTATCGCACTAGAATGGAACCCGTCAGCCACAGCACGGCCTCAGGTCACGAACGGTGCTTCAACCTTCCATTTCAGCCTCTCCTTCTCCAAAGACGTTTTTGTTTCAGCATCTGACCATGCCAGGCCCGGCCGCACGTAGGCAAACATGTTCCCTGCTCTGCCGGGCCCTGGCTCACCCCATCCTTCCTCCTTCGCCAGCAGGCCTCCCTCTCTCCGGGCCTTGTCCGCTCCTGCGAACAAGGCCTGGCGCCCAGGGGCCGCCGCTCACCCTGCCGCTGTCACAATGCCCTGCGCTCTGCTCCCGTGGCTGATGCCCGGGCCCTGGCACAGCCTATTTCCCGCTCCCCGAGTGCCCTTTCCTCCTTGTTCTCTGTGAGGAGCTGGGCAGAGCATGTGTTTGCTACTAACATTATCATGACTCTTTATTTCGAGGGCAAGAGAGAGGGCGAGAGAGAAACATCCGTGATGAGAGAGAATCACGGATCGGCTGCCTCCTGCACGCCCCCCACTGGGGATCGAGACGCAGCCCTGCATGTGCCCTGACCGGGAATCGAACCGTGACCTCGGTTCATAGGTCGGCGCTCCACCCCCGAGCCCCGCCGGCCGGGCCCGTTATATTATTGTCGTTGTCGTCACTGCATGCCTCTTGCCTCAGGCAGCCTTCCCTGGTCTCCCCTACATGTCGCTGCCCCGGCCACCCCTGTGACGACCTTGGCTCTGGAGTGTCTCCTGCCATCGCGATGGCTGTTTCTGCGGGCGTCTCCCACCAGCAGGGAGCTCAGAGGACGGGGGTCGGGCCAGGCTGCTCCCTGATGCCCAGCTGAGAACCGGCTCACACCCCACTTCCTAGTCTTCCTGTGAGTGGGAAGTTGGCCTCACCCCTCTCCCCACATAGTGCCCCCCCGGCCCCGGCTCTCCGCCTGCAACCAGCCCAGGCAGGAGGGGGGCTGCGGGCTGTGCTCATGACTGCCGGGGCGCTCCCCTTCCCGGACTGCCATCCTCTGCTCTTGCAAAGGGAGCTGGTTGCCTGCCATTAGCGCTCCAATCAGAATCTTGCCCTGGAGCCCTCCCCCAAACCTCCTCTTATCCAAAACCCATATCGCCCCTCTGGCTCCAACCTCTTCCTCCCCATCTCTGCGGGGCCTCCCTCTCTGTCTGGCGGGGCCCCCAGCCTCCTCAGCGCCCTCATGAGCACCCTGAGCCATGCATGTGTCCTCACCAGCCTGCCAATATCGCTGCCACAGCCATGAACACATCTACCACTTGAAGGTCCCAGGCTAGGTGCCGGGGGGGGGGCATGGCGAGGCCCCAAGCCAGCCCAGGCCTCCCAGAGCGCCTGTCTGATGGGACACAGACCAGTAACCAAGTGGCTATAAGAGGGGGCGCTCAGAGGCTTGATGGGGGGCACGGAGGGTGCTGTGGGAGCCTGCAGCAAGCACCCAACCCGCCTCCAGGGCCAGGCAGTTGGTGCAGGAGAAATGGGAGGAGCTGGCAGAGGCCAAGAAGGGGCCTGATGCCAGGCACCCACCAGTCCGTGCCCGGGTGCCTAGGTTCCAGCCCGTTGTACCCATCCTGCAGGCGGGGCTCCTTCCGGGGGAGGAGCGCTGGACCTCCGCAGGTGCAGGGGGGGTGTAGTCTCAAGGCTGGAGCCTTCCCAGTCTGCAGCCCTGCGTGGTTGGGAGGTGGGGTGGGGGTGTGCCCAGGGGGTCAGGTTTCCCACCGACTACTCATGCCCAGAGCTCGGGCCTGAGCTCCGGCACCAGCTCTCATATAACCCGAGGGCAAAAATAGAACCAGGCTCGGGCCCTGCCACAGAGCCTGGGCCGAGGGGGGCGGGGCCTGCCCCTGAAGATGCCAGGGCAGGGCCGGATCCCCACCTCCACCTCCCATGGCGACAGGTCACCCCAACCCCAGCCCAGTGCCCCTGGAGCACCCATTCCTTCTCGCAGGACTGGGTCACAGGTCCTCAGGGTGGGAAGGGGCGGAGAGCAAGAGGCCCCTGGGATGCTTCCAACTCTTCTCGACCAAACAGGTGTGGAGACCGAGGTCCAGACAGGACCTGGGCTGCCCAAGGTCACCCAGTGTGAGCAGAGAGGTGCTCTCCCTGCCCGGAGCGGGTGCTCTGGCCTCCCCCACATCTCCTTTGTTTTTTTTCTTTAATATACTTTATTGACTCTTTACAGAGAGGAAGGGAGAGGGATAGAGAGTTAGAAACATCGATGAGAGAGAAACAGTGATCAGCTGCCTCCTGCACACTCCCTACTGGGGATGTGCCTGCAACCAAGGAACATGCCCTTGACCTGAATCGAACCTGGAACCCATGAGTCCACAGGCCGACGCTCTATCTGCTGAGCCAAACCCGTTAGGCCTCTCCTTTGGGTTCAGGCAGAGAGAGTGGGGCTGTGACTCAGCCTCCCCTCAGAGCAACAAGCAGGAAGGTGGCCTCCGCCGCCCCCTGCTCAGACCCTCCCTGTCTCCTTTCAGCAGAGCTGAGGTAACCCCGGAGCACACCACAGACCTCTCTGGGTCTCCCTTCCGGCATCTATGAAATGGGAGTGAGGGTGGTGGTTGCCATGACGACTCAAGGTCAACAACACCCAGCCCGAGGCCCGTTACACGGCAGCTCCCAGCAACCGCGAGTCCTTCCCCGGCCCAGCCAGATCCCTGGCCTTCCAAAGCCCAGCGCAAGGCCTGGCCTGCTCTCTCTCTCCCGGGTCCCCACGGTCAGGTCTCCTGCCTCTGGGGGGTCGCAGCCTTACGCTGCTGCATCTTGGACAGCACGGAGATTGACTGCCCGGGGTTCCGATCTCCCCTCCGCTGCTCACTGGCCACACACACACACACACACACACACACGGCCCAGGGCAACCCCTCCACCCGTCCGCTGGGGACGACAAGCTAGTGGTTTCCTTGATCGGGGCAGTATGGGGAGATCCAGTGAGATCAACAGACAAGAAACACTGGCCGCAGACCCAGGGCCGCCGTGTGGAAGCTATCAGCCTGAGTCTGGGGCCTCGAACGCACCGAGTGGTCGGCTCTTTCTGAGCTTTCTCGGCGTCTGCCTCTCCCAAAGCCGCGAGGCTCCGTTGCTTCGTCTGTAAAACGGGCTAACAGCCATCCTCTCCCTCTCAGGGCCATCCAGACCACACGCCCAACCCCGACCCCCCAGCCTCCTCAAACCAGCGCCCCCCCACACCCCCCGGGGGAACTCACTCTGCTGAATGGACTTGAGGCCGCGCAGGCAGGTGGCCGCCAGCAGGAAGCCGCAGCCGGCGGGGGGTGTCCGGAGCTCCCCGGCCAGGCTGCAGGCGGCCCCCAGGCAGAGGGGGCCCATGGCGGCGAACTGCAGCGGGTGGTGTCGCCGGCCCAGCAGCAGCGCCGACAGGGCCAGGGTGATCAGGGGTGTGGTCGTGGTGGCCAGCTGGGCCAGGTCCAGGGGCACCGTGCTCAGGCCCACGTTGCCGCAGGCCATCGAGGTGCCGAAGGTCAGGCTGAGCAGCAGCACCCGGCAGTGGGTGCCGCTGGGCATGGGGCGCCGGGCTCCCCGACGGCACGCCAGCGCCGCCGCCAGCATGTGCAGCGCCGAGAGCAACAGGGGCCGCCCGAAGCCGTGCACCGTGAAAATCCACTTGTTGAGGCTGGACATGCTGGCGCCCGCCAGCAGCCACACCAGGGCAGCCGTGGCCACCCGGGCCCGGCCGGGCCGTCCAGGGTCCTGGGGGATTTCAGGGGGCCATTCGGGGGACCCAGCCCCCCGAGAGCTGCTGGCCACCGCCACCGTCTCCGCAGAGGTCATCCTGCTGTCATGGTGCTCCCGAGGACGAGGACGGCGGCACATCCGTAGCCGTGGGGCGGGGGCAGGAGGACAGCAGCTCCCCTGAGCCACCGGAGAGCCCCCCTCCACCCCCACCTTGGGCCAGGCCAGGTGCTGACTTCTCAGATCCCGAGCTTCCTTTCAGACAGGTGAGCTCACGGCCTCTTCAGCCGAGGCCCAGGAGCTGTGCGGAGCCCAGGGGGTGGCTGCTGGGGAGCCAGGCTCTCTGGCCTAGTAAGCTCCGGGCACCTCTGCCCCGTGCCAGGTGAAGTCTCTATTCTTCTCCCTACCTAGTGCCCGCGCTCGGCTGGCAGAATCCTGGTTCTTCTTCCTCTTCGGGGATCTCCTGCGCGCTCAGGCCATGACCAGGCCTAGCCAGGGGGCGATCCGGGCTCCGGCACCCCGTGGTGTCCTGTGATGCCCAGTGGTCGCGGCTCCCTGCCTCCGTCAGTGCCCAGGCCCGCGCGCTCCGGCCGGTGCCAGGCGGTGAGCTCGCCTGGGCTCGACTCCGACTCCGGCGGGGTCTCGTCCTCCCGCTCCCGGCAGCGGCTGCGGCTCCGGCTGCGGCTCCCGCTGCGTCGGTGCATCCGGCGGCAGCTCCCGCCCGCTCGCCCGGCTCCAGCCCAGGCCCAGCCCGCGGGGCAAGGCCCCGTGCTCTTGGCCCCGCCTCCACCGCCGCCGCCCGCGCCCGACCGGGAAAGCGGGGCCCCGCCCCTGGCCAGGCCCCGCCCCTCGCCGCCCTCCCTGATTGGCCGGGCATTCCCTCCATCAGCTCGCCCTCCCCCGCCCCGCTGAAGCGGTCAGCCTGCCTGCACACGCTCTCCCGCCCCCCCCCTACTCAGAGCTGGGCGAGCCCCCAAACTGATGTATCTCCCTGAGATAACCCCCCCTTCCCCGCCCTAGCCGGTTTGGCTCAATGGATAGAGCATCAGCCTGCGGACCGAAGGGTTCTGGGTTCGATTCCAGCCAAGGGCACGTGCCCGGGTTGCAGGCTCAATCCCCAGTGTGGGGTGTTGCAGGAGGCAGCTGATGGGTGATTCTCTCTCATCGTGGATGTTTCTATCTCGCTCTCCCTCTCCCTTCCTCTCTGAAATCAATATATATATATTGATAAATCCCTCCCTCCCCGCCCGAGCTTCACAGGAGACTCCATCTTCTAGGACCCTTCCCGGTTCCCCATCCCAGGACCCTTCTAGGGACCTTCCCATCTCTGGCCACCGGTATCCGTGAGACCTCAGCATCCAGGAGCGTTGGAACACGGGGTCCCTTGAGGTCTCCTCTTTGCCCCTTCCCCAGTCCCAGCACCTCCTCCTGCCACCAGCCAAGGGCGGGCCCCCCTCTGGGCGGGCGGAGGAAGCTGAATCACCAAGGCCACCGCAGCTGAGGAAGCCTGGTACCGCTGGCCACCATCCATCCCCGGCCGGGCCCCGTCCCACCTCCTGGGCACGCAGCGCTGACTCAGCACTGGGCTTCCCGGGGTCCACCCTGTGCCCCCAGCTCCATCTAGCGGGACAGAGAGCCCTGGGGTGGCTGGGAGGCGGAGCAGCTGCCTCTAAGCCCTTGTCTCCTGGGTCTCAGCCTCCCCCCCCCCCCCACCCCCCGAACGCGGGATGCTCCGGGGCAGGACAAGCTGCTCTAGGCTCCTGGCCTCTCTGAGCGCCTCGCCAGGTGCCCAGTGCCGGCTGCCCGCATCTTTCCGGACGCGGGGCTTCCTTCCCCGCGGAAGCTCCAGCCCCTCCCGGCCGACAGGGCTCACCCCGAGCCTGCCTTTGGGGATGGTAACCCGCCTGGAGGAACAAGACCTCGAAAGGCGATCACTTTTCACGGTCTGAGGCGCCCTCTGGTGGCCAGGTCGCAGAATGGGTCGCGCAGGAGGCAGCTGATCCACGATTCTCTCATCATTGATGTTTCTCTTTCTCTCCCTCTCCCTTCCTCTATAAAATCAATTAAAAATATTTTTATAATAAAAAGCCCAGTTTCGGGGGGGGGGCTGTTCCCAATATGTGCCACCTTCCCTCTCTCTAACTGGCCTAAGAGCAGCGAGGGCCACTCTCCCCTGCATGGAAGGGGTCTGTGACTTCCTCAGTTGGCGTCTCAAGGGGTAGAGAGGTGGCAGCGGGGTGCAGTGGCAAGTGCCGAGGGCTGGGGTCAGAGGGTGAGGCGTGGGCTCTGCTACGTCTAGGCTGTGTGCAAGCCGCAGACCTCCCTGGGTCCCCACTCTTCTGCGACGGGGCTGCTGTGGGAAGTGACAGGGCAGGTCCCGAGTCCCCCTGGGAGTACCCCAGGCTGTGACGAAGGGAGGACAAGTGAACAGCACTCTGGGTTCTGGGCCCAGACAGCGCCCCTCAAAAGCGAGGGCCGCTTTTTCATTTGGGCTTGCCCAGACTTGGGTGTTTGGTTCAATACAAGAGAATGTTGGCCTGGCCAGTCTGGCTCAGTGGTTGGACTCGACTTATGAACAGGGGGGTCATGGATGGTTTCCGGTCGGGGCACAGGCCCGGGTAGCAGGCTCGATTCCCCGGTGTGGGGTGTGCAGGAGGCAGCCGGTCCATGATTCTCTCTCTCCATCGATGTATGTGTCTGTCTCCCTCCCCCTTCCTCTCTGAAATCAATACAGACATATTTATTTTTTAAAATATATTTTATTGATTTTTTATAAAGAGGAAGGGAGAGGGATAGAGAGAAACATCAATGAGCTGCCTCCCGCACACCCCCCACCAGGGATGTGCCCGCAACCAAGGCACATGCCCTTGACCGGAATCGAACCTGCGACCCTTCAGTCCGCAGGCCGACGCTCTATCCGCTGAGCCACACCGGCCAGGGCCATATTTATTTTTTAAAAGGAATTTTCAAATCGCCTACTCCCCCTACCTGCCCAAGCCGGAGCTCCATATTGGACAACGGGGTTCTAGGAAGAGGCACCGGTTTCCTCGGGGGCTTCGAAGACCCTGTGTCACTGTAAACTCCAACGGACATGCTGCCAATCAGAGGGCCCCTCCAAGAGCAGGAGCCTTCCTAACCTCAGTGGGGTGGGGTGCTCAGAGTGTCTCCCTGGCCTGAACCCCACTCCCCAGAGGGCAGCCCAGAGCCCACGGCTCCCACACTCTGGCTGCCGAGCCCCGGGGTGCGGTCCTGACTGCACTGGGGAGACGCCAGGACGCTCCAGGGTCCTGTCTCTGCCATGTGATCCTAACAGTCACTGAAGCCCCCCGTTTTCAGGGATTCAGTGAAGGGGCCAAGAGGGCACCCCCCCGCCCCGCCCTCCCGCAGGTCTGCCTATCTCCTCAGCCAGGCCCGACTCCGGAGTCACTCTCCCTCTTGGACGCCAGCCTCTTCAGGTGCAAAGCGGAGCTGACAACAAACTATATCGACGCCCTCAGAGTCACGCCAGGAAGTGTCCCGTGAATAAGTACACGCTAAATGTAATCGGTCAGCCCTAACCGGTGTGGCTCAGTGGATAGAGCTTCGGACTGCGGAATGAAGGGTCCCGGGTTCAATTCCAGTCAAGGGCATGGACCTGGCTTGCGGGCACATCCCCAGTGGGAGGTGTGCAGGAGGCAGCTGACCGATGTTTCTAACTCTTTATCCCTCTCTCCCTTCCTCTCTGTAAAAAATCAATTAAAAAATATATATTTAAAATAAATAAATGTAATCAGCGTTGCCCCTTCCAGCACCGTTTCCCCCGGGGACTCAGCACACTTACCCACCCCCTTCCCCGCCCAGGGCTACCTCCCCTTTCTCTGCCCCCGGCCCCTGCACGCTCCCTCCCCTGAGGCATCGGACCCTGGCGCATGTGCACAATCAACACTTTAATCATTTCAAAGGTGGGCCCTGAGCAGCCCTGCAGGGTCCTCGCCAGCTGCTAGGCCACGCACGGCTGGCTCTGGGGCCTCCACCCTGACAGGGGACCTGAGGACCGGGTTCAAGGCTCAGCCCCTGGGGGGCACCGAGCTCCTGGCAGGACCCAACCCCACACGGGCGGTTCTCACACTGCCAGCGGCCAGCCGACTTCTTGTGCTAAAGGGTGTGAGGTGCTGCATGCCCTTCAGACCAGGAGTGGCCTCCGTGGGGTGCCCACGGGCCGGCTGGGCCAGACCCAGCAGACAGACTTCCCGGGGAGGGAGCCTGGCTCCCTGCTCCCAGGTGGGCAGTGGCTTAGGAGCTGTGCAGGGGAGGTGGCTGGCTGATCCGGGGACATTGCTCCGAGGGTGCAGGAGGTGGCGGCGGGGCCAGGCCCGGGCCGGTTACAGGGAGGAGGGTAGAGGGGCAGAGACTGAGAGGCGGCCGGGGAGGTGAGCTGGGGTTACCAGGTGACCAGCCTCAGCTCGATGGTCTCTCCATCCTTGGGTCTGTAGTCAGCAATACCTGCGGAGACAGGGGGAGCAGGGTGTTCACAGGGCCAAACCCTCCCCTGTGGGAGCCCCTTTCATGTCCCGTGCGGTTCAGGGTTCGAGTTCTGGAGAAGGCCGCACACAAACGAAAGAGGCTAGGAAACTATTACTGTGGGACGATTGGGGGCCAGGCGGGAGCCCACCTCTAGTGGGAGGACGACACACTGCTCTGGCTGGCTATCCCTTTACGGAGAGAACTAGAAAAAAAGAGTGGAGACAACCTTGCGGGCCACCTACACCTCTCCGTGCCCCCCTTCCTCTCTCTCTCTTTTATTTATTTATTTTGTTAATTCTCGCTCAAGGATGTTTTCCCCATTGATGATGAGGGAGAGCGGGAGAGAGAGGGGGAGACAGGGAGAAACATCGACGTGAGAGAAACACACGGATGGGCTGCCTCCTGCACACGCCCTGACCAGAGCCCTGGGCCGGGGAGGGGTCCGCCAGCTCGAGCATCAGTGATTACGTGAGGCCGGGGCCCAGGAAGGCTCGAGGGGAAGCTGGAGTGAGCTGTCAAAGCCTCACTTTTGCCACAGGGCCGGTGCGGGGGACACACCCAGAGGCGGCCGGCCGCCACTCACCTTGCTGCAGTGGGGTGTCGGGGGCTCGGATGAGCTGCCAGAACTCACGCTCTCCGACTGCCTTCCCCATCACAGAGGTCAGGTAGGGGCCTGATGAGGAGGCCTGGGTTCCGTACCTGCCAAAGGGACAGGCGACGAGGGAGAAAAGGTGACTCTGGCTCCCGGAGACCCAAGGATAGAAGTAGGAATTCGGGGCCCCGGCTAGCCAAACCCTTCCCGGCCACCATGTCGTGGGTGTCATCTCTACCCGTCTTCTCCAGCCCCGCTGTCACTGCCCGTCAGGCGTCTTCCTCTGTGCTGACCATGACCATGACCCGGGCCTGCACGAGGGGCACCTATTCCATCACCAACCCAGCAGCTGGGCCCTCTCTGAGGGGTGATGTGGAAGGGGTGAGAATCCGAAGCTGCCAGCATCAGACATGAAATGCCAGGGAGAGAGGGTGAAGGCAGCGTGCAGAGAGAAGCTGGGACGTGGGGGATAGAGGCACACGGTGGTAGCACTGGGTCCCTGGTTCTGGAAGTTTCTGTGGCTCAGGGACACTCCCTCTTCCAGTGGCTGGGTGGCTCAGTTTTCTCTCTGACTCTATGTGCATTGTGCTCCTCGTTATCAGAGAGCACTGGAGTTAGATTTCTTTCTTTCTTTCTTTCTTTTTTTAAAGTATGTTTAGCCCTAACTGGTGTGGCTCAGTGGATAGAGCGTCGGCCTGCGGACTCAAGGGTCCCAGGTTCGATTCTGGTCAAGGGCATGTGCGTTGGCTGCGGGCACATCCCCAGTGGGGGGTGTGCAGGAGGCAGCTGATCGATGTTTCTCTCTCATCGATGTTTCTAACTCTATCCCTCTCCCTTCCTCTCTGTATAAAATCAATAAAATAAATAAAAATATAAATTTATTTATTTATTTATTGAGAGGGAGAGAGATAGAAACATCATTAATCGGCTGACTCCTGCACCCCCCCCCCCCCCCCACTGGGGATTCAGCTCACAGCCCAGGCATATGCTCTTGACCAGAATCAAACCCGGGACCCTTTAGTCCACAGGCTGACGCTCTATCCACTGAGCCAAACCGGCTAGGACTGGAGTTCAATTTCTGGTCCTTGCAACCAAGAACCTCCTTACTCACACCCCGTCCCCGAGCTCCTCGCCTCCACCGCGGCATTTCGCCGGCCCATCTGGACGCCCCAGCCAAAGGGCCCGCCCACAAGGCCATGTCCCTCCTCGCCCCAAAAGGCTGATTAATGCTTTGGGTCTTAGAGCGAAAGGGAGCCTTTGCAATTTTAAGAAACGGAAACCCATTCAGGGTGACTTAAGCAAAGAGAAAGTAACGTTTTAGGCCAGCGGTCGGCAAACAGAGGCTCTGTTGGCTAACGAGTTTGCCGACCGCTGTTTTAGGGGGTGTCATGAAGCAGCCCCCTTTCCCAGTCATCCCCTAACTCTGTGGGCCACGTGGTCCCTAACATTGTGTGTGTGTGTGTGGGTGGGGGGGGGGGGTCACATGGCTGCTCAGAGCATTTCTCTCTGCACACTGTTTGTCTGTTTTCCTCTTTTCTCTCTCTCTGTCTCTGCATCTCTCTCTCTGGCCTGAAATTTCCTGGGTCCAGATGACCCCAAGGTGCCAGCGGTGGGCCCCCCCGCCCCCTGTTGGGAAATCCGACGGGGCCAGAAGCTGGGCCCTCTCACACCGAGCCGCCTCTGTCTAGAAGAGAAGTCTGGGGTCTGGGTGACGTGATGGAAGGCACTCAACTTCTCTGGGCCAGGTTCCCCACCGGAAACATGAGACGCCCCCCGTCTTATTTAGGCGTGACCCCGTTTCAGGGATGTGGGGTCGGGTGGGGTGAGGGTTGGGAGGTGGGAGGGGGGTGCGGGTCTCACATGAATCCTCCGAGCTCCTGGGCCTTCATCAGGACTTCTTCCAAGGAGGACCCGGCGGGCACAGAGACGGAGTGTCGGTACGTCGGCCAAACGCTGGGCACCTTCAGCGTCACATGGATGAACGCTGGGACTTGCATCGGCGAGGGGGTCACCGTAGCTGGCTCCAGCATGACTGTCCCCGGGAGAGAGGCAGTGTCAGCCGGTGTGAGGGCAGCGGGCCTGGGTGTCAGCTCTCCTTTCTTCCCTCGAAGACCCTGGGACCTCCCAGGACCTCCTCCTTCCTCACGGGCCCATCTCCGTCAACACCACCGCCGCCCGCTCAGCCGAAACCTGGCTGCCATCCCAGGCCACCCCGTGCCTTAGCCCGCACGTCCCCAGCCACCTGAGATCAGGCCCCTCACTGGTTTCTCTGCCTCCAGTATCCCCCCTCCCACCCACCGGCTACACAGCACCCAGAGGGCTCTCTCTAGAACCTGCATTTGCTCAGATGGCTCCCCTGTCCTCTCCGAGGGTCTCCTCTCCTTTGCATCCTCCTGCCGGCCACGCCAGTCCATTCTCCAGGCCCCACCCTTCACCTTTGCAATGTGCCTTTGCTCCTGTTGCCTCCTCTCTGTCCTCCCCTTTCTCTTCTCCACCTGCAAACCCCACTCACCAACTCAAGTCCCTCTCCCTCCCAGAGCAGCGGTCGGCAAACTCATTCGTCCACAGAGCCAGATACCAACAGGACAACGATTGAAATGTCTCTGGAGAGCCACATGTTTTCAACTTAAACTTCTTCTAACACCACTTCTTCAACATAGACTCGCCCAGGCCGTGGTGTTTTTGTGGAAGAGCCACACTCAAGAGGCCAAAGAGCCGCATGGGGCTCACGAGCCACAGTGTGCTGACCACAGTCCCAGAGGAAGCCCTGACTCAGGCTGCTTTTTGGGACTCATCCTATGTAATAAAAGAGTAATATGCAAATTTGACTGGACCTTTGCTATACCCACAAGCCATGCCTACCAGCCAATCAGGAGTGTGGGGGCGTGGCCGATGTGATTGGGCCTGGGGGGACCTGGGGGGCGTGTCCCAGGCGGCAGGGGAGGGATTTCTGGGGGGGCTGGGGGAGACCCTGGGGGGATGGCCTAGGCCCAGTGGGGCCTGGGGGTGTGTGTCCGAGGCAGCCTGGATCACAGGGGAGCGTGTCTGGGGTGGCCTGGGCCTGGGGGAGGCCTGGGGGAGCCTGTGCTAGCCAGGGGCGAGCTGGCTGGGGCTAAGGCCATGGCCAGAGGGGTGGGGGGCAGGGCTGGGATGGAGCCAGCCATCTGCCCCACTGAAGGGTGTTGGCTGGGTGCCCAAGGCCTAAAGCCTCGGCCAGAGGGCTCCCAGTGTGTGTGAGGGGGCAGGTTGAGCTGAGGGATCACCCCCCCCCCAAGTGCACGAATTTCGTGCACTGGGCCCCTAGTTATCTATAAATGCCTATAAATATAAAAGCCCAAGTGACCAAACAACAAAATGACCAAACAACCAGTCACTATGACACACAATGACCAACAGGGGGCACATGCCAACGCAGGAGCTGCCCCTTGGTGCTCAGTGCGCTCCCACAGCCAACCTCCTGCGGCCAGCCAACCTCCCGCAGTCCTTTCCCACCACCCCCTCCCGCCCTCCAGCTGGCCCTGATTGGCCCCAATCACCAGTGAGGCCGAGGGACCCCACCCATGCACAAATTCGTACACCGGGCCTCTGGTAACGGATAAGAGCTAACCAAAATGTGTCACTCCCCATCCATTCATTCACTCACTCACTGAAACATTTGTCACAGAAGGACTGGAGATTCCTGGCCTGCCCAGAGCTCTCCATGTGGTGTCTCCCTCCCCACAGCGGTGAGCTGCTAGAAGCCAGGACCCCGTCTTAGCTCCCAGTGTGTCCCGCGCACACCCACAAACCCCTGTTGACCCAACAAATCGGGGCCAGACAACCGCCCCTCCCTGGGCCACCCAGACTTCCCGGAGCTCCCGTGAGAGGCGTGGCCGCTACCTCTGGGTGTCAGGCAGTCCGGGGAGATGAGGTCCACGTAGCTCTTGTGGTTCAGGACAGGCAGCAGCTGGGAAATCACGAGGGCATTCTGGAAGGCCCCGTCTTGCACGCCGGTCAACACAGCGGCCCTTGCGTTGAGGCATGCTGTGCCCAACTCCGCCCCGGGTAGAGGGGAGGTCATCAGCAGCTGGTGACAGAGCGGGGGAGAGAAGGAGGAGGAGATGGGTCAGTCAGTGGGAAGAACCCAGGTCTTCCGGCGCCTGACGAGCCTGCCTCCCACCAGCCGCCGGGTGGACCCTGGTCCCAGAACCTCTGTCCCACCTGCAGCGCCAGAGGGGTGCTGTAGACATTCCCAAAGTAGCCCTCGGGGGTCTGGGCCCTCAGGATCTTCTCCTGCGCTGTCCTGATGGCCAGCGTGATCCGGGGTCTCAGGTTGGAGTTGAGGTTGGAGCGCTCCAGGCAGGTGAAGGCCAAGCCCGCCATGGCCACCGTGTCTGCAGGGGACAGAGCCGATGGGAGCCGGGGTCAGGATCCCAGTCCAACTCCCACGCCGCTCACAGTCTCCTTTCTTCCCATGAAGACCTTGGGACCTACCAGGACCTCCTCCTTCCTCATGGTCCCATCTCCGTCAACACCACCGCCGCCTGCTCAGCCCCAAACTGGCTGCCATCCCAAGCCACCCCGTGCCTTAGCCCCCACGTCCCCAGCCACCTGAGATCAGGCTCCTCAATGGTTTCTCTGCCTCCAATATCTCCCTCCCACCCACCGGCTACACAGCACCCGGAGGGCTCTCTCTAGCACCTGCATTTGCTCAGATGGCTCCCCTGTCCTCTCCGAGGGTCTCCTCTCCTTTGCATCCTCCTGCCGGCCACTCCAGTCCATTCTCCAGGCCCCACTCTTCACCCCGATCCCAGGCTCTACGCCTCTGTGCCTTTTCCCCTGTTGCCTTCTCTTTAGCCTCCCTTTCTTCTTCTCCACCTGCAAACCCCACTCACCAACTCAGGTCCCTCTCCCAGCGGAAGCCCTGACTCAGGCTGCTCACTGGGACTCTCATCTTACCTAATAATAGACAAACATGTAAATGGACTGTACCTCCACTATGCCACCAGCCAATCAGGAGTGATATGCAAATTAACCCAACAAAGATGGTGGTGGCCTCACCCCCCATCCCCCGCCCGCCCACCCTGCACCTCTGGGCAGGCAGCATGAACGCAGGCACATCGTGGCTGGGCAGGGCAGGATGCCCGCTATGAGGGGGAGGGCAGGTGGCAGAGGGAGCTACAGGAGGGGCACTCCACCCGGAGCTAAGCTGAAGGCGGCAGCCAGAGTGAAGGCCGGGGTTCAGGTGCCAGAGGAAACCTGGTGCCAGTGGGCAGGGGAAGGAAAGCCTATTGCACGCATCTCTTCGTGCAGCAGCCCTCTAGTTCTCTATAATTATAAAAGCCGCACACAAGCTCTTGCTGTTTGGCTCCTAATGGACTCGATAAGCACGGGGCACAAGGGGGAGGAGCTGGAGGAGCTGGGGCTGCAGGAGCGCCAGCCTGGCCCCGCGGGGTCCGGCCCACTCACCCACAGAGAGGTGGCCCTGGTGGAGGTGGTGGTCGTGTTCGACGGCGTAGAGGAGCTTGCCAACCACGCTGTCATGGAGCCGCTTCTGATGAACACACAGGGCCAGAATGCTCAGGCCGTACTCGTAGTAGCTGGTGTGGGGGCGGCCCGTGTGATCGTGCCCTGACAGGGGAACGCCAAGGGGTGAGGGTGGCACCCCAGGCCTGAGGGGGTGCCCCTCTCCGTCCCCTCCCAGCGACCAGGCCCCCCCACTCCCCAGCACATAGGACCCTGGGCCTATCCTTTCCGACACCCTCCTCTGGGTCATGGGATCCTCTGCCCCCTTCGGCCCAGGCTCGCTGAGGCCCCCGGGGAAGCGTCAGGCGCCGTGCTGGACGGTATAATGCGGTGGCAACAGGCAGGCGCCACGCAGATGGGGCCTCCGACTGCCCCGGCCCACGCTCAGGGGAACGTGATCTGAACCGGGATGCGGACGAGCGCCAAGGGGCGGCGTGACAGAGGCCCCTGAGTATCTGGGGAGTCAGGGTGGGAGTCTCCAAGGAGTGATGCTGGGAGGGGAGGTGGGAGAGAGGTCGAGGGGACGGGGGAGCCTTCCAGATACAGGGGACATAGATGGAGACCCAGATTTGGGAGCTGAGAGAAGGCCAGTGGGGCTGGAGCCGGTGGAGTGGCTGAGCCGGAGAGTGGGCGGCCGGAGCCTGGAGGCAGACAGGCTGGGCCCGTGGGCTGTGAGCCCAGCAGTGAGCAAGCACCCGCAGGGTGGAAGTGGCACTAAAAGATCGGACTGCTATTTAAAATGCTCGCTCTGGCCAAAACCGGTGTGGCTCAGTGGATAGAGCGTCAGGCTGCGGACTGAAAGGTCTCAGGTTCGATTCCGGTCAAGGGCATGTACCTTGGTTGCAGGCACATTCCCAGTGGCGGGTGTGCAGGGGGGCAGCTGATCGATGTTTCTCTCTCATCGATGTTTCTAGCTCTCCTTTCCTCTCTGTAAAAAATCAATAAAATGTATTTTAAAAAATAAAATAAAATAAAATGCTCGCTCTGTGTGTGTGCCAGGTCAGGTCCGGAGGAGGAAAGTTAGCAGGAAGAGGATGAGGAGTCACGAAAAAGAAGGCCGTGTGGTTGCCCCCGAGGTGGATAGTCTTGGTGGCTGAGCAGCAAAACTTGATGACCCGCAGGCATGTGGTGTGCAGGAAAGGCTTGATCAAGGCGACCGGGGCAGGCCCACGCCTCTAAGTGGGTAGTGAGGTAAGGAGAACGGAGGGCAGGAGCGAGGCTGGAGAGAAAGCCCACCATTCCGAGGAGCCCATCCCCGGCAGACTGCGCCCCTCACCAATGGAGCTCTTCTCGTCCTCCAGGAACCGCTTCAACTGGGAGACCAGCCTGTCGCCCTTGTGGCCTCCGATAAACTCGCAGTTGGCCTTGAGAGCAAGCATGTAGAGAGCCAGCTGGCCCATGGAGGGCTTGGCGGGCGGGTCACTGTTGTCATCGTCAGGGGCAGGCCTAGGACAAAGTCAGTTAGTAACACTTCCGGGAGAAAACGCCACCCAGGTGAGCCTGGCGCGGGGTGCCGGCCCCTCCCCACCAACATCCCAACGTGGGGAAAAATACCAGCAGTTGGAAAACTTGCTAGAACCTTCCCCCAAACAGATACAGTCAGTCGGGTACGCGGTGAGGTGAACGCCACACATGATTTCATAAACGATGAAAAGTTAAACTCAAGGACAAACTCTTGAGGGTCCTCCCATCCGAATGGCCTGAGCTTGCCCCACCACGTGGGTCACCCTTTGCCCCCGTATCTTCCCTTCCTTCTTCTCCCTGCCCTGCATCCAGTTCTCAAAAGGGAGCCCGAGAAGGCGATGCGCCGTGGTGCTCCTGATCCTTCATCTCTCATTCAAACTCCCTCACTGGACCTCAGAACAGGCCCCCCTTGTCCCCTAGAAAGGGAGCACAGACACAGATGGTGCTTTTGAGCTCAGTTTGGAAGTGTGTGTGGTCATGGATTAGTGATGTCTGCCCCAGGCATGGGATAGGAGCAC
This sequence comes from Antrozous pallidus, assembly GCA_027563665.1. Taxonomy (NCBI): domain Eukaryota; kingdom Metazoa; phylum Chordata; class Mammalia; order Chiroptera; family Vespertilionidae; genus Antrozous; species Antrozous pallidus. The sequence continues at coordinate 3,344,301 of CM050528.1, forward strand.
AGACACAGATGCTCTTCTGAGCTCAGTTTGGTCATGGATTAGTGATGTCTGCCCCAGGCATGGGATAGGAGCACAGACACAGATGCTGCTTCTGAGCTCAGTTTGGTCATGGATTAGTGATGTCTGCCCCAGGCATGGGATAGGAGCACGGATACAGATGCTGCTTCTGAGCTCAGTTTGGTCATGAATTAGTGATGTCTGCCCCAGGCATGGAATAGGAGCACAGACACAGATGCTGCTTCTGAGCTCAGTTTGGTCATGGATTAGTGATGTCTGCCCCAGGCATGAAATAGGAACACAGACACAGATGCTGCTTTTGAGCTATTGGAAGAGTGTGGTCATGGATTAGTGATGTCTGCCCCAGGCATGGAATAGAAGCACAGACACAGATGCTGCTTTTGAGCTATTGGAAGAGTGTGGTCATGGATTAGTGATGTCTGCCCCAGGCATGGAATAGAAGCACAGACACAGATGCTGCTTCTGAGCTCAGTTTGGTCATGGATTAGTGATGTCTGCCCCAGGCATGGAATAGAAGCACAGACACAGATGCTGCTTCTGAGCTCAGTTTGGAAGAGTGTGGTCATGGATTAGTGATGTCTGCCTCAGGTACAGGAGTGTGCAGAAGCAGCACAAGGACCCTGTACTGGCATCTCCAGTGTAGCCAGACCAATTCCATTCAACGACAGAAAAAGACGCAAGGGAGGTGAAACGTGTCTAAGGTCTCCCGACCGGCCCGTGACAGGCCCAAACCAGCACGCAGGTCTCCCGTGGGTCTCTTAGGACATGGAGCGGGACGGGGGTTGGGGAAGAGAAGAGAGAGCATGACTAACCTCAGGAGGCTCCGCTGGTAATCGACCTTGAGGCTGTGGAGGTAGAGGGCCTCCTTGGTGCTGGCCTCCAGGCTGGAGAGACGCAGGCCCACGTAGACGCTGGGGTTCAGGTGCTCCAGAGAGAGCTGGTCCAACCAGGGCAAGAGGCGCTGGCCGAGACTCTGCACCAGGCTGCTGTCCACCTCGGGTATGTCTTAGGAAAGACAACGGGCCACGTGAGGTCGCAGGGGCAGGCCACCAGCAAGGAACTGCTTTTACCTCACCAGGTCCTCCTCCTAGGACTGCACGTCCCCACTCCACCTCCCCCAAACACACCCTGCTCCACGGGCAAATCCAGCCACCAGGAAAGGCAGAGCGGTAAAGGGTGGAAAGCAGGTGTCTCCAAACAGCGGTTGGCGTGGGCCAGGCACGGGTGGTAGGTGGAGGACAGAGGAAGCTGGTTGCCAGGCAACACCTCTGCCCATCAGGAGTGACAGACAGACTGGAGGGCAAGCCATGTGGGGTGCCCCCCCGAGCACCATGCCTGACCTCATCTGGTCTTCACACCAGCCCAGTGGTCGGCAAACTGCGGCTCGGGAGCCACGTGCGGCTCGCAAGCGGCCGTCTGTCGCTCTGTGGACTAATAATGAGTTTGCCGACCAATGCAGCAGCCCCTTGATAAAGGGACTGTCATCATTGCTTTGCACGCTCACCTCGGTCCAGCCTCTTCCCTTAGGGAAGGGACCTGAGCCGAGCAGGTGGCTTTGCAGTCACCGTGGACTTCTCCCCACCTACGGCCTCCAGGTCATTGCAGGGCTGTGCTCTGTCCTCTGGGACCTGTCCCAGGATGTGAGCGGGGGGGCCCCTCCCAAAGGGACCCTGGGCAGAGTGCCTCCTGGGCCTCCTCTCCCTCCCATGGCCCCATCTCTTCCGGTTTGGGTCCTACCATCTTATATGTGTCTTTTAAAAGATGTGTCTTTTAAAAAATATACATTTTACTGATTTTTTACATAGGGGGAGAGGAAAAGAGAGTTAGAAACATCGATCAGCTGCCCCCTGCACACCCCCTACTGGGGATGTGCCCGCAACCATGGTCCATGCCCTTGAGCGGAATCGAACCTGGGACCCTTCAGTCCACAGGCCGACGCTCTGTCCACTGAGCCAAACCGGTCAGGGCCAAATCATAGATCTCTTTTGCTATGAGAGCAGGAAGGCGGGGGGAGTGGGATGGGGAAGGTACATGTAAGGGCTCTCCTTATCCTTTCTATTTTAGAGTCTTCCTGTGTATTTGTCTCCATTTCCCTCTCTCGCTCTCGCTCTCTCTCTCTCTCTCTCTCTCTCCCCCCCCCCACCCCACTCGCTCTCTCTCCCTCTGACCAGCCTGTCTCTCTCTCTGATCATCTGTCCCCATCCACATTCCTTCCCTTCTCTCTTGCCCCCAGCTGGGGCTCTGACCTGGGCAGGCGAGTCAGCCTGTCTCTCTCTCTGATCATCTGTCCCCATCCACATTCCTTCCCTTCTCTCTTGCCCCCAGCTGGGGCTCTGACCTGGGCAGGTGAGTCAGCCGGGGTCAGAGGCGATAAGAAGAGAAGCTGGAGCAGTAAACAGTCTCCTGAAAAGGAAGGCGCCAGGCAGATTCACTCCGGGTCATAAAGTGCCCGGGCCCGCACCCTGCCCCCGAAGCCGCCTGCGCCCGGGGTGCCCAGCCCTGCCCGCTGAGGCCCGCCTGGCTTCGCCACTCCGAGGCGCGGGAGCCCCCCCCCGCACAGGTGTGAGTGCAGCGTGTCTGTCCGTGCCCCAGAGCTCCAAGCTGGTGAGGCAGGCAGGCGTGTGGCCCCCCCGCACAGGTGTGAGTGCAGCGTGTCTGTCCGTGCCCCAGAGCTCCAAGCTGGTGAGGCAGGCAGGCGTGTGGCCCCCCCGCACAGGTGTGAGTGCAGCGTGTCTGTCCGTGCCCCAGAGCTCCAAGCTGGTGAGGCAGGCAGGCGTGTGGCCCCCACAGAGGGGCAGGCTGGGAGCGTTCTCAGCCGGTTTTGCGGGGAAGGGACTAAGGCAGAGAGTGACTCGGTGACGCAGCAGCAGCGAGCAAGCCCACAAACCCCGTCCCGGGCTCTCGGAACCCTATGGGAAGGGGATTTTAAGAATGTTCACAATGGCCCTGGCCAGTGTCGCTCAGTGGATAGAGCGTCGGCCTGCAGACCAACGGGTCCCAAGTTTGATTCTGGTCAAGGGCACGGACGTCTGTGGGTTGTAGGGCCCCCCCTCCCCCCCAGGCTCCGGTCAAGGCTCATGCAGGAGGCAACCGATTGATGTGTGTCTCTCACATGGATGTTTCTCTCTGTCTCCCCCTCTCTCTAGAAATCAATGGAAAAATCGGGTTTGAGGATTGAAAATAAAATAAATAAAATGTTCACAATCAGTGAGGTCGGGGACCAGGTCTTAGGTCTCCCCCGGGCACTGTCTAGACAGGAGCCGGGAGTCGAGGACTGTGGGGTCTGGTGGCACTCGAGGAACCCTGGCTGGAGCCTCCCAGTGCCCCTGACCTTGCTCTGGCGTTCTGAGCACCGAGCTGGCGAAGCCAGATTCCCGGAGAGCGGGACCTGGGGCAGGTCACCTGGCCCCTGCAACCTTTGACTGCTTCGCCCATCATCACACGGACGCGACCGGACCTGCCTCTCAGCTTCTCCAAGGATCACAGGAGACCCCGGGGGTGCGTGCATGGCAGGGCATCCCATTCTGGGCGGAGCACAGAGGGAAGAAGGCAGGGGGGTGGCCCCGGAGTCCAGAGGCTGCCCCAAGCCTGTCACTCAGACTCACAGACAGGTCCCGGGAGGCCCCTGGGGTCCGGCCCTGGGACATAAGGAACACAGGGCGGCTCACCGTGGCCCTCCCTGTCCCTCTGGGACATGTCTCCCCACGAGGGTCTCTGTACTCACTTCCCTCCGCCAGTTTCTCTTCCTCTTTTTGTATTTCAGTTCCCGTGTGGCCCTCAGCTCCTTGGAGATCCTGCCCCAACCTCTCTCCCCGGTCGGTGGCCTCGTGCCTACCTCACCCCCACCCCCCAGCACCAATTTGCCTCTTTTTTAAAAAAAATATATTTTATTGATTTTTTACAGAGCAGAAGGGAGAGGGATAGAAAGTCAGAAACATCGATGAGAGAGACATCGATCAGCTGCCTCTTGCACGCCCCCTACTGGGGATGTGCCCGCAGCCAAGGTACATGCCCTTGACCGGAATCGAACCCGGGACCCTTCAGTCCGCAGGCCGACGCTCTATCCACTGAGCCAAACCAGTCTCGGCCAATTTGCCTCTTAAAAAAAAAATTATATATATATATATATGTAACTGATTTTGTTACAGAGAGGAAGGAAGAAAGAGAGAGTTAGAAACGAGAGAGAAACATCGATCAGCTGCCTCCTGCACACCCCCCCGCTTGGGATGTGCCCACAACCGAGGTACATGCCCTTGACCGGAATGGAACCTGGGACCCTTCAGTCCACAGGCCAACGCTCTGTCCACTGAGCCACACCGGTTTCGGCCGATTTGTCTCTTGACCGCCTTCGTGAGTCCTTCCCTAGAACGGAAGCTGCAGGAGGACAGGGACTGGCTCTGACCCGCTCTCTGTTCTTTCCCCAAACCCTGACACCACGCCTGTGCCCAGAAGGCTCGACCAACTCGCATTAAATGGCTCGATGCACAAACGCCTGAGTGAGTGGAGGCCATCGTGGCTGGCGGGGAGTCGGACAGACCATTAATCTCAACACGAGGCGCGAAATGCCGGGGCCCAGCTGAGCCCCCGCCAAGCCCAAACCCCTGAGAGACCCCCAAGAGGCAGGCGGGTGGGTCGTACCCGTTCCCACATCGGCCCGTCGGTTTCCCCAGCGAGAGAAGGAGGGGCTTGAACAAGAGGGTCCTTTCTCCTGAGGCAGTGGTCAGCAAACTGCAGCTTGCGAGCCACATGTGGCTCTTTGGCCCCTTGAGTGTGGCTCTTCCCACGGCCTGGGCGAGTCTATTTTGAAGAAGTGGTGTTAGAAGAAGTGTAAGGTCTTTTAAAAAATATACATTTTACTGATTTTCCACAGAGAGGAAGGGAGAGGGAGAGTTAGAAACACGGATGAGAGAGAAACACCGGTCAGCTGCCTCCTGCACACCCCTCACCGGGGATGTGGCTGCAGCCAAGGTCCATGCCCTTGACCGGAATCGAACCCGGGACCCTTCAGTCCGCAGGCCGACGCTCCATCCACTGAGCCACACCGGTTTCGGCGAGAAGAAGTTTAAGTTTAAAAAATGTGGTTCTCTTTAGAAATTTCAATCGTGGCACCGTTGAGACTTGGCTCTGTTGGCTAGTGAGTTTGCCGACCGATGGCCTGAGGACCCCGGAGGAAAGAGGCGCGGGAGGGCTGGTACTTACTGCAGATGTCAGCGAGGGCCCCCAGGACCCCCAGCAGGAGGAGGAGCGCCCCAAGGCGCCCCATGGCAGCAGCAGGCGGGTGCGCAGCAGACGGGGGGCCCGACGGGAAGAACCTCCTAGGGCTGGGCCGGCAGAGGCTGTCCTGGCCACGGCTGGTCGCTGCTCCAAGAGGCGGGTCCCTGTCACTGATTAATCTCCCCGCGAGGGGCAGCGTGCTGCAGAGTCAGCAGAAACGGAAAGGGGGCAAGGTCTGTCGAGGGGAAAGGAAGGCCAAAGAGCGGAGGAAGGAAGGGCGCCGTGGCCTTCCTGGAGGTGGGGGCACGGGGAGGGGAGGACGAGGAGGGGTGGTGTGGGACGTTTGGAGGCCAGCCACCTGTTGTCCTTCTGTCTGTCCAAAGAGCACTGCCCACGTCTACCTGACTGCACCTGTCAGGCCCCCCCGGCTGTTCCAGCGGTGCCCGGGCAGTGTGTGTGTGTGTGTGTGTGGGGGGGTGCCTACCTGCTGGCCCTCCCAGAAGGAGCCCCTGGAAATGCCTACCCAGGTCACTCTCAGCAGAACAGAGCTGCGGTGGTCACGTGATCGAGACTGCTGCAGTCAGCTGTTATCTGCCCGCCCAGAAGGGTGGGGCTGCCCGGCTGGAGGGGGACCAGACGGGCCAGATTTTTTTAACGAACCCGGAAACTTGGAAGCCCGCCCAAGACCGAACAAAACCGGTAAAGGGACGGCGTTGGATCATTTGAGACACAGAGCCGTGGACACCAGCGGGGTTGTCTGTCAGGACTAGAAAAGTAACCTTAAAAAGCAAAATCTCTGCCCTCACCGGTGTGGCTCAGTGGGTAGATAGAGCGTCGGCCTGCAGGCTCAGGGGTCCCAGGTTCGATTCCAGTCTAGGGCATGTAGCTGGGTTGCTGGTACATCCCCAGTAGGCAGCGTGCAAGAGGCGGCTGATTGATGTTTCTCTTTCATCGGTATTTCTAACTCTCTAGCATTTTCCTTTCTCTCTGTAAAAAGCCAATGCAATATAAAATAAATAAATAAATAAAGCCGTCACTGGTTTGGCTCAGTGGAGAGAGCGTCGTCGGCCTGTGGACTGAAGGGTCCCAGGTTCGATTCCGGTCAAGGGCATGTGCCTTGGTTGCGGGCACATCCCCAGTAGGAGGTGTGCAGGAGGCGGCTAGTGGACGTTTCTCTCTCATCGACGTTTCTAGTTCTCTGTATCTCTCTCTCACCCTTCCTCTCTGTAAGAAATCAATAAAAAAATGTTTTAAAAAATAAAATCTCTGCAAGGAGAGAAAAGGCTTTCTCATCCGCCCGACCCCACAGGCGGATCAGTGTGCAAGAGTTCACTCTGGCTCTGCTGTGTGACCATGGCCAGGTCACTTGACCTCTCTGACGTGGGAATACTTTCTCCGGTGTGAGATGAGAGAGTTGGGCGACATCCTTCTAATGAAGCTCCCTTCCTGCTCAACTTGTAAAGATATTCAGCCCTTAAAACACCTCTAATCATTTCCAAATAAGCTTTTTTATTGCAATTAATTTATGGCAAATAGCCAAGGTTCCTTCTTTTAAGATAATGTTTTATGGGTTTGTGTGTGTGTGTGTGTATGCCTGACTTATCACAAGTCAAGCTCTTGATATAGATAAATACAGTCATATACCTCATTTCAATCAAGGTTGGCCTGTATATACAGTCATATACCTCATTGCCATCAAGGGTGGCCTGTATATACAATGGTAGTCTCATAAGCTCCTAATGGAGCTGAACAAATTCTATTGCCCAGTGATGTTGAAGCCACCATCACATCATAGTGCAAATGCTACCAAAACCAGTAAGGCCGTGGTGGAGATGGCAAACAACTCTGACCCTGGGCGTGGATGCGGATGGCACTGAGGAACCCCCAGCGGTCATTCTTGAGGAACTGCCTCGTGAGGGGTTGTTGGAACTGGACCAGGATGCATAGCTAAAGAAGAGGCAGGGAGCCCTAGCTGATATGGCTCAGTGGATAGAGCATTAGCCTATAGACTGAAGGGTCCCAGGTTGGTTCCCGGCGGCTAATGGATGTTTCTCTCTCATCGATGTTTCTAACTCTCTATCCCTCTCTCTTCCTCTGTAAAAAAATCAATAAAATATATTAAAAAGAGCTATTTTAAAAAAAAGATTATGAATATGCCCATCACCCTGAAAAGTTTCCTCCTGCTCCTCCCTCTTCCCCCCTGGGTCCCCCACCCTAGGCATCCATCGATCTGCTTCCTGTCACTGTCCAGAACTTGATATTAATAGAATCATTCAGTATATGACATTTTCTCCTGGCTTCTTCCATTCAGCATAATTATTTTGAGGTCTGTCCGTGTTGCCCTGTGTATTTTCAGAGCTGAGTAACAGTCCATTGTATGGATAGAGCAGCATTTGTTTATCCCCTCACCTGCTGGTGGACGTCTGGCTTTTACAGATCCGCTTCTTTCGCGTAGCAACATGCATTTAAAATGTATCCGTGTCTTTTCATGGCTTGAGAACTCATGTCTTTTTATTGCTGAATAGTATTCCTTTTTTTTTAAATATATATATATACCACAGTGTACTAGGTATACCGGTTAATAATGCAGATTTTAAAAAATAGATGGAGTTACACATATGTTGATATATATGCGATTTGATATGTATGCTATTTTGTATTGACGACAAGCTTCAAAACTTCATATGTCAAATTTTCTGAAGGTGTTAACATCATAGATATTTTTATGCTTAAAAATGTCGAATTTCATGCCAAAAAAAAACAAAACAGATCATTTGCGGGAAGTTTTAATTCATTACTTTATTTTGAAGAAAAGTGCTGCTGAAAGTTTCGGGAAGCTTATGGTGCTTATGATGCTCCATCTCAAGATACTTGTGAACGCTGGTTTAAACGCTTTAAAAGGGATGATTTCGATGTGATAAACAAAGAACGTCCAGGTCAACCGAAAAAGTTTGAAGACCAACAATGACAAGCATTATTGGATGAAGATTTGTGTCAAACTCAAAAACAACTTGCAGAAAGTTTAAACGTTGCTCAGCAAATGATTTCTGATCATTTACAAGCAATGGGAAAGACTTTAAAGGAAGGAAAATGGGTGCCACATCAACTGAACGAAAGACAAATGGAAAACTGAAAAGTTATCAGTAAAACATTGCTTCAATGACACGAAAGAAAGTCTTTTTTGCATTGTATTGTGACTGGCGATGAAAATCGGATTTATTTTTTATTTAAAAATTTGAGTCCACCTTCAAATGGAGTTTGAACTCCTGAGGAAGAACCCATTAAAGACATTTAAAACGTTATCTACTTTCCAAACCACACTATTTTGCTGTGAATATTTGTTTAAATTTTGTAATTATCCTTTGGAGAACACAATACAAAATTCACGCGTACATATTAAAAGCTCAGATGTGTTAAGTGTACATTTAAATGTACTACGAGCTCTAGCACTCTGGCCTTGCATCATTTTCCAACCTAACGCTAAGGCTCAGGAAACATAAGTGGCCTCTCTGGTTTCTCTGCTCCTGTAGGATAAAAGTCAACTTTAGCTTTATCCTACCCACATAACAGCTTTACTTTACCCCCATAACTAAAGGAAAAGCCGATGGCGGGCGGGCGGGCGGCGAACCCAGCGTAACCTCATTCACTGCCCCATCGCGGCCACTTTTAGCCTTGACGGCCTAGTACCAACGACACCTAGCAACCGTTACCACGACAACAGGATGCGTCCCCTTCCCTCTAAACGCGTTTCCCCTCTGCTTCCCAGAAAGCACCGCGCTGTTTACAAGCCTTCCGCCCCTCTCCATCCCAACATGCAACGGGGCTCCGATGCCGAGGGTTCGTCCTCGTGATAATCATAGCTGTGCCTTAATGTCGTCCCTCGTTTAAACGTTGAAACGGTCTGCAATAGAGTGACAGGTGGAAAAAGCTCAAAAGAAAGGTCTCAGTGATTTTTTTTCCTCCTTAAGTCGTGAGGAGGAAAGCCCCGTCTTTGTGTAGATTCGCTCAGGCACCTTGTTGGGCAGCCTGCGCGGACAGGCTGCGTGGGGGCCTCGGGGCCTGCGGCCGGGCACGTGCGGCAGGAAGTGGCGCTGTCAGTCCGCGCGGCGCTCCAGGCCCTTTCAGCGTGGAGCCATGGGAGGCCTGGAGAAGAAGAAGGTGAGTGGGGGAGATCCCGGGGCAGGATGGCGAGGGTGGCGTCGGGAGGTGGGACACAGGGGCGCGATGGGGCCTGGGGACCCCGCCTTTCCCCGGCCTGGGCCCCTCCTGGCTACCGAGGGTGGGCGAGGAAGGCGGTACTCGTCCGGCGAGATCCGGGGAAGAACCCTGGAGTAGGATAGTAAAAAGAGTCGATAACCGAGCGTAGCGTCCCCCGAAAAGCAGGTTTAGCCGAAAGACAGCTGCTTACGGATTAGAGTGTTAACCATTGCGTTAAGTTCTCCGTGACGTCGAGTTCATCATCTCAAAGACTTGTTACCCTCCCCCCCTTTTTTTTCTGGAACCAAAACTACCCAAGATTGTTAAATATGCTGGGAAGAGGGGAGCAAACGAGGGGTGTGTTTGGTGACGGTGGGGGATCCATAAACATACCCCTCAGGCTGCAGGTTTATCTCTAGAGCTGCACTTGGCCGTGGAGTCCCTGCCCCCTGACTCCCCAGAGAGATCGTGTTTAGAAAGGACATGCTTGGTGAGCCTTGCACGGAGCTTGGTACAGTGCACTGGTGCTCTTTACCCGGGAGACGAGAAATCTGAGTGCGAGGCAGCGTCTTGGCGTCATAGGCATCCAGATGTTGCTCAGTTGGAGTAGGCCTTTTGTTTTGCTTACCCTCTTGGCATCTAGCTTAATGCTTGGAACACGGCAGAGGTCCTGTTTTTGCCTGTTGAATGAATGAATGAATGAATGAATGAGGGAGAGGAGAGGCTTTGTGGGTTAGAGCCTGTATTCTCACCCAGATAATATCACCCCCAAGGGAAGGAAAGTTAGTTGGTGTGTGTGGTGGCGAGTCTTAGATATTACAATGGTTTCTGGCCCTCTAAAGGACCACATGATGCAAACAGATCTACAGTATATCTGTGGTATTAACATTTTATGGGGCGGCTGTGAGAGGGGGCAGTTAAGGAGGGGGGAGGTGTAAAAAGGCTTTTGCTGCCGAAAAACCGGTTTGGCTCAGTGGATAGAGCGTCGGCCTGTGGACTGAGGGGTCCAGGATTCAATCCGGTCGAGGGCACGTACATTGCGGGTACATCTCCGGTGGGGGTGTGTGTGTGCAGGAGGCGGCTGATCGATGTTTCTCTCTCATCAATGTTTCTAACTCTCATCTTTCTCCCTTCCTCTCTGTAAGAAGTCAATAAAATGTGTTATAAAAAATAAAAATAAATAAAAAGGCTTTTGCTAGCGGGGCGGGTGATTATGAAGAGAAAAGTTGAGAACACTGGCTTAGTGGAGTGGACATGGGGGTTCTTCACTCAGACCTAGGTTTGCCTCGCAGCCCCAGCTCTTAAAAAGCTACGTGAGCTGGGTTATTTCACTCAGACGTGAAATGGGAATTTCATGGCACCCGCCTCACCGTGTTGTGGGGACTCAACGAAATAACGTTCGGAAATCGCTAATCATAACGACCAATACTTGGAGCTCCTACTAAGTGCTTGGCGCAGCACCTGATCCATAGCGGCCTCAAGACCCCCAGCACCGTGCAGAGGTGTGTGTCCTGTATGCTGACCGCTGCAAGGACAGTGCAGGGGAGTTCATTCAGGCAGGCGGGCTCCCTCCCTACAGCGTTTCCTATCCCAGGGGCCACTTGTTCAGAGATGCTTGCCTCTGGCGGGAGGCGTGCCCAAGATGGATGTCAGTCATTGCTAACGGAAATTTTTTTCCCCTCCTCAAGTATGAACGAGGCTCTGCCACCAACTACATCACCCGGAACAAAGCCCGGAAGAAGCTGCAGCTGAGCCTGCCCGACTTCAGGTGAGGTTGGAAAGGCGTGGAATGTGGGGGTGGGGGGAGCGCCTCGGGGAAACGCAGCTGCATCCCTGTCTTCCCTGCGCTGCCGCAAACTCCACCTGGAATTCCGACGCCCCCTCTTTCTCACTTCTCACCTGGCCTGGCTTTAGTAAGCTATGCTTTGCCAGGTGTGGTCTGTGGGGAGGCCGGAGGAGACCCGGGTTACGCTGCGCTGAGTCATCAGGATGGGCCCACTGGTACAGCACACGGCTGCTCTCTGTCTGCCTCTGTCACCCATCTCCTTCCTTCTGGCAGAGGAGACCCCCTGGCCCTACAGCGAGGGGTTTGCAACTCCTTGTGGAGTCAGCTCCAGGCTCCTGCACAGCCTGCAGGCCCTGCCCCCTGGCCCACGTTTAGCCCTTCAGGCGTGCCCAGCATTCCCATCTGACAGCCTTTGTGCTTCTCAGGATGCTCTTCCCACTGTGTGTGGCCGAAAGGTTGGCCTCTCAGCAAGGCCTTTCCCGACTCCTCTTGCCCAAAGCGGCACCTGCCGTCTGTCCCCACCCCCCCCCCCCCGCCCCCATCCTGATGCTCCTCTCTGGTGCTTGTAACAGTCCCCATCCTGTGCCTGGCCATCTCCTCACTAGGATGTGAGTTCTCCCAGGGCAGCCCCCGTGCTCCCTGTCCAGGGCTGTTTTCCAGGCCCCGGGCCCGGTGCCCGGCGGCGCGCTTACTGACGGGAGGAGTGGCCTTTGTCTTCCAGGCGGCTGTGCATCCTGAAGGGCATCTATCCCCACGAGCCCAAGCACAAGAAGAAGGTGAACAAGGGCTCCACGGCAGCCCGCACGTTCTACCTGATCAAGGACATCAAGTTCCTCCTCCACGAGCCCATCGTGAACAAGTTCCGGGAATACAAGGTGAAGCCGGGCTCGGGGGTCTGTCCGGCTGGGTCTGGCTGGGGCCGGCGCAGGTTAGGACCCGCCAGCGGTGACCTCGGGCAGGTTGCTTGGTCTGTGGGAGTCGGCCTGTGGAAGGAGCGTGGGGAGGCTGGCTGAGATCACGAGGGGCAATCCTTTGCACAGAAGCTGGCAGACGATTAGTGCTTGCCTGTCGTTCTGTTCCACAGGGAAAGCGGAAACCTGTTTACGCCCAATGCAAATACTGATGGAGGGTAGACTGCTGATACTGAAGCCTGTGGCAAGCAGGCAGGGCCAGGCTGAGGCCCTCTGTGGGCGGGGTGGGGCGCCATCTGGTGGCCGCAGCTAGCTGCTGGGCTTCTTGGCCAGCCAAGTCCACCCAGGTGGGCGGCTGGCCCTGTTTTGCTGCTCTTTTTTTGTTTGTTTTTGTTGTTTTTAAATATATATATATTTATTTTTTATTTCGGAGAGGAAGGGAAAAAGAGAGAGAGAGAGAAACATCAATGATGAGAGAGAATCACTGACCGGCTTGTCTCTTGCACACCCCACATTGGGGATCGGGCCTATAACCTGGGCACGTGTCCTGACTGGGAATTGAGCTGTGACCTCCCGGCTCATCGGTCAACGCTCGGTCGCTGGGCCACGGCGGCCGGGCCACAGCTGGGTTTTAAAACGACGGTCAGATCACCTGACATGCCCCCGTGGTTAGGCAATCTCGTCATTGCGTGAACATCAGTGTGGATTTACCCCTCGACGGCAGAGCCTGCTGCACAGGGCTCTGTGGGACAGCCTCTTGCTCCCTGGCTTCCAACCCTAACAGCGCCGATACAAAGCCCGAGGTTAAACCGAGCCAGAGGACATGATGCCGTCCAGAGGTGCAGTGCACGCACCCTGCATGAGGCTGCTGCCAGCCGATCACAGCGTGCAGCTTTACGGCAAACTTTTTTTTTTTTTTATGAACAGAAACGGTGCATTTTAAAATGACAATAAAAAATATAGCATGGTAAATGCATAAACTAGTAACACTGTCCTTTATGATCATTACGAAGTCGCATGTACTGTACATAGCGCATGTACTTTCATGCCACTAGCAATGCTGTAGATGTGTTTACACCAGCGTCGCCACAAACATACGGTATGACGGCTGTGAGGTCAACAGGTGATAGTTTTCCAGCTCCGTTATATACTCAGTGGCCAGATTATTATGATCTCTGAACGCATACCAATCTGACCACTCCCATGTACTTGTGTCTCAAATGGGTACTAAAAGTATTCTAGACTTTTGCTGGACCAATCACGTATTTGCCCTGAGCTTTCTATCCGCCAGTGCAAAAGGGAAAACTGATCAGGTGCACGATTTATAGTATCTTTGATATCAAACGAATGAGTACACTGAGTAGCCAGAGCATTAGGCGTTCAGAGATCATCCTCATCTGGCCGCAGGGTGTAATCTTATGGGATCACTGTGGTAGATGTGGGCTCTGCTCACCAGCGGGGGGTCAGTTTTGATGCTCCTTGGAGTTGGCTGTTTTACAATGGGCTGAGGGAGCGGGTGGCACAACCACACAGCTTCAGGGGCTTTGAGAGTCCTCCCGCCCTGCGCATCCCTCCTCCACAGATGAGGGGTTTCCAGGAGCGCCTGCCCCAGCATCAGCTGGCTCTTCCCCTCTCCTAGGTGTTTGTCCGGAAGCTCCGGAAGGCCTATGGGAAGAGCGAGTGGAACACTGTGGAGCGGCTGAAGGACAATAAGCCCAACTACAAGCTTGATCACATCGTCAAGGAGCGGTGAGTTGGGGGCTCAGTCCCGGCACTGGAGGTCCAGTGGGGAACAAGACCAAGACCCAGCCCGAGCTGCGAGCATCCTATTGGAGGAAGCAGACCCCAACTCAAACTGCCAAGTGGCTGTCATGATTGCACGTCGTAATGAGCGCCAGGAGGATGGGGCCTCTCGGATAGCCCATGACCAAACCTGAGGGTGCTGCCTCCGGCCACGCAGGTACCCCACCTTCATAGACGCCCTTCGGGACCTGGACGATGCCCTCTCCATGTGCTTCCTCTTCTCCACTTTCCCCCGGACCGGCAAGTGCCACGTGCAGACCATCCAGCTGTGCCGCAGGCTCACGGTGGAGTTCCTGCACTACGTCATCGCCGCCCGCGCCCTGCGCAAGGTGAGCTCGGGGCCACCTGGCTGGGCCCCGCCCGTCTCCCTGCCTGTCCCCTGGGTGTTCACCCAGCTGTCCCCTCTCTCCTCCCAGGTCTTCCTGTCCATCAAAGGCATTTACTACCAGGCCGAGGTGCTCGGGCAGCCCATCGTGTGGGTCACGCCCTACGCCTTCTCCCATGACGTGAGTGCCGCGGGGGGGGGGGGCATGAGGGCCCGAGCAGAGAGGGGCGTTAGCTGGGTCCCTGGGTGTCAGCTGGGCCTGTGGGCCAGGCCGGGAAGGCGCCTCGCAGCGCTGGAGTGAGAGCGAGCCGGCCCGGCTGCCGCAGCCCCGGCTGGTGGGCCGGAAACATGCTCCTCCTCGCTCGGTCCTCCCTTTGTGACGTGCTCCCACTTCCCACGCCTTGCTGTGAGACTTCAGGAAAGGATTTTTCCAAGTGCCCTTTGCGGTGAATGAATAGTTAGCGGCGCTAGTGTCTGAATCGTGTGTCTCTCCTCTTCCCTGTTCTGCCTCTCCTCTCCTCCTCCTTCCTTCCCTCCTTCCTCTCTGGCCCCCTGCTCCTTCCTCCTCCCTGATGCGCCCCGGCGCCCCGTGCTGCTAAGATTGGGCACTGGGTTATAGATGAGGCCCTGATGTGCCCCCTTCTAAGCGACCAGTGCTGGGTCCTCCAATAGGATCAGGCGGGTGGGGGGAACCCTTCCCTGCCCCTGCTCGCTGGGTGACAGCTCACGAGGCTGGCGCTGTGCCTTTGTCGGGAGCAAGCAGCTTCCTGCCCACCGTTTCTCCGGGGCTCCCTGGGCTGGCAGGCTGCGACCCGTTCTGTCCTGTGTCTTCCGGTTGCGCCTTTGTTTCTGGCTGCATCCGAGGCGGGGCCGCTCTCTTCTGAGTGTCTGTCCCAAGGCTCCTGCCAGAGCTTGGAGTTGCTCAGTGCTGTCCACCCGCTGCCCCCCCGGGCCTGTGATGTGCCAGGCTCTGGGAATATTGTGCCCGGGCACTCATGGGCGAGGCCCGAGAGGATGTTAAACTGAGGCTGTGGGGCGGGGAATGAGGAACGTGTGAGCCCTGATCACTCTGCAAGGACCCGAGTCTGAGTGAGGGGTGGGGGCTGCCTGTCATTCCTGGGAATAGCGTGACGAAGGCTTCCCTTTGTTTCCCCCTAACTCCCTACAAGACTTGGGGTTCTGCTCTGGTCTCCAGGACACCCCTAACCCTTGGGACCTCTGTCCTGTGCCTCACTGGTTCCCAGAATGCTCCTGGGTGGAGACATGTACGGCTCTTTCTGAGGGGCAGAGGCCCACGGCAGGGCCGCCCTGGAGGGCTCCTCACCTCCCGTGGGTGTCTTTGCGCCCACCTTGCCGACGTACCTCCTGTGCCCCCAGCACCCGACAGATGTGGACTACAGGGTCATGGCCACCTTCACCGAGTTCTACACCACCCTGCTGGGCTTCGTCAACTTCCGCCTCTACCAGTCACTCAACCTGCACTACCCCCCCAAGGTAGGGCCCGCCAGCCCACCCTCCTCCCTGCGCAGGGGCCGCAGCCCCGCAGTCCCCACAGGGAGGAGGCCATGGCGGGCTTTTCCTCTGACCCTCCCCTGCCTCCCAGCTCGAGGGTCAGCCCCACACAGAGGTGAAGGCCCGTGAGGACAGCTATGCGTTGGACTCTGAGAGCTCCATGGAGGTGAGAGCCGCTTCTGGAGCATGGGCCCTGCATCTCCAGGGGGCGGGGCCTGCATCCCCAGGGGGCGGGGCCTGTATCCCCAGAGGGCGGGGCCTGCATCCTCAGGGGGCGGGGCCTGCATCCCCAGGGGGGCGGGGCCTGCATCCCCAGGGGGGCCGGGCCTGCATCCCCAGGGGGCGGGGCCTGTATCCCCAGGAGGACCCTGGCCCAGGAGGGGTTGTGGCTACATGTGTGGTCTCAGGACTTCCCTCAGAACCAAACCCGCCTATGTCCCAGACTGTCACTGCCTCCCCCCCCCACACACACACCCTCAGATAAGCGCCCCCAAGCCCCCAGCAGCAGCCCTGCAGCCCTGCGTCTTTTGTGTAGAAACTGGCCGCCCTCAGCGCCAGCCTGGCCCGGGTGATGGTGCCTGCGGAGGAGGAGGCCGAGGTGGACGAGTTCCCCGCAGACGGGGTGAGGACTGGGCCGCTCCCTCCCGGGAGGAGCGGGCGGGGCGGGGCGGGGTGGGGGCTGAGGGGTCCAGAAGGAAGTGGCACGGGGTGTGGGCGGGCCTGACGGGAGGTGGCCCTGGCTCCACAGGAGACCACGGCGCAGGAGGAGGGCCGCAGGAAGGAGCTGCAGGCGCAGGAGCAGCAGAAGAAGCTCTTCGAGGGCCTCAAGTTCTTCCTTAACCGGGAGGTGCCCCGCGAGGCCCTGGCTTTCGTCATCAGGTGGGAAGGTCGTCAGCGTGGCTCTGCCCGGCCCAGGGCAGCCTGGGTGCCCCCCCCCCCCGGAACTTCGGGGTGGTGCCAGGATCCGCTGAAGGCTGTTGGGATTCAACAAAACGGTGCTGGAAAGTGCACAGCGTACCCTGGGCACTGGAAGTGCCCGTCGGAGCGCAGCTGGCATCACTGTCACCAGCGAGGGCAGAAGGTCTCCGCTGGCCAGCATGGGGGCTCCTGGGGGCGGAGGGGACAGCTGTGTCCTAGGAGGGTGATCTTGGGGGCCAGCGGGTCCCAGGGCAGCACCTCATACCTGAGTACGTTCATGGGCTCCCCTTGTGCCTGCAGGAGTTTTGGGGGGGACGTGTCCTGGGACAAGTCTCTGTGCATCGGGGCCACCTATGACGTCACAGACGCCTGCATCACCCACCAGATTGTCGACCGACCCGGGCAGCAGACCCCTGTCATCGGCAGGTAGGCCCCCGGGGCCGTCTGTCTCGCTCGCCTGTTCAGGGTCTGAGTGTGGAGGTCTGGTGTCCAGGCCTCTGGGGGTGGAGGGGGGCCTCGGTGCCCCTGACCTGTCTCCGCTGCCCCTCCGCCAGGTGCTACGTGCAGCCCCAGTGGGTGTTTGACTCCGTGAACGCCCGGCTCCTCCTCCCCGTGGCCGACTACTTCCCCGGGGTGCCGCTGCCCCCACACCTCTCCCCCTTCGTGTCCGAGAAGGAAGGAGACTACGTGCCGCCCGAGAAGATGAAGCTGCTGGCCCTGCAGCGGGGCGAGCACCCCGGTGAGGGGGCCGGGCAGGGCGGGCGGGCCCCTCTGCTGGCTCTTTCCCTTCTTGGCTACAAGGTGGCAAGCTCCAGAGAACAGGGCAGCAGGGCCCAGACCCCCTTTGGAGTGAGGTTTAGGGGACGGGAACGTCTGTGTGTCTGTGTCCTACAATCCGGTGGTGCTGATGTTCCCGGTAACTGGGCCGAAGAAGCGTCTGGGAGTTGTCTGTTCACACAGGAGGCGGCAGAGCTGGGGTGGGGGCCTGGGGTTCCCTCTGAAGGCAGCTGGGCTGCCAGGAGAGGTGTGGGGGGTGTGTGGGAGGTGCGGGGGAGGGGGATGGCTGGGACAGCCCTGCACTGCCATGGCATGTCCCCGGGACTGAGGGGAGGGGCTGGCGCAGGTTCTCGGTGCAGCCAGGTGAAGGGTAGCTCTCAGGGCGTCCAGCAGCCATTGGCTGTTTATAGGAAATTTGAATGAATCCGAAGAGGAGGAGGAGGAGGAGGAGGAGGAGGAGGAGGAAGGTGATGGTGAAGAAGAAGGAGGAAATGAAGAGGAAGAGGAAGAAGATGTGGAGGCTGGTTCCGAAAAGGAGGAAGAGGCAAAACTGACAGCTCTGGAGGAGCAGAGGATGGAGGGGAAGGTACTGGGGGCAGCCCTGGCCCGGAGGGCAGGAGCCAGGGGGCCGCGGGATGGGGTGGGGACTGCACCCACAATTCCACCTGTGTTCTCAGAAGCCCAGGGTGATGGCGGGCACCGTGAAGCTGGAGGACAAGCAGCGGCTGGCCCAGGAGGAGGAGAGTGAGGCCAAGCGCCTGGCCATCATGATGATGAAGAAGCGGGAAAAGTACCTTTACAACAAGATCATGTTTGGCAAGAGGCGCAAAGTCCGGGAGGTGAGTCCCTGCCGCCTGCCCGATGTGGCTTCGCAGGTGCGCTCTGAGGCCAGCGGCTCTTCTGGGCAGCCTGCCCGCCTGTGAGCCCTCCCCCAGGCCTGTGTGGGCATGGCTGCAGCCTCCTGCCTGCCCCTGGCTGGTGGTGAGCCTGCTGGGTCTGGGACAGACCTGTCCCGGAGACTCGGCCTGCTGTTAGGAAGGATGGTTGAACAGAACTGCCTGGAGCCGGGGGCCTGCGGGAGGCCTTGCTTAAGCTTCTATTTGGCTTCCTCTCGATCACGAACCACATGTGTTCGTGGGGGGCGGGGAGGTTAAGCAAACATCACAGTTCTGTGCACGCCAGAACCCCGTCACGGAAGCGTGGAGGTGGCTCGCCGTCCTGCCCTCGGGGTGATCTGTAGTCGCCGCCCCGGTTCCTTTGTGCATGAAATAACCCAGATCTTACCGGGGAGGCATCGAGCTGCATACAGCGTGGGGCAAAAGTAGGCTCAGGCTGGGAGTACAGGAGACACAGAGTTCATTCTTGTATTGTTATTACTGTTTTCTTTTTTAACTATTTTTTATTGATTTCAGAGAGGAAGGGTGAGGGAGGGGTAGAAACATCAACAATGAGAGAGAATCATTAATCGGCTGCCTTCTGCATGCCCCACACTGGGGATCAAGCTGTAACCAAGGCATGTGCCCTTGACTGGAATCGAACCTGGGACCCTTCAGTCCGCAGGCCGGCGCTCCATCCACGGAGCCAAACCCGCCAGGGCTGTTATTACTGTTCTCCCTGCAAACTGCTGTAATCTTCCTTTTGCCCATGCCCTGCATGCATTGGCTGGCAGTGATGATCGAACCAGAGCATGAACTTGACACAGCACTTCAGCTGTGCCCTGTGATGGGTCAGATCCTTCTGTTTATGGGGCCATAAAAGGCTAGTTTTGAAGGCAGAGATGAGGGAGGGCTTGCTTCCTCCTCTGAGTGTCCAGATAGACCTGTTTTTCCCCGTGGTAGCTGCCTGCTAGCTTTCCGGAAGCTCTGCTTTGAAGGGGCGGCCTCGAGTAGAAGCGGGGAGTCTCCTCTGCTCGCTTCCCCCCATCACGGCTGGCTCTCCCCCTCTGTCCTCCCAGGCCAACAAGCTGGCGGAGAAGCGGAAAGCCCACGATGAGGCCGTGAGGTCCGAGAAGAAGGCCAAGAAGGCGAGGCCGGTGTGAGCGGCGGAGCCTGTGGATAGGCCGGGCCAGCTCGGGACAGCGGGGCGTGCACCGTGCACCGGCAGGCCGAGGACCCAGCTGGGTGGCAGAGCGGAGTCCCGGAGCCCCTGCTGTTTCCGTCCCCTCCTCCCCCTGCCGGCCTGGCCTCTCGTGCTTCCGGCTGAGCCCCGGGCAGCCCCGGCCCCTTTGGATGGAGTTCTGGCAGAGAAGAGGCGCCTGCGCCCCCCTGTCTCCCGGGAGTCAGCGACATGAGCAGGGCCCCACCAGCCCCTCACCCGGGGCTCCCATTCACCTGGCTTTCTGCAGCCCTCCCCCCGCCTACCCCCCCCCCCCACACACACACAATTCTCCGGGTGCTGTGATGGAGGGTGGGGAGCATTTGTTAGTAAACAGCTGGGGTCTCGCAGCCAATTGGACTTTGTGTTCATGAGCCTTTCCTGCGGTTGGAGGAGAGCCGCCCAGGGAGTGCCCTGTGCTGCGGGCTGCTCCCCCGAGGCTCAGAGAAGAAGCCTGGCCCTGCTCCCCGCTCTGGAGCCCGAGGGCCCCTTTGGGCCTGAGGATGCCAGAAGGTGGGCGGGCGGGTTCTGGCCTTGGACTCCGAAGGCCACAGTCCAGCCCCTTCTCGGTGGAAACGCTCCCCGACAGGCAGGCTCCGTGGTGTCGGGGGGCCAATAAAATGCTCAGTAAACCAGCTGTGGTCTTCACTTCCTGCTGAGCCGGCCCAGAGGGTGGGCGCCCGCGCCTGAGGGCCGGTGGGGCCTGGGCTTGATCTAGGGGGCTCGGGCGGACGGCCAAGTAACCCCCAGTGCGGATGTAACAGCGGCCTGGCTCCTTACCCCCGCTGGGCCGTCCCTACAGCTTCCCACCCGACCTTGGCGATGCCCTTGCTGAGGCCAGGGGGGACAAGCCCTTGCCTGGGACTGCCAGTGCCTCCGGGAAGAACCGGGGCTCAGACCCTCCCTGTCTGATGGAGTTTATGCATAGCACACCCCCCCCCCCCCCCCCATGGCTCAGTGGGCTGCGAGCTGTCAGGAGCAAGGGCCAGGACAAAGAAGTGTGGGTTTGGACTGGTCACCTTGCCCACATTGAGGCACTTGAAGGAGGAGGGCCTTGGCCCTTTGCCCCTCGCTGCCTGGGCTCTAGAAGTTTCCTGGGCCGAGGCCCGGCCTGTGGAGAGGACGCAGGAGCTTGGGCAGGCTCTGGCTGAGCAGAGCCCAGGGCCCTGTCTGTGGCTGTCGGGGAGGGGGCACTCCATCTCGGGTGTTCGTGGTGGTGGGGCGGTGCTCCCAGAGGCAGGGCCAGGCCTCGAGCCAGCACCCACTGTCGGGGCGGGGGGGGGGGGGGGGGGGGGAGGGGGGGGGGGGGAGGCGGGGACCTGCCGGGGTGTATACATCCCGGGGCCATGGCGAGGAGCGCCGGGGCAGGCCCATCAGATAGGGAAAGCCTGGCAGCCGCCATGTGGAATTTTCCCCATTCCAGCTGCCCGGCGGGGGCGGGGGCAGGGGGCTGTGACGTGGCCCCGCTGGGCATCCATCGACTTTGGCACCGTCTGCAGCTGGAGCTGAGCATTCTCAACTGGGGGGGGGGGGGCAATAATTCGCCCTTTCCTTGGCCCTGTGGCTGGAGGAGGGAAGCCAGGACTGGAAAGGGGAGGGCACTGCCCAGCCCGGACTCTCAGCCCCAGCGGGTGCCTTGGAGAGAGGAGGGTCGCCTGAGTCCTCCGAGTGTCTGGCCCATTGGAGATGGGTCCCTTGCCTGAGCTGCCTTCGGGGATTCTGGCGCCACCCCCACCCCCCCCCCGCATTCTCTACATCTCAGAAGCAGATAAGCTGTACCCCAGCTTGCACTGACTCTGAGCAAGGGACCGAACCCCCATTGAATCAGGGCCCCGGAACTCCCCGTCAAAGTCAAGCAGCGGGTCTAGCCGCCGCCTCCTTCCCAGAGCGGGGCCGCCCGCACCACCACCACCACGCCACCCCGTTTCCCGGGCACCCTCGAATCCCCTCGGGCTCGGAGCTCAGCCGAGCCTCGGGGTCCGGCGGCGGGACAATGGCCCCGTTGGCGCATCCGAGACAAACGCGCCTTGTTGGGCCACCGGCGGGGGCGCGATGCTGAAAGCGGCTTCTGTGCGCCCCGGGCGCGCGCGGAGGGGCCGGGAGGGGCCCGGGGCCGGGGTGCCCATTGGCTGCGGAGCCGCCGGGGCTGGGCGAGGCTGCCCGCCGCACCTGGCCGAGCGATCCGGCGGGCGAGGCGGCGTTGGGGGGCGGGGCGGGAGCATGGCCCAGGCCCGGCGGAGCGGGGGGCTCCGGTGGGGACGCCCCGCCGCCTAGTAAGCGCCCGGGCGGCGCGGCCCGGGGCTGAGCCGTCAAGCAAACCGGAGGAGGACGGGGACAAGGTACGTACCTGGGGCTCAGCCCCTCGACCGCTGGCACCACCTGCCTCCCCCCCAGCTTCCGATTTGGCATTGCCGGACTCTCAGGCCCGAGTGGGTTAGGAGCGCGCTCAGCTCCAGCTGCGGCGGGTGGAAGGCTGGGGCCAGGGAGGGCGCAGGGGGGTCCTCACCTGCCCTCGGTTTCTTCCCAGGGTCCCCACTGCCAGGGTTTCCCCAGTGAGTGCACAGGGCATGGGTGGGGCTGGAGCTGGGCTGGAGTGGAAGTCCATTAATGATTAATCTCTGGCACAGCAGCCTGTGCTGGGAGGGGAGGCAGGAATTTCCTCTCTGACCCCAACCCCACCCCAGCCTTCCCCAGGAAGAGGGGCTGTCAGAGCAGGGGCTGGGGACCTGGATAAGGGGGGGGGGATCCCCTCTGCTTGGAGAATTGCCCTGTCCTGTGCCATAGAGGGGCCAGGTCTCCCAGGAGAGGCCTGTGGGAATGGAACTAACCCTGGTCTCCAGGAGGGGTCCCCTGGGAAATCTGACAGTTCCCCTGTTTCCGGACCAGTGCGCAGGGAGGGGGGCCAGCTTGGTACCAAGCCAGCTGTGATAACAGTTCGGAGCGAGTCCGAGGTCCCTTCCCAAAGGGAACTCTCTCTCCACCTGCCTACAACCGGAGAGGTGATGGGTGCACATCTGGCCGCCGTAACCCACACCTGTGGGAGGGAGGGAGGGAGGGTGACAGGCCTGACACCCGATCGCCTGGGTTGCTGCGGTGACAGGTGCCATGGAAATCCGGTTGGGAGATCCGGTTGGAAGATCCCAGCCTCTTCCTCTGCGAAGGGAGTGACCAGAGGGGGCCCAGAGAGGGGGAGCCTGTGGGCAGGACCACCAGCCCCGATGCTGCTGCACCCTGCCTTGCCCGGCAAAGGAGTCGTTGCTAACTATATCCCCTTTATCCCGAGGGGAAACTGAGGCTCAGGGACATTCCGAGACTTGCCCAAGGTCACATAGTTCAACGCCGGCCACAAAGCATAAGGAGTCTTGCCGCGGCCCGCATCTCAGGACCCCAGCCCTGCTCAGGATTTCGAGGGCCCCTCTGGGGTCTGAGCCTCTTGAGGCTGTCTGGGCTGCCCCGAACCCCCATCCCCTTGCTTCACCCCCGAGCTCCCAGCTCTGCCTGACACTCGGGCGGGCGGGCGTGAGCAGGGAGCGGAGACAACAGAGGCCTGTTCCCAGCTGCCACCTCTGGGCCTTGGTCCCCCCGCTCCTCTAGGGCAGGTCCCGGCCTGAAGGAAGCGCCTATGGACACAGCAGCCTTCCCGCTGCCCCCCGCGTCCCCTTGTCCGATGGGCCAGGTCTGATGGCTGATGCTCTTGTGCTACCCACCGAGGGAGGAGTGTGTCCTCATAGTCCCTCCCTCTGTCTGGGGTCTAACCCGGGGCCTAAGGGACTGAGTGTGCCAGCCTCTGAGAGAAGCCATGAGCTGGGAGAATGAGGCACAGATGGAGGGATTCCAGGCAAGGCAGCAGCAGGCTCTTTTTTTTAAAAAAAAAAAAACAACAAATATTTTTATTGATTTCAGAGAGGAAGCGAGAGAGCGTGAGAGAGAAATAGAAACACCCATGATGAGAGAGGACCTCCGATGGGCTCCGGCACGCCCCCACTGGGGACGGAGCCCACAGCCCGGGCCTGTGCCCTGACCGGGAATCCAACCCTGACCTCCTGGTTCCTCGGTTGACGCTCAGCCCCTGAGCCAGGGGGCTGGCTTGGCAGCAGGCTCTTGCTTGGCCGGGACCTGCTGAGGCACACGGACAAGCCCTCTTAGGAGCCCAGAGGTGCCCTCCTGCCCTCCCGCTGGGTCCAGGGCAGTGATGAGATGTAGTTGGGCACCCCCTCACTTGGTTACAGGGGGGTCCTGACTAGCCATGCGGCCTTAGGTGTCTCCATGTCCTCAGGTGTGAAATCCGGGGGGGGGGGGGGAGGGAACTTGGGTCTGGAGCCTGGGGAATAGGGGGCGCTTCGGGGCAGGCCCTGTTTCTCCGATCAGGGACGTCCAGCAGAGTCATGGCGATACTCTCAGGCGTGTGCAGGGGCTGTGCGTGCCTCGTCCCGTCCCCTTTGACCTTCAGCAAGCCCCTGAGAGGGTCGCAGTAGCCCCATTTTTTTAAGGAAACAGGCTCAGAGGCAGGAAATCAGTTGCCCAAAGTCACCCAGTAGGCGAAGGAGGAGCCAGGAAGGACAGCCAGAGCCCCTCAGCCCCCCCCTCCCCCCGGCGCTCCCCCAGCAGACAGGCAGGGGGGCGGCCTCAGGGCATTGTGGACAGCAAGTGCTGGGCTCCTTTAAAAAGCCTTTACATGGTTTCACGTTTTTATGCAAACAAGTGCATGACATTCCTTTAAAACGCATTTCAGTCATGCTAGAAGGTACAGCGGCCCATAGTACCAGCTCCCACATACCCACCTCCAGGGTTCGCAGTAATTTGGGAGCTAATAAAGAAGGGATTGAGCCCTAGCCAGTTTGGCTCCGTGGACAGAGCGTCGGCCTGCGGACCCAAGGGTCCAGGGTTCCATTCCGGTCAACGGCATGTACCTTGGTTACGGGCTCCCCACAGCCCGGCCCTCAGGGCGCACCTGCAGAAGGCAGCCAATCGAGATGTGCCTCTCTGTCTTTCCCTCTCTCCTCCGCTCTCTCTGACGGGGCCCTGGCTGGTGTTGCTCAGTGGATAGAGCTTCGGCCTTCGGACTGAAGGGGCCCGGGTTCGATTCCGGTCAAGGGCACATGCCTGGGTTGCGGGCTCGATCCCCGGTAGGGGGCGTGCAGGTGGCAGCCGATCAATGATTCTCTCTCATTATTGATGTTTCTGTCTCTCCCTCTCCCTTCCTCTCTGAAATAAATCAAAAAAATATATATTAAAAAAAGAGCCGAGACCGGCTTGGCTCAGTGGATAGAGCGTTGGACTGTGGACTGAAGGGTCCCAGGTTCAATTCCGGTCAAGGGCATGTACCTTGGCTGCGGGCACATCCCCAGTAGGGGGCGTGCAAGAGGCAGCTGATCGATGTCTCTCTCTCATCGATGTTTCTGACTTTCTATCCCTCTCCCTTCTGCTCTGTAAAAATTAATAAAATATATTTTAAAAAAAGAAAAAAAAAGGAAAGATCAACAGGAAAATACTCCCAGGTGAGAATTAACAGAAAGAGAGAAAGAAGTGATTGACTTTGTAGTTAGCCTGTGCCTTGCCACGCTACCATTAGAGCTGCTTTGGGGTGATACACCTCCCATCAGGAGAGGTGGTGACCTTGCCCAGACCAGGCAGTGTACCAGGCGGAGGGATTGGCGCTTGCTCCTAGCTCTGACTTGGACGTTCAGCTCCCCCACTTCCGTGTCTGAACCCCCGTGTTCCCATCTGCCATGTGGGCTAGCAGGTGACCCTGGGAGGGTCTGTAGAGGCTGCAGAGGTGGCTGTCACTTGAGACGGTAGAGCTAGGGGACCCCGCACGATCGCAAACAGCTTTCTGGATCACCAGAGACCCCTGGCCTCTCCCCACTTGGGCTTGCTACTCAGCTGGCAGCCATTCCCCCAGCCACGGGAGCAAGATTTCCGGGCTGACATTTTCGGACGTGGGTCTGGGAGCCAGCGAGTGGGGGTCCAGCTGCAATGGTCCTCAGGGTGACCCTCCCCATCCCTTACTCCGGCAACCCGCTCCAGAGGGGCTCCGAGGGAGGAAGCTTCCGCATCCCTTGTACGTGCTGGTGGACCGAGGACCGGCCTCTCCCATCTGAACCTTCCGCTGTGCCGGGCCCCGCTGCCTCTTCCTCGTCTGAGGACACGGAGGTTCGGAGACACGGTGGCGTGCCTGCCGTGGTCACACAGCGCGGCGGGGCGTGATTCCAACTGGACTCTTTCCCCTCCCCCTACAGCCAGCCTGTCGCTCTTCAACACGGAGATACCTCCATTTCTCTACTTTCCTTTCCTGCCCCCACATAATTCAGACTCTTTGTAAAGCAAGTTATGTGTGCGCACATACACCGAGTGGCCAGCTGAGGATGACCTCTGAACGCTTAATAATCCGGCCACTCCGTGTATTTGTATCTCCACTGGGCACCGCAAGTGTGATCTTCGCTGGAGACCAACCACCTGTTTGCCCCGAGCTTTCTGTCAGCCAGGGCAGAGCGGAAAACCGATCAGGTGCACGACTTATAGTATCTTTGAGATCAACGAAAGGAGGTACTCACGAAAAATGCACCGAGTGGCCAGATTCTTATGCGTTCGGAGATCATCGTCATCTGGCCACTCAGTGTATGTGAGCCTGTGTATTTTCCAGCTCATTGTGTGCGGTGGACATCATTTTAATGAGTACATCCTAGACCGCGGCGTGAACGTCACTTAATAGTTTTAGCTTCTTCCATCGTTGGACACGGAGGTTGTTTCTAAATCCCCCTTTGCTAGGTAACACTCAGTGTACCTCTTCGTACACCTCAGATCTCTTGCCAGATTATCTTCTTTGACCAAATTCCCACCGCTGGAATCGCTGGGTCTGGGGTTGGGCACTTTATTTATTTTTATTTTTTAAAAAATATATTTTATTGATTTTTTTTTTACAGAGCAGAAGGGAGAGGGATAGAAAGTCAGAAACATCAATCAGCTGCCTCTTGCACGCCCCCTACTGGGGATGTGCTTGCAGCCAAGGTCCATGCCCTTGACCGGAATCGAACCTGGGACCCTTCAGTCCGCAGGCCGACGCTCTATCCACTGAGCCACACCGGTTTTGGCTGGGGTTGGGCACTTTATAATAGTTGCTGTCAGATATGCATTCAGAGCACTGGAGGGAGAGTCTTCTCGCTCCGATCTGCTCTTTTTTATTAAAAAAAAAACAAAACACCAACAATATTTTTATTGACCTCAGAGAGGAAGAGGAAGGAAAGAGAGAGATAAACATCAATGGTGGGAGAGTCACTGATGGGCCGCCTGCTGCACACCCTGGAGGATGGAGCCCGCACCCCGGGCCTGTGCCGCGACCGGGAATCGAACCCTGACCGCCTGGTTCATAGGTGGGTGCCCCACCTCAGAGCCACACTAGCTGCGGCTGGGCTATTGCTCTACTCTTTTTAAAAATTATCAATATATTTTATTGATTTATTACAGAGAGGAAGGGACAGAGATAGACAGTTAGAAACATCCATCAGCTGCCTCCTGCACACCCTCCACCGGAATGTGCCCGCCACCAAGGTACATGCCCTTGACCGGAATCGAACCCGGGACCCTTCAGTCCGAAGGCCGACGCTCTATCCACGGAGCCACACCTGCCTGGGCTGTTGCTGTAATCTGAAAATCTCTCCCGGCGTTCCCATGGGAATCTCTCCGGCCACAGGAAACAGCCCCAGGACACTCACCCCACCACTTTCTCTGCCAGGGCCCCGTTCCTGCGGGCACGCTGAGCACACAGCACCGGCGCCCATGAGGCAGGGAACGATTCGTGGGGAGCAGGTTCCTCAGAATGTCCTGCAGCCGAGGGCTCTGGAGGTCCCGGATCTTGATCTCCTGGGGGGGAGGGGGGAACGGGGGGGGGGTGTTCCCCGCCCTGTCTCGACCTTGGGGAAAATCAGCAGCGTCTCGATTGGCCCCAATCCCTCAAGGCCAGCCCAGGCTGCCCTGGGCCACCGTCCTCACACAGGGCTGGAGGCGGGAGTCCAGGCTGTACCTCTTTAAGGGAGGACTTGGACCTCGTGACATCTCATCAGACCCATCCTCCCGGGCCCTGGTCAGGTGCTCCTCTCAAGAAGGCCTTGTGGGCCCTGGCCTGTTTGGCTCAGTGGATAGAGCGTCGGCCTGCGGACTCAAGGGTCCCAGGTTCGATTCCGGTCAAGGGCGTGTGCCTTGGTTGCCGGCACATGCCCGGTGGGGGGTGTGCAGGAGGTGGCTGGTGGATGTTTCTCTCTCATCGATGTTTCTAACTCTCTATCCCTCTCCCTTCCTCTCTGTAAAAAATCAATAAAATATATTTTTAAAAAAGAAGAAGAAGGCCTTGTGGGGTGACCTGCTCACTCTCTGGGCTCCCCCAGATTTCAGACAAATGTTTCTTTGGCCGTGTCTCGGCGTCTTGGGGCCCCAGAATCTGGACTCTGGCTGTCTGCCCTCGATCGCTGTGGGGCCTTGGACCGGTGAAGTGACCTCTCTGAGCTCGAGTGTCCCCCCCGCCCCCTGCCCCGGGGAGTGGGGTCACAGCGGTGGGTGTCCCATGCACAGGACAGTGTTCACTGACATGTGATTCAAGGAGCAATCAGCCTCCCCACCCCGGCGACTTCCTTGTCCCTCCCGTGGCCTTTGAGCCTGGCGGCCGGGGCTCTCTGCAGGGCTCCGCAGCTGCTTGTGCCCTTGGCCCCAAGGACAGCAGGGACCTCTCTGAGCCCTGGGATGAAGGAGCTGCCCAGCTGCTGAAGTCCAGGGAGGGTCCGGGGGCCACCCCTGGGGCAGAGGGTGCACGGGCAGGGCACAGGGACACACCACCTGCTGTCCCCAGGGAGGGAACTCATGAATATTCACACGCCGGAGCGGGCGGGAGCCAGCTTGCGTATGACTGGGTGTCATTGGAGCGTTCCTGTTTCCCAGTGACCGCAGAGGCAGCCCAGGAGTCAGATGTGGCTCGGGCAGGGAGAGGAGAGGGGTAGCCAGCCCGGTGAGGCCCGAGGTAAGCGTGTCTTCCCCTGTCCCCGCCCCGGGGGTCCCGGGGCCAGGAGCTGCCAGGGGGTCATGGATGATTCAGGCCGGGAGGTTTGGGCTCCCTGTGTGCCCGCCGTGGGGGATGAGCCCCGTTTCTCCTTCGTTTCTGAAAAGTGCTGGTCCAGCCACGCCGAGGACTGCTGGGCCTGGCCCGGGGCCAGCCGTTGGCACAGATGGAGGGCAGCGTGGCCGGGGTCACCCACAAGGGCAGGAATCGATGGGATGGGGCTAGGGAAGGGGCACCGTCTGCCTCGCGTCTCCGGGACCTTCGCCGCCATAGGCAGGGGAGGAAGGGGAGACCCGGTTCTAGTCCCGTCTCTGCTGCTGCTGTGCTGTGTGACCTTGAGGGTGGCCCTGGCCTCTCTGATTGTCCTCGGTGTCTTATGGATGTGGACCCGGGGCTCTCAGTCGCCTGCAATCCTCCATCGGGGGCAAGTAGGCGTGTACCACCCCGGAGGGACGGTGCCTGGGGTCCCGGGAGGACAGTAATGATGAGGATGGTGATGGCAATGGTGGCAGCTCATGTTCCGTGAGTATCTGGGCCACCCCAGGGTCTGAGGGTGGGCACTTCAGACCGGAATGGTCACTGTCAGATAGGCACTCCGCGTCCCGGGGGGAGAGAGTCCCATTGCGCTGCTCTTGTTTCTTTTTAATATACTTTTATTGATTTTGGAGAAGAAGGGAGCGGGAGAGAGAGAGAATCATCCACGGTGAGAGAGAATGGTGGATTGGCCGCCTCCCGCGCACCCCACTCTGGGGATGGAGCCCGCAAGCCCGGCTGCGCCCCGGCGGGGAATCGAACCGTGGCCTCCTGGCTCCTGGGTCGATGCCCAACCACTGAGCCACACCGGCCCGGGCTGTCGCTCTGCTCTTAAAGTCTCCTCCGGCGTCCCCGTGGGCGTCTCTCCGGCCACCGGAAACAGCCCCAGGGCACTCACCCCACCACGTTCTCTGTCAGGCCCCGTTCCCGCGGGCACGAGGAGCACACAGCACCGCGCCCATGGGTGGTGGGGCACGGGGGTTCCTCAGAATGTCCTGCAGCCGAAGGCTCTGGAGACTCCGGATCTTGACCTCCGAGGCGGGGGTCGCCCCCGTCCTGCTCCCATAATGCCATGTCTTCCTCCTTCCTGTCTTCCCCTGGTGACTCCAGCTGCTCCTCCAGCCTCAGCTCACACCTCTGAGTCCAAGGACCTCCCGCACGCGTGTCTCCCGCTACCCCGCACAGAGGTGCCACGTCAGCTTTGGGGGGTGCAGAGGGTGTGCACACGGCCCTGGGACGGAGGGAGCGTTGGTA